>VYZM01017357.1:125217-137816 GCA_013398915.1 Dromas ardeola | reverse complement strand
TTCTAGTAGGACCTTTTCCATGATCTTGCCAGGCACAGAGGTGAGGCTGACGGGTTGGTAGTTGTCAGGGTCCTCCTTTATACCCTTTTTAAAAATGGGTGCAATGTGTCCCTTTTTCCAGTCACTGGGGACTTCACCTGACTGCCAGCATGGAGTTCCTCCCACAGGATATTGTCCTTCATGAACTGCTCCAGTGTGGGTCCTTTCAATGGCACGCTGTCCTTCAGGAACAGACTGCTCCAGTGTGGGTCCTCCAGTGGTGCCTCAGATCATTCCAGAAGACCTGCTCCTGCACAGACTCCTCTGCATAGGCCGCAGCACCTTCCAGGAGCCTGCTCCAGCACATGCTGTCCATGGGCCACAGCTTCAGAAAGATTTACATAAATTTAAATAAATTCTTTGGCTGAGAAAGCCACTAAGCCAAAGGGTGCTGTAACTTGGAAACATAATTGTGAGAAAGTATCACTGTATGCATGTCCAATTCTTACATCTTTTTCTGAGTACCCACTACTGCCTGCTGTCCTTAGCTGGTGTATCTGTGCTATGTTCTTCTATACTCAAGGTTTTGGACAAGACAGGGATTCATGTGGCAGAAGAAACAGAAAGGCAACATGAAAAAGCGAGTTTGCACTGACAGATTTTTTTTATGGTAAGTCCATGTTTGAATTGTATTTTTTGCCTGGTTTATGATACAGGTTCAGCCTGTTCAGGGTTTAGAAACAAAGGAGATAGACACTGTAGTTGTTGAACTAAAACACTAAGATGTCAATAATTTAAGATAATGTTACCTTAGAAAGATGAACAGTAATTGCAATCTGTAAAAAGGTATAGGGTTTGCAGAAAGTTAGGTGGATAGTGAATGGAAACTACATAAAACAGAAAGAAAAATCTGAAGGAGTCACAGTAGAAATTCTGATTATGAACCTCTGCTTTCTCCCTTCCCATCTGATTCTGGTCATTTTCTGCAGTATGGATGTGTTTAGCTGTGAAGATCTCTACAAGTAGAAAAGGTTGGACTAGACCTTTTGGTATGGCAAGCTATCAAGGTCAGGGACTCTGGTAGTTTTTACCAATGCGGGAACTACCTCAGTCTTCATCTTTTGATCTAACTTTGGACGCACTTTTGAAGAGGATCTGATCTCAGGCTTGCCATGCATCAAATTATTTACGTGGCACAGGAATGGAAATGTTAAAAGCAAATGATGCTTTGGAGGATTCTGCTATGAGTCTATGCAGCATGGAGAGATGTCTAATCCACAGATCACCTATTTTCCAAAAATAAATGTGCCATCAGACACAAGAGGACAAACAGATGAGGATCAAGGTGGGATATAGAGATGAATTGTTTATAAGCTGTTGTTTTGTGTTTAGTGCTTATGTAGTTCAAACTAAGAGGGCAAAGAAGGAAAAAGTGATTGAGACGATGATTTCTTAACAGAAAGAAACTAGGAGGTATGGAAATGATAGCTGGAGGACTGGAAGGTTATAATTTCTTTTCATTGCAATCCCCAGGGAAAGGTCTGTCTGGATTTTGGGCCAGATGTTCAGAATCTTAAACAATGAGCCAGCATGTGGAAAGATGTTTGGCACCCAGCACTGAGCAGAAGATGTAATACAAACTTGTCTTCAATCCCAAATAAGCAGCTGCCTCCGTATTTATTTCTTTTTAACTGTTTATGGAAATGAAAATAGAATAATTTACCCAACATGTTCATATATCATATTCTAAGGAGAAAATTTCAAAATTCAGAGATAGCCAAGACCAACCTTTTTGATGTTTTGGACCCCCAAATAAAGATCACTATACAATGCCAATAAAGCAGTCAGCTCATTTATTTGTCTGCCATAGCATAGTGTAACCAATTCCTAAACAAGCTGCTTCCCCTGTGGAGTCTTCTGACCCCTAGAAATGATGGAATAATGGATATTCAAAGATATGCTGTGAGCTGACAGCCCTCTTCTAATTCAGGTTAATTATCCAGGACTGATACAGTTCAAATGCATGGAATTCATCTTATCTCTCTTTAGCCATCTCCAAATTAGGTGGCAAAGCTATTAATCTAGTTTCTATACATAATCAGTAGAGAGTGTGAGAACTTCCTTCAGAAACTGATTCATAACATCTATCTGAAATGTGTTTTTCAGAAAATAATTCTTCTTCTCTACTGACTGTAGAAGGAAGCTTAGGCAGCAAGTTTAGGACTACCTGCCAATTTCTGGATGCTTAAATCAGGTGAAGTGAACCTGCTAAGTTTGAACACCATTTTGAAGGTGAGACTGTACCACTGTGTCTAGCTGACTGAGGTGTGTGACAGTAACAGAGAGCACATCACAATGCTGCAGAAAACTGCGTAAAATGAGTTCAAACTGTGGCACCTGTCTGTATTTAATAGAAACTTGCATTTCTAGCTGACTGTTGGTTTACACTACTTTGTCTCTACTGTGTTAGTACAAATAGTATCCCATACAGGCCACTTTCACACCTTAAGCTGCCTGAGAAACTGAATCCCCTCTGTTATCCATCCATCCCCTTATCCCTGCTCTTTCCTGCACTAATCAAATCTCACCAGAGCATCATAATTTCATTTGTGTAGATCAATAGACTCAGTAGAATGGCACATTAACTTTCTTGTGAATTGAATGTTAAGCAAAATATTCGTATTAGTTGCACTTGACAGTAACTGATATCATAGATACTTGTATAATCGGAAGTGTAGGAGATGCAATAATATACTGTTGTGTACTGGCCAGCCCTGCTTTTATGTAACAAAGCAGGGTCAAATCCAACTCTCCAGATATAATTTGAGCAAAGCCATTCACACATTTCCAAAACTGTTTTTTATACAGAGCACCATGCATAGGGTAGCTATCGCTGTACATGAATGTAAGGTTTCTTCACCTCAAATAGTTTCCCAGTTCCTTTCATGAGGAACAAATACCAAAAGGTAAATGCAAACTCATGCTCTGTGTGTCCAATTAACCCAGCAAGTGTCAAGCAGAGGTGGCACACATCATGTCCTTGAAGTCTTGCCTTCAGGACAAGATTTGAGAAGATCCACAGGAGTTCTAAAGCACCGTATTTCATTCTGCTTTGTATTTCTATTTTGTAGCATGTGCAAAACAGGAAAACAGCAGAACTTGTAGTTTTGCTACTTTTCCTTTTGTCTTCAAAGAAAAGTGAGCATAGATACGAAGTATGAGTTGGAATACTAAAACATTTATCTGTAGGTTGCTGGGGAATTTTTATGGTATCCCTTGAGGTGATTTAAACACAAGTTTGTCCTTAAATATTAAGAAAACAAAAAATAATGAACATTGGGCAGAGTCCTACCACCATAAGCGTTTCTACAAGGACTCTGCAAAGATATGTCATGAGCTGATTCCTTATACGTCCTTGCACCAGCACTGACCCCATGAGCAGTTGCATGGGATGTCTCTGCTCAGCCTTAGGTCCACCCCTTAGCCCAGCTCTGCGCCCCAGTGGTGGGCTCTGAGTGCTCAAAGTCCAGGATGGCTACAAGGCAATGCTTCAACTGTTACTGTCATCACCAAGGGAAACTTCACATCCCTACAGGGAGTCCTTCTGTCTCTGGCATTCCTACTTCCAGCCAGTTTAACCCCTTCTGTGAATTGTCTGAAGCCTCTTCTTCGTGGACCAGCATTAAGTTGTGCATGCACAGTTCAGACATCAATATTAATCCAGCTCTTAGTCTTGCCGGCAGGAGTATATAAATCTAGTGACATTTGCCATAATTCTAACATTTTGAAATTAGTGTGTTGTTACATTATGGGCAGATAATTATTTTGAAAACTCACTTTAAATCTGATCTTTCAACAAAACTTCCTTAATCATATAAAATTAACAGCAAGTTTTAGCAATCACAATTTCTATTAATTGCAATGTCTTTGTGGATTCTCACTAAATGTTAAACTTTTTGAAAAGGAAGGCGATACACTTATTAAATAGAAAGTCATTGAGGGAGATAGTGGACTCACAGCTTCATTTTATAAGTAAAAAGAATATTTAATTTAAAAATACCTTAGATTCTACAGGCATCGTCTTCAACTATGCAAGACCATTAAAAGAAACAAGAAAAATCAACCGAAAAAAAATAAAAAAAACAACTAGGAATAAATAAAAGTTTAGGGGGTGGTGGTTTTTTTGCTGTTGTTGTTTTTTGATTTTGTTTTTGTTTTATTTTTTTTAAGCAGCCTGGTCTAACCTTTGAGAGCAAAGGAATGTTGTGCAAATAGCTCAGAAAAGTGTGGAAATGAAGGGGGAAGAAAATAAATTTGGGAAAGGCTGCAAAAGACATTTTTGTAAGCAGGAGAAAACATAATTAAATGGCATTGCAGACAGGGTTTTTAAGGACCCACCCAAAAGTTAATGTTTATTTTCAAATATTTAAGTCAGCCTCTATGATATTTTTTGAAAAGCTGAATTTTGCTAATCTCAAAAACTAGTTATTCTGATATATTTTACTTTTCATTCATTCTCCCCTATTTTTTTTTTATTTTTTATTTTTTTAAATTATTCCAGGTGAAACTACACTACCTTGAGAATTATAATTCTAGCAAATTTATCACATATTCCTTACTAAGACAGTACATGAAGACATAGAAATAAGACCATCTAGTTTTGGAAAAAAGAGAATGTTTGTTCATACAGAATAACAGTTGTTCACACAGAATAACAGTTGTTCATAAAGAGGTTGGAAGGGACCTGTGGCAGTCATCTGGTTCAACCCCCCTATTCAAGCAGAGCCACCCAGACCTGGTTGCCTAGGACCACGTCTAGAGAATTTTTTAATATCTCCAAGGATGGAGATACCACAGCCTCTCAGGGAAACCTGTGTCAGTGCTTGTTACCCTCACAGTAAAAATGCATTTCCTGATGTTCAAGAGAACCTCCTGTATTTCAGTTTGTGCCCATTGCCTCTGGTCCTGTCACTGGGCACCACTGAAAAGATCCAGGCTCTGTCCTCTTTGCACCCTCCCTTCAGGTATTTATACACATTAATAAGATCGCCCGGAGCCTTCTCTTCTCTAGGCTGAGCAGTCCCACCAGCTCTCTCAGCGTTTCTTCATAGGAGAGATGATCCAGTCCCTTCATCATCTTTGTGGCCCTTCACTAGACTTTCCACTAGGTCCATGTCTCTCTTGTACCGGAGAGACCAGAAACAGGTACAGAACTCCGGGTATGGCCTCACTAGTGCTGAGCAGAGGGGAAGTAAGGGACTAAGTTAAAGTTTGGGTGGATGTTTCTCCTGAGATCAAGGAAGAAAGAAACATGGAGAGAAATTGGGGGTGATGAAACACTGGAAGAGGTTGCCCAGAGAGGTGGAGGCCCCATCCCTGGAGACCTTCAAGGCCAGGCTTGATGAGGCTCTGAGCAACGTGATCTAGCTGAAGATGTCCCTGCTTACTGCAGGGGGGTTGGACTAGATGACCTTTAGAGGTCCCTTCCAACCCAACACATTCTATGATTCTATAAAAACAAATCAGAGGAGAAATGGGATATCAAAGGTATTCTGAGCTGGTTCTACCTTAAGAGAGGTAACTGTGTTACACAAATGCGGAATATGGACAAACAGAACACTATCATGACAAAAAAGTACAATGTACTCTGAAATATTGTCAAAATTGACATGATTGTTGCATTCCATTAAGTGTTCTGCTCCTCAGGAGGGAAAAATAAAATTTATGGTTAGCTGATTCATATGAAAACTAGAACCATAATTTGAATTCTATGTTAACCTGGTAAGTTGGATCAATAAATTAAACTCCCTGTGAAGATACAGGAAAAGTGAATCTTTTTGCTGGCTGCTGGTGTTACAATTTTTTTTTTTTTTTAATTTCTCAATTATACCCATACAAGATGGGACAAGAGAGCAAAACTGCAGTCTTTGAACATCTTATCAACGTCCTAAATACAAATCCAACATTTCAATCACAGTAGGATCCATCCTGAACCAAGGCAAGAAGTGAAAATTTTGTGTTTGTTACGGAAATAAAATTTATCTAACAATGATTTCCTTTTCTGTTCTGCCCCTTCTCTCCACCCCTCCCCCCCTTCTTTTTTTTCTCCTCTTTTTTTTGCATTTCAGAAAGAAGGAAAAGAACGAACGGAGGGGGGAAGAAGGGACAGTAAATAGGAATGAGAATCAGAAAAAAGAAGAAGAAAGAAAAGACAAAAAAAAAATCATTACTGTAATTGTTATTAGTTTCATCCATCATCTTTGCCTTTTCTTCTTCAAGTATAAATAACTCCACAGATGAAAAATGGTAAAAAAGATTATGTGCTCTATTAGCTGACATGTACACACTGCATTTTGGGTTTATAAACAGAAACAAATTATTTGGGACTAATGCACAATGCATTTGCATGAAACCTTCATACTTACAGCATTTTTCTTAAAATCCATATTTAGCATCACGATAATTTTTGAAGGGAAAAAAATATCCAACCATTCTGGATGCTAATGTAAAATAGTAATTGGGATGGATAAAAATTATTTATTAGGAAATCCTAGACTCCTTTTCTACAGGAATTATGAAGGAGCTCACACATACACACATACGTATGTATGAATATACTCAAGTTTTGTTTGCATGCAAAAGTGCTGTACAACTTAATGATAGCCTAGAGTTCAAGTCTTCAAATAATAGCTTTATTATTGCCCTCTTCACTTTGAAGTGCTGGTGGCAGGATTGCTCATCTACAGATATTGCTCCAGTTCTTTCTTTTTACCAGCAACCCTATTGATTTAACCTTCTACCGTTATTTCTCTGTAAAAAAACAGGCCAGGATAAAATATTAATCAAATACATTGAATTTTTTTTTTCCATGATTCCACTTTAATTTTAAATATATGTGCACGTCTCTCTCTCTCTGTGTGTGCGTGTGTATATATATATATATAATATATTTATATGTATTTTTGGTGAGCATAGCTGGGAACACAACATTTTGCAAACCAAGCAGTTCATTTAGGTTCTTTGAGAGAAATATACTGACAGAAAAAAAGTTTTTTTTTTTCTTCAGTATTATTATGTGAACCATAATACAATACAATACAATATTCAATATATTTTTTTAATGAAAAAGTGATCAGAATAATAAAACCTCATCATTGACTGTACAGCAACCCATACAATAATTTAAGAATTAAAAATCAGATCTTCCTTAGATTTCAGTGTTAGGACTAGTTAGGAAAATACTATTTTTGGAATGTCATGAGGAAAATAAAGAAAATTGCAAGAGAAGCAGAATATCCAAAATATTTTTCAACATAACCTCTGAATGCTTAGCCTGGATTTCTCTGAGGCCATTGAACCCTATAACATTGAAGGAGGGAATCTGATTTCACATAAGATCAGCATTAGTTAGATGTCACTGCAAACATTTTAATTGGAGCAGTGCTAAAGTTCATAAAATTTTTTAGGTATGGTTGTAGAGAATACTTCTGGAACAAACAGGTAGGTCCTTGTTCTATATCTGTTGCACTGGCCTTATATATATATATATTTCTGGGGGGTATAAATCCGCATGATGCACTGATGCTGTTCTGTGGTGTATAACCTGAAGTTCTGATTTGTTGTGTGTACTCTCCTGCTATACTTGTATGCATCTGGACAACCTGTAGTCCCATTTCTTGATTGAATTTAGAAAGTAGATCTTATTATGATTTTTTTTTTTATATACTCTTATTTCAAATCAGCATTTGAATGAACTCAAAACTTTAACTAAAGTCCTTCGCAAATTTTATACAATTCAGTGACTATCTAAATTGCGCACTAGAGAGTTGAGATATTAAGAAAGCACTATAATTACTTCTATCAGTTAACAATATTATAGTTAAATGCCAGCTAAATTATTGAGAGTCATTGCTTAGTACTGTGTGGAAAATCTAAACTGAAGTGCTAGAAAATGCTATTCCTACCTATTCTTCACTGACAGATTTGTTCATTTTTTAAGGAGATCCATTCTGATCCTGGTTCAAACTGACTGGCATTTCCTTCATCACAGGAGGTTTGGAGATTTTAAAACAAAAGCAAACAGTAGAAATAGGTGAACATATCGAGATGAAATAGAAACCAATCTGAGTCAAACCTACCAGAAAACTCAAAGTGACCCAAGAGGATTTTGTTTTTGAATACAGCTGAAACAATTTTAAGAAACTGTACTGTCTATTTAGGATTATGATGAAGTTAATAGCCCAAATAACTTGATTACAGAGTTACATCAATAGCAATGAGCTCCAGAACTAACAATAATATTATTTAACTGTGCAATGTCTGCATAGCTGAACCAGACTGTAATGTCATACCACAGCTTGCAGTTGCCTAACTCTTTCCCTGCCTTTGATCCCATAAATCCTCTACAATCCCCAAATGCTCTTCCTCTGCAACCCACAAGACCTCATACCTTCAGGCAGCAAACCCCTTCAGTCCGAAGGTTGCTCTTGCATTGACTCATTGTGATGGGTTTCACACCTGGAGAGCAGGTCTGAGGGTCTCCTGGGACAGCCCTGTCTCTTCCTCTGAGTCCTTAATGTGGCCTTCTCTCTGCCATTGTGCTCCAGTGCTCCTCTGGGCTTCTGCAGATGGGCCTTTGATGGGCTGATGGTTCCTGGGGTGGGCCTGGGAGTAGCTGCAGGCAGGTATTACTTGATCACCTCCTCCTGCTCTCTCTGAGCTCCTTTGTGGGTTTGCATATGAGCTTTATCACATAACCTAACACCGCACACAATAAATACACCACACACAATAAATATACTGGGCTTTAAGTTAAGGAGAAATATTATAGCTTAATAAGTTTATTTACTAAATACTTTTATTGCAATGTGATGGACAGAAAGAAAATCTGCCAGTGAAATAAAAATAATAGGTTAAATCCAAGCCAACTCTATCATAAAATAAAACAGCATTTTATAGCCATTCACTGCTTTGGTCCAGCTGGTATAAATTGAGATAACTCATTTGAAGCCAATTTATAGCAGATAATGAGCAATTTCAGTCTTTCAAGCAAAGAAGAAAGAGAAACAAGATGTGGGAAATGAAGGAAAGATGACTTTCAGAATGTAATATATCAGAGAAAAGAAAGGCAGACTCCAGGAATTTGATTCAGATGATGGTGGCATCTGTCAGTAATAGGTTCTTATACTGTTTCAAGGTGCCAGTTTCCAACTAAGGTGCTGTGGTGAGCGGCAACAGCAGAACGTCCAATGTTAGCTATCTTTCATGGCAAACCACCCCTATCCCAAATAAAAAAAAAAACAAACATATGTTATTGTATCAATGAAGGACTTCTCATTGAGTGCAGCTGTGTGTATATGCATGTTTGTATTATTCCTGTTTAACGGCAGAGATTTTCTTAACCACTGTCTTAACAGAGAGAGCAGAATTTGGTAGCTAGTCTTCACCAGAGAACATCGTCAGAGAATTAAATAGCCTTTGCGAAACTGAGAAATCAACTTATGGAAACTTACCACGAAACACTCAATTGATATTAAATGGCATAGGTTTTCAAGCTAATGTAAGTACTCTAACTTAAACCACTTGAGGATATGACATACTATCTTTAGAATGGCAGTTACTTTCCATACTGGTAACATTTTAAAGTATGTGCATGAAAGGGATGAACCACAAAGCTCTGAGGTTGATTTGAATCTTCAGCACTTCCTTTTGATATACTGGTTGGAAGCCAAGGCCACTGAAGTATAAAAACACATCAAAATCTGATATTTTTGTCTAGATTCTTTTTTCTTAATAATTCTTTATTTTTTGAAGCATATTTCCAAATAATTCTACTAGCTAACTGCAAATAATTTCTAAGTAAATAATGAAATCCATAACCTGTGTTCATCAGTGTGCTGTAATTGTCCCACCACTGTATTCTCATTGCATATGATGGAAATTGTAAGTGAAGGCAAACTACAAAGTACTTCAAGCAGTTATTAGAAATCCAAAGGAAATTTGTCTTTAATTATTACAGGGAATTGCAAGTCACCTATGGCCATGGATTCACAGTGATAAAATCTTCCCTGAGCAGCCCTTATTATCCTTCAAATTAAGTTTTAAAAATAATCTCCGAATACTAAGTTATGAGATTTATTTGATTTAGGTGGACTTCCTAATTCACTTAGACTTATGTACTCATTGGTCATTAGGATGTTTCACAGCATATTAGGCTCAGTCTGGCACTTAGTAATTTTAGAACATATTACTAGGGTAATGGATACTATTTCTGTTTCAGCCCTGTCCTTTCTCCCATTCATTATGATTGCATCTGTCATAATCTGTCTGCCATTGCATTTTCCATAGTGTCCCCCACCTTGGTACCTAGCAGCTTCATGACCATAGAGGTAAAACCTTTGTTCCGTAATAAAACAAAATTAAAACCTCCTCATTCTCTTCAGCTGATGTAATTACTAGCGTGTTATGGAAAACAAATAACTTTTTGTGTTCTACTACTGCACTAGTGCAATTAAGAATTTTATGAGCTGATTTGCACAAAAATGGAATATCTCCTTTATGACGGAACTGGCTTCAAAAGATCCCAAACCAACAAATGAACCCTGTTTCCCAAGCACCTGATGAGTACTCGTGTTAAGTTTCAGGAAGCTGAGAAATACTGCAGAATTTTAAAACAAGTGGTTATTCATCTAAAATATCATAACAGAAAGTGAGTCATTCATCATTTGATACTTATTTTTCTCACTAATATTTTCTTATTCATTCCATTGGGAAACAGAAAAAAACCTAGCAAAACAAACAAACCAACCTATTTCCTTAATCAGTCTTCTCTCTTAAAAAGTGCATCTTGAATTGGTAAAATGACCTGATACAGCAAAAATTGTCAAAATAATCTAGAGTTTAAAGAATATAAACCAAATAAATAAAACTATGAAAGGAAAAAAATATCAAAATAAATTCTCAAACAAGACAAAATATTTAAAACAGCATATAGAAAAGACACATGTAATACGAGCAAACTGAAGTTTACACTTTTATGGACATTAGTTGAACACAAATCAATTAAAAAAACCCTAAAACTAGAAAAAGAGGATCAGATTGCAAGTAATTAATTAAAAACATGAAAGAGAACTCAGATCAAATCCTAAAGCAAGGTATTTCTAATTAATTCAATCAGACATGTTCATGACGAAGGAAACATTGATTTCATTACTCTAGGGCAGTGAAGGCTTAATTTCATATCCAGTGAAGTTAGTGAAACCTTTGCTATTAGCATAAGTAAAGAACCAAGAATTTAGTTTACATTGATAAACTGCAGAACTCTTTTTCCTTACAGAAGGACTCCAAACCTAGTCTGTCTCTTTACAGATAGGAGTATGGATAGGAGACAGTGTCTCCTGTATAGGAAGTGTATAGGAAAAGATATAGGAATGTATAGGAATTGTATAGGAAAATAGTGCATTGGAAAATTAGGTCCTGGCAAACAAGGTTGAAAACAATGTAGTATACGCACTGCGAAAACTCACAACATGCCCACAGGTTAACAGCAGGATATTATCTGACAGTGTCTAAAATTCTGCAATGCTATATTGGGTACGTCATTAAGAGTTTTAAAATGTTACTCCATTTGTTTGCAAAATATGACAACTGAAAGGTATGCATGTATGCATTTTATTTCAGGATATTTCCAGACAGGGTTTCTCTTTTGATGCATACATATAGCAGAAGCTAATGGTACCACAAAATAACCCCCTTTTTTAGAAAAAAAAACCAAACCAACACACCCCAAACCCCCAAAACCCAACAACAACAAAAAACAACCAAAAAAAACCCCACAAAGGTTAGAGCACTCACACAAGTCAGAGAATCAAGATTTATATTTAACTGTAACTAAAGAAAAGATTTAAAAAGGTCAGGGAGATATGAGTGTCCAGCTGGAAGGTGGAGGAACCATGTTCCCAATGACGTAGTCCTTCATTCCCAAAGAATCTACACCCCCTTTTTGCACAGTGAGCAACTTTATCAGGACCCTTCTCTCACCCTCATCTTAAAGTCTGGTGGCTAAGGTACGATCTTGAGGGTAATCTGCTCACACTGAATTTGAACCTGATCTCCTTCTCCCTGCATGAGTCTGCACCAAAGAAATCCAAAAAGACAAGTAAGTGAATACATAAGAGGAGCATCACTATTGTCTAAGGCTGTTCTTTATTTGTTTGTTCATTAAAAAAAAAAAAAAAAGGAAAAGAAAAAAAGAAAGAAAAGAGAAATGCACAACAATAGCATAATTGTGCTATGAGAAGAAATGTGGTTCAGCAAGATTCCAGTTGTGGCTCAGCATCTTTTCCCCAGATGTAAAACACTGCCTGCTCAAGAGACAAACTCTGACCAAGAAGCTAAATCTCTCCTCCAGACAACTTAGACTGATGGAAACCCAGGGTGTTTGTGGTATCATTGATGGGAACTAGGTAGAGACTCTACAGGAGACAAGGTCACTCACAGAGGTAGGTCCAAACCCCTCAGATTGTTATTATCCATGGTTAGGTCAGTGTATCTGGATATATATGACCGAAGGGGATGTAGGCAAAGCAATGTCTAATTCTGCTGACAATTACATTTAGAAG
>VYZM01017357.1:81421-125166 GCA_013398915.1 Dromas ardeola | reverse complement strand
GTGGGGGGTGGGGGTGGGGGAGAAGTGAAACAGAATGAATAATTTCTTTCCTGCAAAGCCTGTCTTAGTGTATAGTTTACTTTCATCAAATGAAGTCCTGTAGGCTTATTTCATTTTAGAGCAGGTAAAAACCTTTATATTCCTAAAAAATGTTTCTTCCTTATGGTGGTTGTTCCATTTTGTACTCCGACATAGTTTTTCTCACTTCTATTTCTCTTCCTTTGCTAAGAAGAAACTGGATTAGGCTGAAAATAGCTCCTTTTTCCACATGTCCACATGACAACAACCTTAGAAGAACAAATAATTATATGGCGATAGCTTCTCAAATTCTCCCTTCAGTGTAGCCATTCAATCCATTAAAAAGAGAGTGAAAAGCCTGAGTTTACGAAATCTACAAAAGAAATTACTAAATAAGAGATAAGTGGAACATTTTCCAATATAAAAAGAGTTTTTATATTGGCAAGATGATAATTAATTTTTGTCTGTATCCTGTGGGAATAGAAAAAGAAAACCCACCTGGGTGAAAACAGTTGTGTATGTTAAGATGAGGGATACTTACTTTCTTGCAAACAAGAAAACAAAATTTTCTAATATCAGGTACAGGCAAAGTCCCTGGAACAAAATTTCCATAACAAGAGTTACAAAGAATAAATCAGACAAAGCTGTCTATAAAAGATGCGTGGCTCTTACTCAGCACACCAGATTGATGAGACGACCTCTTCAGATTCAGCCTTTGTTCTGTGTTTCTGTGATATAGTGACCACTGGCATCACTGTTTCTCACACTGCTCTGGTGCTCAAATACCATTTCACTAATTGTAATGCTCTGTTCTTCATTGCTTTTCCTGATCTTATCATTTTTGTTGAATATGTATGGTTAAGGAGTTATAGTGGAACAGTGCATAATTTTATTATCATGACTTGTGAATAATTGAATAAAATTCTGAGATTCATAGTGATAATTAACTACTCCCTGACTACTTTCTGCTTGCTTTTTAATGATAATTTATTTTTTACATATATTTACAAAAAAAAAAGGCATAATTGGTGACTACTTCAGAGTTTTTTCTCCCCTCCTCCCCCCAAAGGGACTTCATCTCATTTCCAAGCAAATCAGATGAAAGGATACTTTAATTTTCAGTGTCTGGCACTTAAATCTCTGCATTATATATATATTTATATATTTTTATATATATATATTATTCACACCATAGAAGAAAAAAAATTATAAGCTATGAAACAATTTGTCCTTCTGTAAGAAACATCTTCCACCAGATGGCCTCTAAGCACAACTGCAAGGATTAGTGAATTCAAGCATTTATCATTTATGTGAAAAAGAAATATGTTACTACTCAGTTTTTTTTTAATAAGAAGGGTAAACTCAGTCACAGAAACATAAACTTCCCTATTTTTGAGCCCAGCTATTCCATTTTGGCTTGAGTGATAGCATATAACAATCCCTAATAGTATGACCAGAGCGCATTCAACTCCAAACAAAGTCAGCAGAAAATGGAGCTGTACACGACTGAAAAACAAGCCTACCAATCTCGGTCTTAAAGTGGAGCAGCATCAGATGAAAGAATACCTTTAAAAGGTGATAGCTCATGTGAACTGCCTGTGAACAGAGCAGATTCATTCTGTTCTGTGCTGTTAAGATACGACTACACTGGTATATTGAGCGTCCAAACCGGAACTACTGTTATGGCAGACACAAAGGCTGAATTTAGTCCCTCTGAACCGGAGGCAGTTGACTGAAAAACAAAAGGTAGAATCTTAGTGGGTGTCATTGTTTTCCTGTCACTGTAGAGAAAGAAGCCTCCAAAAATCAAATTAACTTTATATTTTATTTGCTTCTTGAGGTGTATCTCTATTGACTAGTAAAGAAGAGCAATGAAACTCCAAGCCTATAAACCTCATTTACATGTCATGAATTAAACAGGATCTATCCAGGGAAAGACACAAAAGGCATAACTCAAGGGACAGTTAAATACAATAAATAGGAGATAATTGTCAGATACTGATCAGCATAATAAAAATATTCACAGGCTTTGTGACAGAGGGAAAAATTCAGCTATACAATCCATTTTAAATCCCCAGTCATTTATTTGTCTATTTTAGATATTTTCTTTGATGTAACACACACAATATAAATCAATGTAACTTTGACAAATTTTGTAGTGTTCTGTTAATCCTAATTTACATCGGATAAATTTTAGAGTAGCTATTTTAATAAATCCCCAAATAAATCCCTATATTAAAATAATTTGGTGAATATACTTCAGTATGATGCTTTCTTTCCTTAGATCCACCTCCTTAAAATTTTCTTTACATTTCAGGTTCATACTTAGAGTTTGGACACAAATGTTGGTTGAATCTGAATAGCTTTCAAATTGACACCAGGGGTGGGATTCATTCTCTGTAGATTTAAATAGGCAAAAAGTTAAGAACCTACGAAAAAGCCAAACATTTGTTCCTCTCTGCGGAGAACGGAGAGAGCACAATTCTGCCAAATTGTAATGAAACCTATCTAAAACTAAGAGCTTGAAACTGACGGAATAAATCCTATCCACTGAGGGGGAATCAGCTGCAAGAATTGACAGTGTAGAGATGGGTATCTAAGCTTATTATCTAAATTCATAATACAGTCATGGAGGAAAATTGGCACTTCAAATGTTTGTTTTATTTCATTGTATAATGAACAACTAGAGCAGGGAAGTTGGCTTGCTCCCTAAAAATGTCCATTTTTCTCCACTTTCTAGTGGAGCTAGATTCAGATGTGGCAGCTAAGTAGCTAATTAGATGTCTACACTACAGATGTGGACAAATGAGTCAGATGTTGGTCACATGAGTCCTATTCTTAATTCTTTGTAGTTCTGGATCTATTAAATGATAATCAGCTGATTGCGATTTTAAGATATGAATCAAACACTAAATCAGAGAGTTTTCTTTTTCCAGTTATGTTGCAGAAGATTCACTAAAGCCTAATCATTCTTTTGTTGTAGCACCACTTCACAGTTCCCTAATAGCCACATGTGTAGAAGCACCAACAGGTGAAACTGTGGATTCACATGGAAGATTGAAAACATGTTTCCCTCACTTTCAGAAGAATCTGAACTGATAGGCAGTTATGTTGCTACCTTTTGCAAACAGGAGAGAAGTGGAGGCTTTTGAAAACACAGTTTAAAACATTTTAGCCATGATACACCTGCCCTCTAACTGAACCACAGTAAGTCTAAAACCTCTTGTAAGTACAGGAACAGTTTTAACAGTTTATATTCAATGAACAAAGCACCATGAGTTAATAACTGACATTTTGGGAATTGGAATTTGCAGGGAAGAAAACAGGTTTCACATATTTTATTTCAGGAAAAGATACCCGATTTCATTTCGCACTAAGTTGAAATGATTAGTCCTTAATATTGAATAACTACTCAGTAATTTTTAGTGTTTACGAAGAGTCTGAAATTTTGGCCTAACAGACCAAACTATAAAATTTGCTTAATTTAAACAAAAGCATAATGTATGAAATTTACATAAGGTTTCATTTTCCAAAATGCTTAGAATCTACTAATTTATGACACATTTCTAAAAGACCTTAGAGTTCATTCAATTACACATGAGGAACTGGAATTTTCAGAGACCTTTGTACGTTGTAAATCAAAACCTGACAAAAGAAAGAACTACTGAAAGCAGTGCTAAATCTCTGCACATAAATGAAGTGGCTAAGATGGAACTGAAGTATTTTCAAACATAGGTAAGCAATTCATGCACCTAGTAAGTGATGAAGGTCAAGTTAGCTCAAAAATGTATTTTAAATTGAAAAAGTAAACAAACAACAAACAAACCAATCCCTTCTACCCTACATCTCTATGAACGTCCTTTTATAGTCTCTGGGCCTTGAATACCCACAAATCTCTATGTCAGATTAAATGGTGAACAAAAAATAGAAGTAGTTTAATATTCTAAAAAGGTGTGTAGTTCTGTATGGGGATATATTTTATTAGAAATGCTCAACATGTCCTTGTGCTTATTTCAGTTAGCCACTTGCTCTGAAAAATAAAATTAAAAAAAAAAAAACATTGAAGAAAAATCCCATTGGTGTGGCCAACATTGAGGTGCATTTCTAACAATGTTTAAATAAAGCTGCATTCACCCTAACAAAGAGTGAGATAGTACACTAAATTGTTTTTATTTCATTTTAATCATTCTTGGAGATATCTATTGTGAATGCTGATGGCAGCGCAGAGGTGTCTATCTACGTTAAACTCACCTGATATGTGGCTTTACCTTCCAGAGTAGATTCTCTCCTAAGCAATTTTGCCACCAGGTTTGTTCATGAGGACTATCTCAGGCGATCTGCGAGGCAACCGAAGGTTGGGTTCATTGTATCTATCTAAAGGAGATATATGTAACATGGACAGCTAGGATACCTCTATAGTGACTGGGGATGGATACCTCCATAGGATGACTCTTTCCATTCTAAAATAAACGTATAAGATAAATTGAATTACTTGCCCTCTGGAGGTATATCTTCATTAACTGCAGAGGGAGCTAACATAGTTGATTCAGTTAGATACCTATTTTTCAGTTGCCTAAGACTAGTTTAAATAATTGCGACTTTGGAGATTTAAGATTCAGTAAATTCCACTTTTGACAATGATAATTAACTGCCCAAATTGCTTGGGATTTGTAATGACAGGCCAAAAAAAAATTTATACTCCGAAGCTGTAGATCATGAGTCTCCTCACCTCTTTCTGATTTCAGACAGATCCGAATATTATCAGTAAAAAGCATTAAAGTGCCCGTAATATCCAGAACAGAACACAAAGAGAACTGGCAATGTGTGTCTAAAGCAAAAATATAGAATCTCTAATGGTGGCAGCACACGTTGAAGCCAGTGGTTCAATACCATATGGAGCCAGATGAAAAACAGAACACTTGTGAGACTCCCCTGATTGTTTTTGACCTTTTACCATTGCTCCATCCTAATGAGTTTGCAAGGTAAGTTTAAAGTCTAGCTGAAGCTTTCTAAGAAACAGGAAGAAGAAATGAGAGTGTTGAAATGGATCTGATATCTTGAATAGGAGCAAAGGAGCTTGCAGCTGTGCTAATTTGGCACATTTCTCTTTTTTTTGTTAGGTGCTGGTTTGTAACTTCCAGTGTAGTCCGTGTGGGGATTATGTGTGAAGTTTGCAGCTTGTTTCCTGGTAACTGAAGCCCTTGACAGACATTCACTTCAGGACCTGTTAGGCTAAAAGGGATTACTGTCTTTGCCGCTTCTTCACTACCTTTCCCCTGCATATTATCAACCCCTTCACTTAGCCTTCAAAAACTTTGGTGAGCAGTACCTGATTAAATTCAGGCGAAATGACCTAGGTTAACTGCAATAGTTTGTTAGTCTCAACAAAACTGGTAATTTTACCAATGAATTAGAGAGCACTTAACTAGCCTATAGATTTTGGAGGGATGTAGTCTTGACCTGCTGAGCAGTAATGAGTGGTCACAGAGTCTAGTTGGAGGTCAGTGACGAGTGGTGTTCCCCAGAGGTCAGTACCAGTTCAATATATTCATCAATGACCTGGATGAAGGGAGAGAGTGCACCCTCAGCAAGTTTGCTGATGACACAAAGCTGGGGGGGGTGGCTGACACACCAGAAGGCTGTGCCGCCATACAGAGAGACCTGGACAGGCTGGAGAGTTGGGCAGAGAGGAACCTTATGAAATTCAGTAAGGGCAAGTGTAGGGTGCTGCACCTGGGGAGGAATAACCCCATGCACCAGTACAGGTTGGGGGCTGACCTGCTGGAGAGCAGCTCGGTGGAAAGAGACCTGGGAGTCCTGGTGGACAACAGGATGACCATGAGCCAGCAATGTGCCCTTGTGGCCAAGAAGGCCAATGGCATCCTGGGGTGCCTCAAGAAGAGTGTGGCCAGCAGGTCGAGGGAGGTCATCCTCCCCCTCTACTCTGGCTTGGTGAGGCCACACCTGGAGTACTGTGTCCAGTTCTGGGCTCCCCAGCTCAAGAAGGACAGGGAACTGCTGGAGAGGGTGCAGCACAGGGCTACAAAGATGATTAGGGGATTGGAACACCTCTCTTACGAAGAAAGGCTGAAAGATTTGGGTCTTTTTAGTCTAGAAAAGAGACGACTCAGGGGGGACCGTATCAACGCTTAAAAAACAAAAAAGGGTGGGTGTCAGGAGGATGGGGCCAGCCTCTTTTCAGTGGTGCCCGGCAACAGGACAAGAGGTAATGGGTACAAACTTGAGTATAGGAAGTTCCACCTAAACATGAGGAGGAACTTTTTTACTTTGAGGGTGTCAGAGCACTGGAACAGGCTGCTCAGAGAGGCGGTGGAGCCTCTGTCTCTGGAGACATTCAAAACCTTCCTGGACGTGTTCCTGTGCAACCTGCTGTGGGTGACCCTGCTCTGGCAGGGGGTTTGGACTAGATGATCTCCAGAGGTCCTTGCCAACCCTACGATTCTGTGATTTTGTGATTCTGTGATTCTGTTTTTCTGTCAACAATTACAGCCCTTTCTTATGTCACAGCTATATCAAGAAAAAAGCAGCTGTCTTCCACATGAATACTATCAGCAGCTTAATGGTAAGTAAAAATTGCAGGCAATATGAATATCTTTTCAGCATATTCTTATATTAGTTTTGGTTGTATTATTAAGAAATAATGTTCTGCTAATAAAAAATATATATATACTATATACTATGCAATATACTATTAAGAATTTTTATAATCATTGGAGGATGGGGATGAGGAGAAACAAAAAAAAAAGTAAAAAAACCCCAACTACTGGTGATCAGAAGTAGTACTGTGTAAACAGTGACCTAAATGTAAGAGTCTTATATTGACTATTTCCTTGGATTGCCATTTAAGAAGCCATAGGGCATTTACAATGTTCTCATGGAGCCAGCTGATAGCTAGCCATGTGTCCTTAAGCCTAAAAATTCCTTTTTTATATTATCGTGGAAGTCTATTTTCATTGAAGGTGGGTCTCTCAAGAGCTGGTGGTTGCCGCCTTATGCTAATAGTTCAACAGGACCAATGAACAAGTGGCGGCAAGAGCCTTTTGTCACCATAGCTAATGCATTACATGTATGGGACAGCCTATATCTTGCAGCAAGGCACATACGGAGACTTTCTCTCACTTGGAGTGTAAGTAGAATAGTCAGGAGAGAACAGATTAAATTTAGATTAAAATTGCATAAAAATGAAAATCTGTGTTATGCAGACTAAATAGCTCTAAGAAACACAGTGGAGCAAAGTTTTACATTTTCCTTTAGTTACTTATATATCTGTGGTACAAAACTTGGGACCAGATGACTGTCCCACTTCTGCGAAAAGAGAGGTATAGCTGGAGTCACTGTGACATTGATGTTGGGCTAATTTACATGACTGGAATTGCCAGCTTTACTTACGATGTTTTTAGCAAGGACAGAGAGGGTTGAACAAGTGAAAAGTAAGGGTGAAGAGGAGAAATGGTGGCACTCAGTAGTAGCAATATCAGTACCAGTTTTAGCATTGATAGGTCCAAGGACCTCAATGTTAAAGGACCAAAGGTCTAAATAACAAAGAATGGAAACGAAGTCTATTCAAGATTCCTAAATTAAAGCAGATAACAGAGGATTTACTTTTTAATGTATGTATGTAAGAGAAAGAAAAATTGTGTTACTAAGGAGGATTTCAATTTTGGAGACATATTAAAGGTCTCACACAGGCAGTAGTTAGTCATTAGAGTACTTGAATACATGCATAAATGGGCGGGTTCTTTTCTATTTTTTTCCCTCACACTAGAGGCGTCATGCTTAACACAAGCTAGTGCTATTTTGGACCTCATTATATGGATAAAGATGAATTAATTGCTGGATTAGTATCTAGCTGTTGCTTAGAGACTGGTGATTATAACCTGCTTATATTTAATATAAACAGATAAAAGATAGTCCCAACCACTTTTATTTCATTTCATTGATTGTAAGGTGGTCTTGAACACCACTTCCTAGGAAACCACCAGCTTCCAAGCTGGTGATTAGCTTTTCTTTGTGAATTATATATGGGGTTTCAGACAAGCTCAGTTTCCAAGCTAAGGAGAATTAAATGGGAAATGGAAGACAAAAAATAAAAAAGGAAGCAACAGTATATTTGAAAAATGGAGCTTTATGAAAAGAATTTCTGAGATTATTTTGCTGTTTACTTGAGAAGAAATGATTCCATATTTGTAAAGAAGAAAGTTTTTGTCTGGCACTTAACCTTAGTGCAAAAATGAAAGCAGTAATTGGAAAATAAAAATTAGTATCTATAAAAATGAAGAAAAGGGACACAGATAATAATCAATATAAATCAGAAATTATTAAAATTAAAATATGATAAGAAAAGCCAAACACATAAAGGAAAATTAATGTCTCAAAGAAACAATGAGGAAGTCTATGCATATGAGAAACAAGTTCTGAGGATAAGTCTAGAAGTTACAGGTGATATTATAAATAACAGTTAAGAAAACCCAGAAGTTTTTTTTCTATATTTGGGGAAAAAAACCCTTTTTTTGCACCACATAGGTAGTTTTGAATTACTGGTAATCAAAGAAGTCATTATCTGTCTTCGTTAAAAAAGGAGGCCTTCAAAATCAGGCCCAAGGAACTTAGGGAGTTTGTTGAGCAGATCCCTGGCTACAGAGTTAGATATTTATTAAGGAATATAATAATAGAACTTTGGAAGGGCTTGGAGAATACAAATATTTGCCCAGTATTATAAAAAAAAAAAAAAGAGTATGTGGGCTGACTTGGTGACTGTAAGCCTGTTAAAGCAAGGAGAACTATCACTCAAGTCTCGTGTTATGGACAATTAAAAGACAGGAATGTAACTAATGTCAGTAAAAAACAGCCTTCTAGAATCTACATTTTATGAAAAAATTACTGAGATGATGCTGGTTGATATAGATAATGGCTTCTGGCCATTGGAGCTGGCTGGGACTGGCTGTGTCCGGCATGGGGCAGCCCTGGCCTCTCCCCACAGCGGGTCCATGAGGAGCCCCCGTGCCAACACTTTGTCATGGACATGCAGTACGACAGTCCACTGGTTTGTATGTTTTTTGGGTTTTTTTTATCTGTCACAGAAAAACTTGGAAGGAATTCATGGCTGAAATTTGGAGGCAGACGAATCGAAAATAGAAATCCAGATCTCAACTGTTAACGCAGAAAGGTGATTTACTGCCAGAATGAACTGCTTGGTGCTAATTCTCTACCTGCTGATGCCTTCAAACCCAGAGTGGATAACTGGCTGGAAGTTACTCTTTAACCACACATAAATTTTCCATTAGTCTAATACCGTTAGACTCTGTCCATGGGTGACTGAGACTTAATGTCCTGTGTGGAGAGAGATTAAATTAAAAAAAATCACGTGCTTTATTCTTGTTTTCTAATGCTTGAATCTGCAAGTAATTAAATTAAACCTTTTTTGGTTTATTTTTTTAACTTTAAAAAAAAAAACCAAGGAGAAGTAAGCTACTCACCAGGGAATGATAATGGTAATAAAAGACTGGAGAAAAATGTAAGTACTGTTATAAGAGGGCAGGCCAGGATGCCTGTCTGTGTCTGTGTCCGTGGCTTTCTCTCCTGCTCCTTTCTGTTTGTCTGTGTCCCCATGCTTCTGTGTCTTGTTTTGATAGATGAAAGTTCAAGCAGTGAAACACGCTGTCAGACTAAAACCATTTGTCACTGAAAGCTAGCACTGGTCTGCCTATAGATATCGGGTCTGAGTCATGTCTTTTCTTTTGACAAGGATGTCAGTGCTATTTGTCACAGACTTGTTTATCTGCCAGATCTGGCTGCCATATTGCTACTCTGGGTCAGTGCCTAGGAGAAGCAGCTCACCTCCAGTAACACTGTCAAATTACCCTCAGCATAAAGACGCCAAAGCTGGTGCCTTCATATTTTTTAACTTCCAACAAGACAGGGTCAGGAAGAGTAGTTTGGCAAGTCTTCCAGGGCCATACAGAATGCCAAGGCAGCTCACCTGTTAAAAATCCATGGAATAAACATATGGGTGCATTTAAAATGGTTTAAATATTTGTTTCAAAGAAGGGATATCAGAAATGACCTTTTTTGATTTTTCCTTCTTTCCTATATTTTTACATTTTGGAACATCCGGTGATCAAAGCACACTTTAGCTACAGACATCTCATGTAGCTAAACAGTGGCTCTTTGGGCTGGAAATTAATCCTTTCTTTAATCTTCATGTTAGTAGAGAAGTGAATTGCAAATGAAGCCATAAATGATTGGACCTGGTCCCATTATTGGGTTTACAAACATTAATACAGGGATTTTTTTTAATCTAAAGATTGAAGGATTTAAGGAAGGATTTATGTAGTTCTCTTGTTCTCCAGAATCTTTTGTTGCATTTCAAACATGAATTACACAGACAAGGGCAGAAAACATCAGAAACATACTGCAAAGTAGTGCTACAAAGGCTGCATTTGAACTGGAAAGGCAGATTACTATGCTAATACAAGAAGAGAGGGGTGAAGTGCAGATAAATATTTAAAATCCATCAGATTGTTCTTGATTAGCGCTATTATCACTAAAGATTAGTTTAATTTGTAAATATACTGTAGTGGCCACTAATACATTCCAAAGTTTTCCAAATAGCTGGCAGTTTGGATAGCAATATAGTTCGAAGATGAGAAATGATGAGGTCTGAAGAGTATGAATGAAGGGCATAAAAAAATAAAAAGGCATTTCCTCCCTTCTTACACAAATTTATAGAATCATAGAATCATTTAGGTTGGAAAAGATCTTTAAGATCATTGAGTCCAACCGTTAACCTAGCACTGCCAAGTCCACCACTGACCCATGTCCCTCAGCACCACATCTACACGTCTTTTGAATACCTCCAGGGATGGTGATTCCACCACTTCCCTGGGCAGCCTGTTCAGTGCTTGAGAACCCTTTCAGTGAAGAAATTTTTCCTAATATCCAATCTAAACATTCCCTGGTGCAACTTGAGGCCATTTCCTCTTGTCCTATCGCCTGTTACACGGCAGAAGAGACTGACACCCACCTGACTAGAAGCTCTTTGTAGTAGTTGTAGAGAGCGATACGGTCTCCCTCCCCTCAGCTTCCTTTTCTCCAGGCTGAACAACCCCAGCTCCCTCAGCCGCTCTTCCTAAGACTTGTTCTCTAGACCCGTCACCAGCTTCGTTGCCCTTCTCTGGACACGCTCCAGAATCTCAATGTCTTTCCTGTAGTGAGGGGCCCAAAACTGGACACAATACTTGAGGGGTGACCTCACCAATGCCAAGTACAGGGAACAGTCACTTCCCTAGTCCTACTCGCCACACTATTTCTGGTACAGGCTGGGATGCTAATTGACCTCCTTGGCCACCTGAGCACACTGCTGGCTCATATTCAGCTGGCAGTTGACCAACACCCCCAGATCCATTTCTGCCAGGCAGCTTTCCAGCCAATCTTCCCCAGGCTTGTAATGCTGAATGGAGTTGTTGTGACCCAAGTGCAGGACCCGTCACTTGGCCTTGTTGAACCTCATACAGTTGTCCCCAGTTCAATTTTGGTACTGGATCTGAAATAGAAATATTTTGAAGTTCTAAAGGCTCAGTATTCTCCTTCTAATATCCTTTGTTTTCAGACTCCCATAGACTTTTAGGCCCACTCTGCTCTTCTCTTTCTCCTGAATTACTAACACACACAAGTGGGAGAGGCAGGAGGTATATTATTTGAGCTGTCTGAAAAATGAGGTACATAGATCAGATATTTCTTTCCTACTAGCCCAGAATGCTGTTTCTGCACATTGATGGAAAAGATATAAGAGAATGCTGAAGTATTGCTATTTCAGTCCTCTGTTATGGTCCCAGTGTTCCCAGCAAGTGTGAAGGAATAGAGTGCAATCTGTGGGAAACAAAGCCCATGTGAGCATCCTGTAAGTCTGAAAGGTCTAAGAGTATTTTCATCCAAACTCAGTGAAGTCAGTCAGACTGCATGAGTATAACTCAAGGCAGAATTTTCCACCGCCCTTAGGAGATTCGTCTCAGCTGAACAACCGAGCCTTTTGAGGTTCACTACTCATTCTTGCCAGCCACACCATAAAGAAATGCAGGTGTTTCTTTAATTTTCTCACAGTCAGATGAATTTCTTTCAGGTGCATCTTGCTAAAACAACACCGGATGTTTTTATCCTTACCATTTATTTAAATCTTTGTACTTATTCTCTTCCCTAACGTATCACCCAGCCCCACCCACCCAACTGTTAGCAATTCAGCACAAAAATGTAAGATTTATGAACTTGCAAATTAGTATGAACAAGTAACAACATATGCCTTTTCTTATCCGGTATATTTACTGACTTAAGTTTAAGCACTTGTTTTGATGTGATTCAGAATACAGATTAATCCCTTACTGTAAACATAAAAAAACCCCAAACAAACAAACCTGCCAGTAAGATTTGTTGGGGGGGGAGAAGGGGGGGGAAGATAAGAAAAAACAGAATTTTCCACTTACTCATATGGTAACTTCTAATGGAGAAATTTATGTTCCACCTTCATTGAACAGGTCTTGAATGAGGTAAAAGAGGAACAAAGGACTTGGGCTGTGTATATTCCATAGTGATTTGGGCTATTCAACAATGGAGAAGGATTCCTCTGACCCAGATTTCCACCTTTAGCCTCAGGAAATTCCCAAATGCAACCCAGACAATACATTCCCAGTAAAGTTTTTCTTGGGATAAATCAGCATTTTCTGGTGAAAGGGAAAAAAACAAGCAGCAAGAAAACAATTTGTTGAAAATCCTTTCTTAGTAAACATTTATGCACAGGGCTCTAGTAGGCTAAAAATCCTGCTGACTTTTCTTGCAGAGGGAGGAAGGGAACATGGAAGTGCCAAATGGACATACCAAGAAATTTAGTGCTCATTATCTCTTCAGTGCAGGGCAGAGCTTGCATGAGAATTGAAACTCTGATTGCCAAAAGGAATGGTAGTGGACTTTTAGGAGGTCCAAGTCTAATTCTGGAGGGCTTTAGACAAAGTTACCTTAAACTTCTGTGTTGAGCCTAGTGCAGTTTGGAAGTGAAAAACACTGTTATGTGGTGCCTTTTTCATTCACACTGTGAAATCTCACTGTGAAATCATGTGGTAGTCCTGATTCAAAATATGAAGTTTCCATACCACAAAAGCCAGCACACTGAATACCCCTGCAGTCAGTCAAAGAAGAAGGACAAATAATTAAATCAACGTTTTTACTTACTGGTGTTGATAACACAGACAGCACATAACACAATTTAAAGGTATTTTGCCGAGGAGGCCATAGAATCCACTTTATTTTAAGAAACGCTTTTTTCATTAACAGCATAGACAATCCATTAGAGGAAAAAAAGTCTCAGTCTTTGTCTGTCCTGTACTTTGTAACACCGGAGCCCACCACAGTTACAACATTGGTGACTTGCTAATCTAAACTGATTTCAAAGACTGCTGAAGACAAAGCTTCTCCTACCAAAGAAATATTCATAAACTGCAGTCCCGAACATCTCTGTCTTCAAATTTATCTGTTTGTTTGTTTGTTTGTTTTTTGCAATGGAGACAATTGATCAACATTTATATTTTACTCATTCTTTTCCTATTGGAGGATCATCTCCATCTCCATTTTCTCATCTCAAAGCCAAAAAGAAACCCCAAACAATTATCACCTTAAGCCATTTCTGCTTTTCTCAGAATAAGTCCCCAATACCAAAATACAGCTGAATGACTGTCTCACATCTCTTCTTTACAGCAATCCCATTTTTACATACCATTTTGAAATGGTATCTCGTTGCTGAACGGTAGTCATATTTTGAAACATTATTAGCCTCATGAAAAATTGCCTGAAATCCTGGCAATACAGTGCTAAGAGCAACTGCTGCCAAGTGCAGGTGACAGATCCTTGATTGTTGCATTAGTCATCAGGTGATACCTGGGGGGAAATGTTGACTCTTGCAGTGAGCAGCTTGGGTTGACAAGGAGTGTGTCTAGGTGATGCAGTGGTCAATCTAATATTTCTGTGTGGACAGCAGCTTTTCCCTTTCTGTCTAATTTAATGCATGTGACCTGTAATGTAATGAACCTACTTAACTGTGAGACTAAGTTGCTGTAACAGTCATCAGTTACGTGGTATTGTCCAGTGCTTCAAGTTAGACAGTAGAATGACAGATTTATCATCTAATCCCTTGTTATCAGGAACTGCAATACCTCTGCTCACTGAATATACAGCTGTGGCCAATGAATAGGATGTTCCTTCAACTATCTCAGTCTACTTTCCATCTTATTATCAGGGTAACTGTTAGATGAAATCCCGATCCTACATTATTGTGGAATAATTAAAAACAGATTATGATTTTTACTGGCACTTTTCTAATCTGATTAAAATCTTTCCAAATGGTGAAGTTTATTGAAGCATCTGTTTCTCGGTATATCATGAGATATGCAGGTACACACTTTTCCATAATATGGTAGCTGCCATCTAAGGATGGCAAAGCATCCTTGGTGATAGTTTCCATGAATTCAGCCTCACTTTATCTTAGAGCAATTATTTCCTTTTTGGAACCTAAAGAAGTGACTATGTATAGCTAAACAGTGTCAAGGATGCAAGAAGACTGGTTACCAGAGACAGTAAAGATGAATTTTAGTTCTATTTTGATTGATTCAGGTCAGTAAATCTTGCAAGGAAGTCCTAAACATTCAAGGAAACTCCCTGTACACAGGGAACACTGTGTGGGGTCAACACAGAGACTTTCACCAAATCTTGGATATTATCTGTATAAAATCATATTGATACTGCTTATATTTGTAGTCTCAGAGAAGACTTCTTTTGCTATGTAACTGAACTCAGTTGTATAGGATGATTCAAGCAATCCACTCTGATCATATAATATTCTGGGCTTTTTAGTTTGTTTTCAGGGAACAGCTCAGCCAACCTCAAGAGATAATGCTAACATGTACCAGTAGTGTTGGACACTACACATGGTAGTACATTTTTGTCATGAACTGTCTCAGGAATTTCAGACATTTCTGCAGGCCAGTAAGGACCTATAACAGATATCAGAGTATATCACAGGGGAACTATGATGACTCATGACATAGATCTGGTACACAATTGTTCTTAAAATCCACATAGGTTAAATTCTGGTTTCAGTTCATAACAGGGCAGCTGGGCATGACCATTAATAGAGGAAAGTAGGTTGAGGG
Source organism: Dromas ardeola (assembly GCA_013398915.1). NCBI lineage: Eukaryota > Metazoa > Chordata > Aves > Charadriiformes > Dromadidae > Dromas > Dromas ardeola. The sequence goes on along the minus strand of VYZM01017357.1, from coordinate 109,936 downwards.
CCTGAGGAGGCATGAAGCTTTGCAAGGCTCCGGATAGGACACATGCAGCTCATTTTCACGTCAAGAATGCTGTTTTCATAAGCTCTTAGTAAGAGTAAGGTGATGTGAAACAGGAATAATTTTAAAGTCATTAACCTTTGACCACATATGGGGACAGGAAGAAAAGAGGAATTATGTTCTTGAAGAAGTGCTGTGCTAAGCATTGTGCTAAGCCTTCTGATGCTCTGCCTTGTAAAGCATTGTGGGGTTTATACAAGGAACAGTTAATTCTGCATACTAATCTGCACCAAAAAGGTGGGGAAATGAAAAGCAGCACAAAGATATTCTTTGCTGTATTTTTGTGGTATTGCATCTCTGCCAACAGAGAGAATTTATAAGCTAGGACACCATCCACAGCAAATACAGATAGGCTGCTTCTAAGTCCAACTGGGTAAAATCGTAAAAACTGTACAGTCATATGGACTTTCCAAGGTTTCTGCTGAGTCAAAGACCTCTGCATTATGCTCCTTTCATCCATATGAATGTGTTTACATGCAGAACCAAATTATTTTTAATACCATCATCCTGTGTCTCAGTGACTGACTAAGACTACTCAGGTCCTCTCTGAGCATCTCCAGTCCTCAGGAGATGCTCCGAATTTGCAACATCTGCTGCCTCAGCTGATCTTCCAGTTCTCATATTGTATTTCTAGACTGTCCAGAGCTCTTTGCTATTGTCTTCGGCCAACCATGGTACATCCCTTGCAATCTTCTGTCCACATTGTTGATAAAATTAATAAATTCTGGGATGAGCGGAAAAAAGTCAGAGAGGTCACAAAAGACAGACAGCACATTAACTGGAGTTGCGCAACACTGGCACTGTAATGTAACAAAGTTAATAAGGTATAAAACCTGACCACTCGTTTTATAAGCAAACTCTTCCTGGTAATTAAACCAACAGAGCAGAGAGAGTCAATTATGATGATCTGTGGCCATGTATACACAGGTACTGGGGGTGCCAGTCAGCTACACACAGCTGCAGAAAGCATTTCTGAATGTGGGATCTGAAGCTTCTGTTTGCCAGAGCCAAACCATCAAGCAAATCCCTGCTAGCAGGAAAATCCTTTATATATACTCAGGTCTACTGCAGTAGAAAGCAGTCACTCACATACTGATTTGAAAATTAAGAAATCCTAAAAAGGAAGAAACCTGAACTATTCTAAAAGTACTTACACTGCTGTACTTTTACACCCCTTTGTCAAAGACGTACTCAAGTACTCAGGGATGAAGTACGCACTCATTAAGAACAAAGAGAAAGGCTGCCAAACAAATTAATGCAAAATTTTCTCCAGTGTGAATGACAGCCTAAACTTCGCTAATATTTGATTCAGCACTCATGAGAGTGGAGAAACTTTCTTGCAAGAAGACCCAAGATTATGATTATGTCTCTATATTAGGTCAAGGAAATGAATTTGGAAATGCCGAGACCTGTTTATTATACCTGTTATAAATCCCTTGGTATCAATTGAGTTCACCTGGGATGAATGTCAGTCATAAAAACAAAGCTATTAGGGACATCTTTGTCATACTGCCAAAGTAAGGTTGTTCAGACTCAAAAACATGTTCATAACCAAAAATCATTTATTTGTTAATATTCAATGCTTTGATAGAGGGATGTGTTTGGAAAGCTGTTCTAAGCATGAATTTAAGAAATGAATTTGTAGTTTCAATTTTATGTCTTAATAATGAAAAGAGATGAATTCCCATAGAATTTTGAGTGTAAACTGTGTAAGGAGATTAAGTTGCAATCTAGAAACCATCTCATATTTAATTAGGTTTAACAGGTCACAAAGTAGTAGCATGTTATGTATAAGCCATGTTGTCCTGTTCTTCTGTTTAATTTGGAGTACAGCCTACACTCCCTGCAGTCCCAAGAAAGAAGCAGATGGGTTCAGCTGGCAGTACCAAAACATAAGAGTAGCTTTTCAATGTAAGAATTTATTTTTTTTTTATTTTTTAAATTTATTTCTAAGCAGTCTAAATTAATATCACTCCTATATCATTCATTAACTCTTAGTGAAGTGCAAATAATAACCAGCATCGTGTTTATAACCACAAAGCATAGCTCAGAAGATGAATATTTAAAAAATATACAGCATAAGATATACTGTCTGTTACATTGACATAAAGAAGGAAGAACTGTATGCATTGAAAAAAAAGTAGTAGTGGGTTATTTTGTTTGTTTTTTTTTTTTAACCAAATGCATAATTGAACTGTGGTAGCTGTGTCCAAAAGACACGATATTACTTCAGAAATGGCTTAGACAAATTCATGGAGGACTAGTTCACTAGAAGCTATTCAACATATTTGGTGCAGAAATTTCCGAAATTTCAGGCTGATAATGAGTGGGATGGCAGCGACAGGCAGGAGTTGTTCCCTATTTCCCCATGTCCTCTACTGTTTGCTTAACCAGCAGCTATCAGCCTCTTCTAGAGAGGGAAGACCTTCGTCATATTTCTGGCACGGCCAAGCATAAGAGATCTTATGTTTGGAATAACCAGGCTTCAGTCACAAGCATCTGAGTCATTCACATGTATAAAATATTAAACTTAAGTTCTTCTTCTGGATCAAAGGAAACACACCTTACATACAGATCCAAGAATTTATAGTCACTGCAATTAAAATTGAGGTAATATAATCAAAGCACAACAGTTATTACAGTTCAGTTATGATGATACTAACACTTTTATTTAATAACACAGTTAAGACTGAAAAACAAAAACTTTCTAGGATCTATACATTCTTCTGTAGCGTTATGCTCACCTGTGCGATGTTCACTTGTCTCTGAAGGTCACCTCTCTAGAAGTATATTCTCTGTCATTCTTCAGTACTTCACTGGTGTCCAGTGCCACAGTATACTTGTTTTTCTATTACTGTCTCTGAAACCGCTTTCACCTGACTCACATTTGTTTTTTGTTTTTTTTTTCATACCTTTTGTCACCAGTATCTGGCCACTGTGATTTCTTTGTAGAGTCCTAGTACTTCTTGCATCATCTCATACCTGCCCTCACCTAAACCCTACATTTTTGTTCTAGGGTCATAAGATAGTTCACCTCGCTTGGTGTACTTGCTTTATTACTTATCCATGAAGACTAGGCAGTACACCATACAATTCTGCAAAGCTAAACTAAAGCTTAAACTGATTGAGATGACACTTACTTGATGGATATTTTCACAAGCGAAAGAAGCTAAAATTAGCACAAACTAAGACAAGTCCAGACAAGCCATGCAATCTTGCAAGACCAGGTCAATTAAAAAAAAAAAAAAAAAAGAAAGGCTTCTTACATCTAATTGCACTCACTTTCCCTAGATGTTAAAGAGAATAAAAAAGTGACAGAAGTACTAAAAATTCAGTGAACTTAGACAAGAAAAAAACAAGTTGGTTTTCTCTATTTCTGTTTTCTCCCTGTAAGTCTAAAGAGACTTTGTTTCGATCAATATAGATATCTTGCTTGTGCAGTTGAACTGCTTATGCTGTTCAAAAATTCATGCCTTTAGAATTGTTTTCATTGTTTTGCAATGAAGCATATTTAAATGGCAGCATAGATTCTCCTATTATTTACATGACATAAATCAGAAGCAGTTCTACTATGTCAAGGAAAAAATGCTGTGAGCAAGTGCTGAAGAATGTAGCCACATCATTTAAAATTAATATGTTCATTGTATGCTCTATTTGTATTCCCTGCTTTCTGTTCACTAAACATTTCTTTGCTGTTTAAAATATGAGCCATATCTCTCAAGGGTAATGCTTTATCTTTTAAAACAGTAAACATATTGACCACTGCTAAGAATCTTGTAAGACAATTTGCACTACATTAGCAGGCCATGAATCTCCCTTTGTAAGAATCCATATTACAAAACAGAAGTTTAGCAAAACCATGGCATTATATTGATTTCTTGGGAAGTAATACACACAAATGCGTGTTTACACACAAAGATACATGTGCACATGCAAATGCATACACAGAGTTACATAAAGAGCATGTATTGCACAAAACAGATTAATGGTTTCTTGGCTGAGCTATATTTCTCTTAGATTTGGTACCGATTCTATCTGTATGAAATATTTATTCTTAATCAATTCAAAAAGGATATGAGTCTCAGATTACTGTTACAGTCCACAACTTTCTTTTTTCTTCTCAGACTTTATGATAAGGCAGGCTTTCTATCTACAGTCACCATTGTATATATATTATATGTGCATATATACACACCATTATACTGTGGCAAAATATTTTCTTAAGAAGAGATAAACAAGTTTCCCTAATCCGTTTTAGCCAGTGGCATCCACTTAGACATATGTGTGCTGTGACATATAAATAACATCCATGTCTCCTTTGGCTTCTGGGACCCAGTGGGAAGAGTCTGTGTCTATTATTAGACTTAATTGTAACTGTTCTCCATGAGAAGTGGTTTTCTTTGTTACAAGCAAAGATTCTGCCTTTGACAACAATGTCTTCTTTTTTTCTTTTTTCTTTTTTTCCCCAACCATCTGGTTCGGTATTATGGAAATTATCAAGGCTGCAACAACGGAGCACCACGATTGAAATCTCTAGGTATTCTACTTTGTATGACTTGGGTTGATTAAGTTTTATACTTTGAAAAGAACACATGACAAATGTGATCCTGTAAGTTGAAACTTTTTTTTTTTCTCCTCAGTTGGTTGACAGCTTTGATTCTTCCACATTTTTCTGCTGCTTGTAATAATTTCATGACATTTTCTTTCCTTCAGAGGATGCTACATTGCAAGTTGCTAACTGGTCTCTCTAACTGTCTTACAAGAACTTTCATGGGCTTCATTTGTTCTTGCAGCAAGTTTAGTACATAGTCACTCAGAAAAAGCTGATACTGGGATTCATCAATAACACACTGGAGGGAAAGGAATTAAGACAGTTTGAAAGAATAGGCTCTCACTCTTATGCAATATTAACAATGTTTTGGGTCTGTACTAAGACAGAGGTCTTCTTAGCACCTTTAGTGACTGTTCATCATAAGCCTTGAGCTGTGCGATCAACACCAAGAAACAGCTGATTTGAGGAGGAGAACTCATATTTTATTTTTGCAAATAGAAAAAGAATCTTTATTAGTTTTGGAGACTGACCACTGTAGTCAATTTTGTAGTACACTGTGCACAAGGTTTTGTTTTAGAGAATTCGAGCAAATCTATGTATTTTCTCTCTCTCCTCTTCCTTGCCTTTCTGAAAAAAAAACAACCAACCAACCAAAAAAACAACAAACAAAAAAACAAACTAAAACCCCACCCTCTGAGATAAAAAAATGGGGAAGACAAAACATTTGGCATATTTGAAGCTGGAGGATTTTAGAAAATGATTCATGCTGCAGCACACTTAAAATTTCTCATTGATTATGACCTTCTGTTGATCTGAGAGGTGACTCAAATGAAATTAATATTCTAAGGTTATTTACATGTTCAAATTTTCTTTCTTTGTGGAATATCCCTCAGGTAAATAGCTGTGCATGAAACCTAGTAAAAAGTGATGATGAGACTTGCTAATATTTTACCTACTCAAATGTAATCTCAAAACAGGCCCTTATCTAGAAGCAATTACATTATTTCCTTTAAAAAAAACCAAACCAAACAAAACATAATTGAAAAAGAAACAGTTGTTTAAGTGCTATTAAATATGAAGTCTATTTTCCGTCATTCTTAGAAATTTTATAAAATAGTGTACTTTTCTGACAGACAGAGTTTTTGCTAGGTGTCCGAGAAACCCACTAGTTCCTTTCCTAGTACTCTGGTTTGCATCTGAATTTTTAAAGGGTAAATGATACTTGAAGCAGAATAATACAGCTATCACATTGAATTTCTGGTTCAACTAAACTTCCGTTAGACCACACAAGGGCAAGAGGTGAGAGCATGATTCCAAACCTCTTCTTTACTAAAATACAATGGCATGCCTTGATCTCTGCTTTCAGTTTCCTTATTCTACTGTTCCTGCTAGTGGTAATTAAATGAAGGGACTTAATTTGTATTGCATATTTTTGGCTGTTGATTATACTCCTCTTAGAAGTAATGAAATCTTGATCTGGTACATAATTAAAGATAAGTTTTCATTCCCAAAATCTGGAAGCCAGGCTACTAAAACCTTTAGGCACCCTTGAAAATATTACCTGTGTGTGATCTAATAACAGACAAAAGTGCAAATGACTATTCCTTAACTAAAAGTCTGAACTCTAAACAGTCCACTTCAATAATTCATCAGGTGTTTTGGTACCAGATAATCTCTTAAAATCACTGCAAAAGATAGATATACATTAATTTTGTAGGCAGAGTAACTGAGGACTTTTCTCCATGAACGTCACTAAATAAAGATGTAAATCTAGTGTGCTTTGGCAGTTGCAGAGCAAATTTCCATGAATTTCCACTGATGTTTTAGCAAATGGTATCCTGTATGGCATGGCTTCCTTGCTTTTAAAGTTCTCAGGAATTAATGAACTTGTCTCTTCCATACAGGGGCACACCATCTCTACTCTTTTGCTTAAACTCATTGGCTGAAGGAGCTGCCTGAGCGCTCCCGACAGACAACTCCATGCTTTCACGTTAGCCTGATCCACTAGCTTGAATTGAGGCTTCCTAGATTCTTAGGCAGGAAATCTCTCTAGGATTAATCTGAAGCTGATATTTTTCACTTCTTGTCACCAGAAAGAAAAAAAAAACCATAACCCTACCTGGAAGAAAATACCAAGGCAGCGTCCTCAAGATCATCCACACAAGGACAAGGACATGTTTCAATACAATCTAAAAATGTAGGATTTTATCCAGTCTAATTTCACCCTAAACTACAAGACTTACATGTCAGCCTTGTGGATGATCAGCAAATTGAGTCTTAAAACCATATATAGATGTCTTGAATGTCAGTAGCTGGGCTTAAGCAAGAGAAAAATATTCCTGCAGGCCTACACAAAATCAGTGTCAGCTGCTCCTGTGCCATTTGCAGTACAGCAGAAGTAGGCAACTACAGTTCCAATTTTAAATCAAATTAAGTAGCTCCTTTTTACAATCACAATAAAATTCTCTCCAAGTATTTCAGGTATCCGAGTAATACTCACAATTATACCAACACAAAGCTATAATGAGAATGAGAATGAGTTAGCCTTGTATCTTTTGCAATCATCTTCAAAATGGATTCCATTTAATGCCATTTTCTGTTCTCATTACAATCTTTGTCAGGCAAAGGCATCAGAATTTTAATGGCCAGTACAGTCTGTTTAAAAACTATAAACTCTTAATGGACTTACAAACAGAGACTTTAACCTTTTAAATATTCTGGACTCATCTCACTTCCCTCTCCTGACAGAGTTCAGGAGATACAAACAGGAGACAATAGAGATGGCAAAAGCATAATGCAGCCATTTTAAAAGGAAAACTGGGGTAAATGAAATGAAGAAAATGTACTGAGGATCTGGAAGTTACAGTCCTTGAGATCCATGTGACCTTGGATAAACGTAAATTGGTATTTTCAAAAATCAGTGCAATCCCCAAATCCACAGTAAGCAGCTGGCAAAGTGAGGTGGTGCTCCAGGTCAACGCCAAATTCTTTGTCACCTCTTAGATGTCTGTGTGGATCGCTTATCCAAAGAAGGCAATGGCCCTCTCCTGGTTTGTGCTGAGTTTATGTTCATCAGAAACCAAGGCATCAACAAAGGAAAGCCAAGGACCTGGGAACTTGGATCTTGTACAAACACAGCCAGTGGTGAACCAGAACACTGTGCCTTTAGACTGTTTTCTTTTTTTTTTTTCTTTTTTTCCCTTCAAAATGTCTTCTTCCATTTAAAATGGAAATACCCACAGGAAATAAGGATATCTCAAAATGTCAATTTGCAACTAATTTAGGGATTTATCGCTGGGAAATTAAATATTTGTGTAATGATGCATAGATTTCAGAGAACATGATTCAGGGCAGCTCAGACTAATATGCCTATAAGGTTCGATGCAGTGCCATGTGGACATTAGATTGTGGAAGCATATTAATTGCAGTTGTGCAGTTTTGTATCTAAGCTAGCCCATTTTCTTGTTGAATAAATTCTCTAGAAATAGAACTCATTTGAACAAGTGTATGTGTCTTCACCTGATATAGTCATGGAGACAAACAGGTACTTCTCAGTGAAATTATTCGAAGATGTGCATCTAAAACTGTTTACTAATAGTACATATTTCTTTTTGTTGGTGGTTGTTTTGTGTTGACTGTAGGGTGCAGAGATGAATATCTGCATGGTATAATATTTAAAAGCATCTGTTGAAGCCCATTCATGGTGCTAGAGAACCAGCTTAGGTGGTTTGACCTTCCGTCAATGTTCTGCCTAATGCACACTGAGAAGCTGTTGACCTTCTTTGTCACAAGGGCACATTGCTAGCTCATGTGTCCAGTTGGTGTCCACTAGGACCACCAGCTCCTTCTCTGCAGGCGTGGTCCCCAGCTGTACTGGTACATGGGGTTATTTCTCCTTTGGCACAGGATCTTTTCTTGAGCTTCACAAGGGTTCTGTCAGCCCATTTCTCCAGCCTGACAATGTCTTACTGAGTGGCAACACAACTTTCTGGTGAACAAACCACTCCTCCCAGTTTTGTGTTGTCAGCAATCCAGTTTTGTCTTGCGTTGAGTCTTGTAGCTTTGGCAGCATCAATTAAACTTAGTGATTCTAGAAAATATCAGGTTTCCGACTAAAAGCCAGTAAATGTTAGATTCTTGAAACAACATCTATAAGGTGGGGTTGTTTGGCTATATCTGAAGAGTCTGGAGTTTTCAGTCATTTTTTAAAATCTCAGGCAAGCTTCCAGAGGACAAATGCTTTATTGCTCTGACATTTCACCAAATAAGTCAGAGATATTTTGAGGAAAACATGTTGATCATAGCAGTCAGTTGTTTTTGGAAAAGGCCTATCACCTGGAAAAAAAGAGCAACTGCATTAATCTTTTTTTACTCTTTCATCTATAAATGTCAGAGGGATAAAGTAATAACCATGGCTCTAAACGTCTCCTGCTATTCTGGGAAAATTGTTACTTTGTTCTTCTGGAATCTGAACTGTAGCATTTCCAATGCAAAAGCTGGAGTAAGTGTATCTGAGCCTGTATCCTGGGAGTATTCAAAAAAGTTATTTGTAATGATGTACATTATAAATATGATGTACGTACTCACTCAGGTATGGCTTGCATGATCTAGCATAGTCTTAGATTTAGAGTTAGCATATCATCCTTATTCAGCAATATGTTTAAGAATATATTTATTTAGAGAAGAAAATTCAAATAACCCAAGCAAGCATTTCAAATGAAACATGCTGTGTTGGGCTTGTGTAACAAGGTTTTGGTAGTGGGGGATCTACAGGGGTGGCTTCTGTGAGGAGATGCCAGAAGCTTCCCCCATGTCTGATAGAGACAATTCCAGCCAGCTCCAAGACAGACCTGCCACTGGCCAATGCTGAACCCATCAGTGATGGTGCCAGCACATCTGCGATAACATATTTATGAAAGGGAAAAAAAACCCCAAACCTGCTGCACAACAGCAATTGGAAGGGAGGGGTGAGAATATGTGAGAGAAACAACTCTGCAGACACTCAGGTCAGTGCAGAAGGAGAAGGTGCTCCAGATGTTAGAGCAGAGATTCCCCTGCAGCCCATGGTGAAGACCATGGTGAGGAAGGCTGTCCTCCTGCAGCCCATGGAGATTAATGGTGGAGCAGGCATCCACCTTCAGCCCGTGGCAGACCCCATCCCTGAGCAGGTGGATGAACCCGAAGGAGGCTGTGACCCCATGGGGGACCCACGCTGGAGCAGTCTGTTCCTGAAGGACTGCTCCCCGTGAAAAGGGCCCATGCTAGAGCAGTTTGTGAATAACTGCAGTTTGTGGGAAGAACCCACACTGGACAATTTTGTGGAGGACTGTATCCCATGGGAGGGACCCCATTCTAGAGCAGGGAAGAGACTGAGGAGGAANGAGAGTACACTTCAGCAGATAGAGTAGTTTTTAGATATTCCATTCTTTCTACTAAACAGGAATCCTGAGAGTAAAATACCAAATCCTCCTGCTGATACACGTGCAATAGTCTCCCATTAGCTCTAGACAAAGAGTTTTGTCTAGAGCTCTAGACAAAAAAGTTCAAAAGAAACAAAGCCCCAGAGAACATAAATTTTGGACACTAAATTTTAGCAACTGAACTTACTGCAGTTTCTTATATCAGAACATGTGTAAAATTCTTTCTGTTCTCTCTCTTTTTAAGCTATCTTTAAACAAACAAACAAAAAAATCTTGTTAAAAGCAAACACACTCCCACATGGCCTGGTAATGAGTAGGAGTCTCAAGTATGAGACCTGTACTATAGGCAAACTGCTTTTCTCTCTTACACACATGGTCCTGAATTAAAATGTCACCTGTTATGGTTTTAAAAAAGAATAATCAAGCCTTGACAGGAAATTTAGCTTTCTGTTTGTATGATTGCATTGCCATCAACAATCTGTACCTTTGTCGTATAGAAAGACCATTTGTATATCGAGGAGGTGAAGGCCCGAGTAACAGACACAAAGCCTGACTCCCTACTATGGATCTAAAAATATATTTTACTGTCGGGGCAGAAATCATCTAAGAGAATACAGAAGATGGACACAGAGTCGGGATAGCATAAACAAATAAGGTAATAATGCCCAGCATGAAAAGTGCTGGAAGCAGCACTGCATCTGCCTAACTTCTTAAGATTAAAAGAAGATATAAACAAGTGACTTACATATTAAACTTATTTGGAAAACACAGTTTATAATTATAGAATCATAGAATCGTCGGGGTTGGAAGGGACCTTAAAGATCACCTAGTTCCAACCCCCCTGCCACGGGCAGGGACACCTCCCACTAGATCAGGTTGCTCAGAACCCCATCCAGCCTGGCCTTAAAAACTTCCAGGGATGGGGCTCCCACCACCTCTCTGGACAACATGTTCCAGTGTCTCACCACCTTTATGGTGATGAACTTCTTCCTAACATCATACTGAGTGAACAAAAAAACTCTAACGTTTTCAGCCAGGCTTCTGAAGATGGGGAATGCCGACACATTGCAAAGGTTATTGTCTGGATTTTGGGCGGATTTTCTGAAGGGCTGTTTACAGAAGGACTGAGCTAATTAAAATAATCAAACCAAACACATACATAAAACACACAAAAGAAGTTCAAAGTTTGCAGTTTTTCTAAGAAACAAACAGCAAACCCACATACACACAAAAAACCCAAAAAAAGATGCTAGGAAGTAAAACACGGGGTCTTTAAAACACAAGAAATAAAAAAAGAACAATTCCATAAGATGTATCTTCTAGCTGCTCCTATCAAGCAAACCACATTATTCCTCTTTAAACCCTTTTTGAAACAGTCCTTTACCATGCAGAGAGCCTGTGTACCTCAGGACATGTGTGCAGAAATGTATTGGGTGTAGGTGGCAAGGTTTTTGAAGCAGGTGTCTACAGGGCTAGATTCTATGAGAAGATGCCAGAAGCTTCCCCCATGTCTGATAGAGACAATTCCAGCCAGCTCCAAGACAGACCTGCCACTGGCCAATGCTGAACCCATCAGTGATGGTGCCAGCACATCTGCGATAACATATTTATGAAAGGGAAAAAAAACCCCAAACCTGCTGCACAACAGCAATTGGAAGGGAGGGGTGAGAATATGTGAGAGAAACAACTCTGCAGACACTCAGGTCAGTGCAGAAGGAGAAGGTGCTCCAGATGTTAGAGCAGAGATTCCCCTGCAGCCCATGGTGAAGACCATGGTGAGGAAGGCTGTCCTCCTGCAGCCCATGGAGATTAATGGTGGAGCAGGCATCCACCTTCAGCCCGTGGCAGACCCCATCCCTGAGCAGGTGGATGAACCCGAAGGAGGCTGTGACCCCATGGGGGACCCACGCTGGAGCAGTCTGTTCCTGAAGGACTGCTCCCCGTGAAAAGGGCCCATGCTAGAGCAGTTTGTGAATAACTGCAGTTTGTGGGAAGAACCCACACTGGACAATTTTGTGGAGGACTGTATCCCATGGGAGGGACCCCATTCTAGAGCAGGGAAGAGACTGAGGAGGAACTAGTGGCAGAGACAATGTGTGATGAACTGAGTGAAGTTGAACCTGGGAAGAAGGGAGAGGTGGCATGAAGGTGTTGTTAAGATTCACTTTTATTTTTCATTATCCTCCTCAGATTTGATTAGTAATAAATTAAATTTATTTCCCCAAGTGAAGTCCATTTTGTCTGTGACAGTAATTGGTGAGTGATCTCTCCCTGTCCTTATCTCAACCCACCAGCCTTTCATCATAATGTTCTCCCCCTGTCCAGTTGAGGAGGGGCAGTGATAGAGCGGCTTGGTGGGCACTTGACATCCAGTCAGGGTCAACCCACCACACATGTATATACATGTTTTATGAGTAGATCTCAACTTAGTCATTTTATTTAGTGCTCTTTTGAGCTGCAGTCAGAGAGTTTGTCTCTATAAATTACTGAGAACTCGATCTTCTAAGTGGGGAGTGTTGAGTGTGCTTCCATTGATTTCAAGAAGATCAAGTTTGAATCAAATATCTGTTGCAATGGAAACAGAGAACTCTTTGTCTTGTTATTTCTACATTTCTCATTAAGTTTGAACACTTGTTCTTATTCTTAATTTTCAGAAAAAATATAACTACTTTTTTCACTGTTTGGAATATATTCCCCCTTCTTTTGGGTACAGTTTCCATTTGTTACTCGTTTAGCTCTACTGACATCAACAAAACAAGTCCTGTTTTACATTGCATATAACTGCCAAAATTTGTTTATTAATTATTACATCTTTTTAATACATTCTGTGCTTAGCTAATGAAAATAGCTTGTTTAATCTGCTCTTAAACAGTGTCCACTATACTTGAAAGTTGATACTGCACTTTAGAATTTTTTAATGACTGATAATATACTAAGCTAGTTCCAGCTGTAGACAATGAGTATGAACTCTGTTAGTATTCAGTTGGGCATTAAAAGCATATTGTATAGAACCTAGCACTGCTGGTAAGAGGCCAAGGCAGAAAAAAAAAGAAAATAATCTATTAAAAGGTTTTCAGACATTTAATTAAAAGGGAGAGAAACGACAGTCCACATTTCACTTTTTTTCTTTTGTTTTTTTAATTAATGAATTAAAACTGAGGGTCACCTTCCCAACTAATCAGTTTGCAAATAATTTTTTAACTCATTTCAGCAAGTCTTTCATATAAGCCAGAGGAGGTACTAACTAAAAAATAATCTTCCTTCCACCTTTGAGCAAGAAATTATATCTGAATAGAGACTACAAACTAGCAGTAAAGCAAAAAGCCATTTGCAGTCCCATTCTTCTGGCCTTCAAATACAATCCACAAAAATAGCAGTATGGCAAGTGCTATGGAATTTTTGTTATAAGTATGAAACTTAAGTTTCCTTTATAGTTGTAATGATGGAGTATCATGTGTGCACACCCAGTGTGCACTTACATCATTAATCCCTAGGGTGGCCCAGGCACTCCTCAGCTTGTCTTCCTTATCAGATCCTTATAGTTGTCTCAGCATGGATGAGACAATGGACTGGTCTAAGGCAATAAACTGACTTGAGACAAGGTGGTTGACTGACCTCCTAACCTTCTTCCCAACTAAGTACTTGTTTCAGGTGCTCTCAAGGTGGGAATTGCAGAAAATGCCCCATTGCCTCAGGGAGGTCAGGCTGTGCCTAGACCTAGACCAATTTTTTCTGCTTAAATGTGTTGATTAACATTCTAAGTAGACAAGACAGCCATTCCACAGATTTGATTATTCTGCTTAATTATTGCTGTATATTCTTCAATAACTTTAACTTCTAACAATTTAGTTTTCCAACTAAAATAAGATTCAGTGACTTATTTACAGAGAGGAAAGTGGTCAATGAACACGGCTTATCTTAATGGGCGATGTTCACCACATCATGTAATGTGGTGAACAAAATGACTAAAAAAAAGGTTAGGTTAGATAGATAGCAATTTGCTAAGAGCTGTCAACAGCTCAAATCAATATATATGAAAGATTGCTTTTGTTCCATATCTTTTTTGTTGTTGTTGTTGGTGGTGGTTTGGTTTAGTTTTTTTTTAAGTATGCACACCCCCTTCTCTTATTATAATATCTAACAGTTGTATCTTACCATGTGTCAAGGTAAGGAAATTCTTTTTTCTCATTATTTAACTGTTGAATTAAGATAACAGGTAAATTCCCAAGCCTTAGAAGTATTTAAATATCTCGATAACACAGTATTTAGAGATGCCTATAAGAGAAGTCCAGTCCTCATACATGCAATTAATACCTCTGTATCAGGAGCTGGAACCAAAGGCCAGGTCTTACTTGTAGGTGGAGAACTTAGTGCAAATTTCCATCAATTTCATTAGAGCTAGCACTACAACTGTAATATTTCCTTTTGTTGTCTCCTCTTATTTTCATTAACTAGATTACATTTGTTTAAAAATAGAAAGCTGCATACAAATAAGGTCTGTTGATTAAATACCAATAAACTCCAGGCATGCAGGTTTGGATTTATATTACCTAATTTAAGCCATCTAAAAGTCAAATCTGAGATAATCATCTAGGCTTCCCTCTATAGTCCACAGTCTGAAGTGTGGTTCTCTTTTAAAATCAGCATTCATCTTACATTAAATGGCTCCCTTGGGGTACCCATTTAAATCAGTTATAGAACAAGTCAAGCTTACACTGTATGCCTAACTTTAAAATACATTTATTTGGGACTGACTTCCAGGGCAGCTGTTGATTTTAAAAGAATTGCAGATGCTAATGTCAACATCAGCAAAATTCAGCAGTTTAACTGATGAGCAGCTGGTACTAGACTGATGAGCAGGGTGATTGCAATTCATCAAAGGACTAATGAAGATCTACATAAGACACCTCTGGTACTTTCTTGAGGATAATACGAAAACCAGGAAATAGCTAAATATAGCATTTCAAGATACACAACCTCAAATGAACAGAGAAGGCTGCAAATGACTTAAAGTTGTGCGCAAGCTCATTCTGTAGGTAAAAACTGACAATTAAAAGGGACATGACTGATGTATGACAGAAGATGATAAGCAATAGGAGGATATATGAAATGAGGTATAACAAAGGGATTAAATGTTTGTAAAGGTGAATCACAAACCAGACCTTTTGAATTTAAGCTACAAGACAGCTGGACCTTAGAAAACACTTTCTGGCCTCCTTTACAAGGCATCATACTTGCTTGATATTACAATGAATAAATTGTAATGTGTCCATGATGTGTCCATTCATAGTCTGCCAGGGTGTGGAACCAGATGAGATGAGAAACTGACCCAGATGGAGATAGCTCTGGCTAGTGAATGAGTTAATGCTCTCTGAAGCTACAGAAGTTTATTGTGGTCTGCTGCACACCTGGGAAGCCAAAGCTCCTTGATCCTCTTAATAGTGAAACACACGGAGACTGGAAGCAGTAGCCAGAACTAGTTATGTTCTTCTGAAGATAAATCCCATGAAAAAGCTGAAAGCATGCTTAGATATAAATATTATCAGTAAAGTATCTTGTGATAAACTCTTCTAAACAGATCAATAGCCACCAAGTCTCCTTTTAAAAGAAAAATTATAAAGTATTAACTACTATAGGAAAAAGCCAAGAGTAAGCATATTTATCAGGAAAAAGGTTTCCATTGGTTGTGTCCTCCTTGGCAAAAAGCAATAATTCTATTCTTTTGAAATGAAATTATTTTTATTTATTGCCAATTAGATAGTCCCAGACAACCATTAAAACAACTTTCCCCCATTCCTTTCATAGAATCATAGAATCATAGGGTTGGAAGGGACCTCTGGAGATCATCTAGTCCAACCCCCCTGCCAGAGCAGGGTCACCTTAGAGCAGGTTGCACAGGAACGTGTCCAGGCAGGTTNTTTCCCCCATTCCTTTCATAGAATCATAGAATCATAGGGTTGGAAGGGACCTCTGGAGATCATCTAGTCCAACCCCCCTGCCAGAGCAGGGTCACCTTAGAGCAGGTTGCACAGGAACGTGTCCAGGCAGGTTTTGAATGTCTCCAGAGACGGAAAAAGTTTCTCCTCAAGAAGTTTCTTTCCCCATTCCCTTCTTCCTGCCTCAGTCCCAACCACTCTCCACCCCCCGAGGGGCGCAGGGCTGGGGATGGGGGTGCGGGTCCCTCCATGGCAGCCCCTCTGGGCCGCTCCTCCCTCCTCACCCCTCTCCCTGCTCCAGCGCGGGCCCTGCCCCGGGCTGCAGTCCTTCAGGGACAACCTGCTCCCGCCTGGGCTCTCCACGGCCGCGGCTCCCGCAGGAAATGTCCCCCCGCTGCGGCCTGGGGCCCTCCCCGGGCTGCAGGGGGGGTCTCTGCTCCGGCGGGGTCTCTCCAGGGCTGCAGGGGATCCCTGCTCCGGGCCGGCAGCACCTCCTGCCCTCCTCCTCCTGCGCCCCGGGGCTCCCTCTGCTGCTGCTCCCTCCTCGCCTTCCTCCTCCTCTGCCTGGGCCGCCTTCGGCCCTTTCGCAAACCTCTTTTCCCCCCGGCGCCCCCACCTTGGCTGAGGGGCTCAGCTGTGTCCTGCGCTGGGGCCCTTGGAGCCGGCTGGGACCGGCTGGGACCGGCTGTGTCCGGCACGGGGCAGCCCCGGCCGCTCCACACACAAGACACCTGCTTTTTTCTTTTTTTTCTTTTAACATTTAACATCTTATTACAAAGATCCCTTTGTATCAAAATCCACAACAGGAGCAATTTATAAGGGACCCACTCTCATGTTAGAAAGCTCAGTACTTGTTAGTTCTCCTTTCCTTGATTAGGCCTTATAAAAATATTAACATTTATATCAGCACAGCCCTGCTCAGTGAGGCAGGTGAGCCCTGCTCATCTTCCAGACCATCCTACTTCATGGAGCAGCCATCTCTTGCAGCACCCAGGTGCTGGGTTGGATCTCAAAACATCATCCACCCACGTAGGATCAGCTCTGTCCAAACTAATCCTGACAGGTGCCTCCTAAATATCTACAGTGGTGGAAACCATGAAGAAAAGCATCAGAGCTGGTAGGTCAGTGCATCCTGAGTGGCCCACTACGTATCGTACATGCTGAGTGTCATCAGACCAGATGTGTTGCCAGATTTTTGTCAAGAAATTTCAAAATGTTCCATGCCAGCTGAAGATGCATGAAGCATTCCCTGAGAAAAAAAATCTTTTCAATTTCTTCCATTTTGCCTCTTGTTCCCCCAGCACATTAGTAAAGTGTAGGAGGGTTGGGGTGATGTTCATTGATGTTCATTTTTTTGTTTGTTTATTTTGGGAGGTTGCATCTCTCCAGAAACACTATAAACTTTTCCTAAATCTATTGGTCTTTCCACTGCCAAGACTCACTGCCAAGGAAAGATATTTTGTGTCAGCACAAAGGATTAAAATCAGACTTGAGGTCCTTTTTATCTCTTCTTTCTCTCAGACTAATGGGGGGAAAATGGAATCCAATCCCCTAGAGGCAGAGCTGCAAAATACTACAGTAAACTTTCTTCATCCAATGGTATTGGGTGGAGATGATCAGGCAAATAAGTTTCAGGCTTTTCTTTTTCCGCCTGTAAATTACACCAGTAGCCCTTTTTTCATTATAGTCCATTCTGGTTTTAGAATCAATGAATTGATGAATAAGGATAGTAATCATCTGTGAGCAAACATTTTACACTTTACATTTACTTACAGAAAAATCATTTCAATAATTTGCTGTAGCAAATTCCACTGCAGCTCACATGCAGTGTAAAATGCTAATTTAAGAATGTTTATTGTTTGTTATTAGTAATATATTTCACAAGCATAAGTACAAATTGAAGAACTCTGGATGATCCAGACCTCATAGGACTAGATGCTACAAAGAACATTGAAGGATTGGTGACAGTCCACAAATCTTATTGAGAAAAGTAGATTGATCCTACTTTCCTCACAGTTTTGCCAAAGATTAATTTAAAGTCACAGTGTATCCTTGGCTCAGATGTATGCAAGTGGCACTCATTGCTCCTTGATGAAAGTGCTGTACTATACTGTATTTTTTTTTTTATTTCTCAGCTCCGTTTTGAAGTAGAATCTTATTTCTGTGACTAAGCAATCAGTCTCCAGCAGAAGGAGCACTGGCAATACAATTACATAAACCACAGTCCTTGGGATTTTATTTTGATAAAAGAGCTTTAAGAATTACATGTGATGTTTATTCTCTACTACAGGACATTTTCTTCCATGTTCATTCAAGAGGAAAAGTGGCACAGTTTAACCAGGGATGTTAGCAGCCATGTGCTGGTCCTCCCTCCCCTTCTACCACAAACTCCCGAATTCAGTCCATCTTCAGATGGCTATTGAAGTCTCACAGACTTGCATCACAGGCATCAGAGTTGCGAAAAGGAAGGAAGGGAAATTTAATTTTCTTTACCCCTTTGCCCAACTATAAATGCAACCTATGCTTAAGTTGTCTACCTTATTTCTTTTCAAAAGATGATGCAACTGGGCAACAGCCACATGCTAGAGGTTCATTTCTCTTCAGAGTTTCATGACCTCTTTCTGTTCATGGTACCATTTAGCTCTTGGTTTTACACATGACCACAGTGGGGACACAAGGTCTCTGTCTTCTGCTACCTTTAGATGAACTCAAGGGTAAGGCCTGAACTAATCTAGCCTGATAGAAGGTTCTAGGAACTGCAGTTACTTTCTTTGCTCAGAAGATTCGTGAAAGACAAAGAAAATTTAAGGGATTTTTCACATTTTGTCTTTGTGCCATCCCAGCATCATTACATGACTCTCAGCAAAATGTAATCACTGGGACTTCCCAGAGCTGACAAGCGTTAAGGGAACACTTAGTGCTGCTTTTTAAATGGATATTCCAGCTTTCATGACCATGCTTCTCATTTCTGATACAAAACAATAGCACCAAGAAAGTAATGCTAAGTTATGCAAGGAAAAAACATAGCGGGCAAAAGGAATTTAGCACACAGTTACCTTTTTTTTTGTGTCCACTAAGCAGCTAGTTATGTCTGTTATCTCAGACCTTTTAAAATCCTTTCTATTTTCTTGCCAGACAGTCAGTGGATTGCTGTTTTGTACCAGGACTCTGATAGACTGTTGAGGAGAAAAATAAATAAATAAAATAAAATAAAAAAGTGTTTTACACTGCTGTTACACCAGCCAAAATGGAAATCCGACTATTTACTGTTGTCTGTAATTTCTATTTCAGGAATAAATGGATTTTTCATCCTTGTTATTGAAACCTGAATATTTAATGTATCTTCTCCATTGACACTCTAAAGAAATCACAATGATACTAAAGGTGGGAGAGGAGATCAATAGAGTAACTCGACTTTAAGCAGCTGGTTCCTCACAACTCATCATCTCACTCTGATAGCACTCTTATTTTCTTTCCCCTCTCTCTTCCCTAAGAATTTATCATTGGTTTTATTGTTTCGTTTTTCCCTTGTGTGTTTTGCTAAATACTATATTCTCTTTATAAAATACCATTCAAGGTCTCCCTGAAAACAAGTGACTAGGACATGGATAACTGTATTCAAGAAAAACTCTGTTCAGGAAAGACTTAGTTTCTCTGCCAAAATCAAATCTCTTTTTTCACTGGAATTTCACATAAAAGTAAGACCAAGGTCAATCTCAAGCTTGCAAAATTACATCTAATGCCCTAGACTTGATATAATCCAGTTTCAGACCAGCAAATGAAAAGTATTGGTGACATGATAGGTGGTTTGTTACCATCAGGGATGATTAACAGAGAGATGTTCTTATCTTAGACCTCCCTGAGGCATTTGACACATCTGTCATATTTCCAAGGGAATGTTTTAATATTGAGGTACATCCAAAGAATGTGATGGAAAATGGTACCAAAGACCAACCACCTCTCTGATCCTGTATGGCATTTAAAGGCAGTCGTAACATAATATAGACTTGCATCAGGAAGCTTTCACCACGTTTATGTCTACAACACTTCAGTATGCATTGCACAACACTTGGAAAACAAGTCCAGGTCTGAGATGAAAAACAGTTTGTTGAAATTAAGGCCAAAAAGGTCAGTGATGATGCTGATAAGCAAAGAAAAGCACTTTAAAAGGTTGCTACTAAGAAGCAGCCATTGGCTGAAAAATACATATCTATCTTTGGGCAACACATTCTGTAGTTTATTACTCTTTCTGCATTCCTTGCTGATTTTAGACTCTTACCGACCTATACCTCTGAGTCATGCCTTCTGTTTGCCACCAACTGCCCAAAGAGAATTAACACTACTCTAGCAATGACTGTGATATTCATGATTTTCTCACTTCTTGGCTGGATTAAAGCCATGAAATGTAGCTTGGAATTATATCATTAACAGCAGATACTGTCTGCATTGGATCTGCGTGTCCAGGAGACATAACAAACATAATTGTCTGTTTTTATCACTGCTTGTCATTAAACAGCAAGTCAAATTCAGAATCTTGAGCTTTATTTATGGTCCTCAAGGGAGAGAGGATATATTTATCTTGTCTAACCTTAAATTTGCATCGTATATGTGTGCATGTGCCTCAAGTGTCTTTGTAGCCGTTGGAGAGGAACAGGCACTTTTAGAAAACAGAGGCTGTGAGACTGTGATCAACAGCTCAGGTCTGTTGGCACCATTGAACTTTCTATATAATTGTGAAGTTCATGGAGTTTCATGGGATTATTCCTCAATAGTACAATGAGCTCCCTTAAAAGCAGACAATCATAATGAATCTCTCCATCTCCTATTGCATTTCATTGACCTGCTATCTCTTTTGTGAACACATAGAAAAAAAAGAAGAAAAAAGAAAAAACTTTCCAATCAAAACACTTCACTGTATACACAGTTATCTCCCCTGGGACAGGACGAACAAGAAAATGAGCTACAGTTGACACATGTTAGTCACTTTACTTAATGTGCTAATGGAAGATACTCCAATATTGTGCGTGATGAGGGCTGCATAAGAATTAATACAGTAGGATAGAAACTGCTTGCTTACAATGGGCATAGGCGAGAGATTCTGAATAGGACTAGATTTATTTTATCAACTACACAGCAGTCAAAGCTGTTTCAATGAAGATAAATGAAGAACTCTATCATCTTACTTTGTAGACTTATTTAACCAACAGACTGTCTTCTCTATGATTTGTGATGGCTTTACACATTAGAAACTAACTGAGATATATCATGACTGTCAAATCCTGGTATTCCTATGGGTTTCACATACAGTACAATAGAACCACTTTCATTATCTTTGTGTTACAGATAATGGATAATAAACCGTCTTACAGCACCCAAAGGAAAGCCTCTTGGAGCATAGAAACACTCTTAATACATGTAATACATTTTAAACCATTTTTTTTTCTGAAAAAGTCTTTGAATCAAAATGAAGATTACTTTATTTTTTAAGAGCTACACTTCCCCCCACCCCCTTTTCTTTTTTTAATGGCAAGACTACTTAAACTACATCCTAACAGTAACTGTGCAGTTATTCTTACTTACCAAAGCACTTACTTTTCAGTAGTTGGAAAAGGTTAAGGGCTTGAGATTCTAAAGGAAATGACTGAGCAATTCCAACTGTCGACAACATCAACTGATTTTCTACTCCCCCCATTTGAGCTCTCCTTCACTGGTTTCCCTTCTCATGTAATGTCCTTTTATCTTTGTTCTTCCTAGCGCGGGACTGCTACTGCTTTTTCTTCCCTTTACCTGCAGTCATTTCCATCTCTTTCCTAGTCTCATACATCTCTCCATACCTCATAAATGATCCGTCGCTGGAGTCTTGTCATTCAAAATGAGAAGGATTCACACCAAGCCTTTTATGTCTCCAAAACAGGCACCTCAAGAGTATGCAAGCAACATCTATGTAATGGTGCAACACCATTCAGTCATGAGACAACATTTCAGTTTGATAAAAATTGAAAACCAGGGCTGTCTCAGATTTCACCATAGCCTGCAGATGACTGTTAAGACAGATATTAAACTCCCATAAGCTCTGTGTCGTTTTGCTGGTCATGTGTGGAAACCTTAGATACTTTTGGGCATCCCAAGTGACACTAGATGCCTATGTTTCTTCCTAGCCCTCATTTTCTCTGATATCTCTTTTGTTGTGAGTGACTCCTTCACACTCAAGCTAGGAAAGATGTTTTGGCTGAGATTTGTATGTGCCTGAGATGCATCATTCCTTCGAGGTTTTGCATTCATTAGTTTTATCATTTACAGTAGTTGTATTGGTGGTACACAAGATATAAAAGAGGAAAAGTTTGTAGGAGGAAGTGCTATTTTTAATTACATCGATTGATGCAGTAAGGATGGGCAGACTTTGAAGAGCACAAGGGTTTCATAGAATTTTCTTCAGGTCACAAGAAGGAACAGCAATTCTCAAGTCCAAGAACAAATTCAGGATAAAAAAGCCAGGCTGAGATAATTATGTCAGCTGATAGACAGCTTGAGGGAAGAATATAGCTATTACTTGTACAACATATGGAGCTGTAGCAAGACTTAGTCCCTCAAGAAAGGGGGACTAATAGCAAGTATCTCTGGGAAAGGCTTAACGGGAGTTAAAAAAGTGGGAGAAGATTGTGCAGTGCTATTAAGCCAGTCCTTCTTTCACACCAGTGACTTTTAGAATTCAGTAATCTGTGAGTTTGCCTTCTTTGGACTATAAAGACCTAAAAAGTGTTTACAGGTATTTGGGATGAAGAGGTAGATGTCAAAGATGTATTTTTGGTTAAAATTTTTCTACCACTGAGAAAGATGTTCATGCCCTTCCTTAACTGCATGTCTGAGGTCATTCCAGACAATTTTGTTGTTTGATCTTACACTTATATGCAAATAAATGCTCTGATTGTATGTTCTGATATCATCTTGAGGAGCTCAAATGTGTTCAATGCAGGAAGAAGTGGTCCTTTCTGCAAAGACTGTGTAGTCTACTATTTAAGTGGGTTTACCTGTGCTTTAATATCTTATATAAAGCTTCAAACTCTCTTGGGAACAGACATCTTAAATACTTGCAAGTTGCCTAGCTCAATTTGAGCATGCAGTTATTGCCGTAATTATAATAAACTCAATTCATGTGCACACTAGTTGGTTCACTACTGTGTTCATCCCCTGTATTTAATAAATATTTAACTGTCTACTGTGTAATAATTAATCACTTCAGCTTTCCTTCTAAATGTCCTTCTGTTAAAGTTGCAAGGCAGTTTTATATCTATAATAAATCTGCCTTTCCAAAAAGCAAGCTATGGCAGACGGTTCCTCTATCTTCACTGTAATCCAGCCCTACAATATGTATTTGTTCAGAGTTCACAATTAATTGCTTGGCAGTGAGAAGGAAAAACAAAGAATTTGAGGCATTTGGGAGAAAAAAAAAACAAAACCAAAACCAAAAGCAGACAGTAGTTGAAACAGGATCAGAGGTGCAGTTTAAAAGCATATCTTGAGGGCATAATGAACTTGTAACTAGACCTTTACCAATGACATCAAAGACCTCAGCTCTAGTCTCAGCTATGGTCCTTGGCCTGCTGTGTGGCATTTCCTTTCAGCCCTTTGTGACTCTGTGTCACTGGATCTACCAAGAAGATAAGGTTGCTTTTATTTTCGAAGAATATACAATAACTATGGAAATACACCCACATTCTGGAGTTCCACTGTGGCATTCAATAGCGTTTTGTAGTTTGGAAACTACAGAAGATCTGCACAGAGGATTGCAGATACTTAAAAGCTTAGAAGTATCCTCATAGTCCTTCATAAAATACATAAAGACAAAAACTTTTCCTTTGCAGAATTGTCTTTAGTTCCTAAGGAAAAAGAAAAATGTGTTTAATCCAGTCATTTATCATTATAGGAATTGCAAAGAACAAATATACATTTTCTTATATATTCTGTCACTGCATCTTTCTGCTTTTCGTCCTCTATACTAAACCAAACCTCAAGGTCAAATATCCGACACACCTCTTTCAAAAATCATAGTATTCAGTTCATTTTTTCAGAATGTGGCAGAAGATGGTGACTTCAGCAGTCAAATGCCCTTTAACTTTATCATGGTACAAGTATGTTCAGTTACATAGGTTGCTTCTCGCAGATTTTATTTCATTTTCCATCAAAGATTTATTTAAAATAGAAGAGCACCAAGAGGAGGGAATGGGATTCCCCAGCTTCCAGTGTCTTCTGATATTCTATATACAGGCTGTTTGAATACTCTTCTGGGATGTTTGGGTGCAAATTTCTTCATGCTTCAAAGTTATCTCTTCTGCCTTTTTCCTCTCCCCTCTTCCACAACACAGAGACAGTGCTCTCAGAGATACTTATAAAGGTGTTTAATGCCCCTGTGCCTTTCACAGAGTCTAACCTCCTAGGAATGCTCTGAAAATTACTATGAGGTTGAGGTCTGTGAGCAAGACAGAGGGATGTCTGATCTGTAAATGCCTTAGAGGTTTGGAGTGAGAAGTCAGGCTGCTTAACACTGTCAGGTTATGTGATATGAAGCTTGTCTCCATACAGAGGAGCACAGAAACACAAGGAAGGCAGAAGAACCCCATTACTCCCCATAGAAAACAAGTCTTACTCCCCATAAAGAACAAGTCTTATGGGGAGCGGCTGAGGGAGCTGGGGTTGTTCAGCCTGGAGAAAAGGTTGAGGGGAGACCTTATCGCTCTCTTCAACTACCTGAAAGGAGGTTGCAGAGAGGTGGGTGTTGGTCTCTTCTCCCAAGTAACAAGCAATAGGACAAGAGGAAATGGCCTCAAGTTGCCCCAAGGGAGGTTTAGAATGGATATTAGGAAAAATTTCTTCATCAAAAGGGTTATCAAGCATTGGAACAGGCTGCCCAGGGAAATGGTGGAATCATCATCCCTGGAGGTATTTAAAAGATGGGTAGACGTGGTGCTTGCTTAGGGACATGGTTTAGTAGTGTTTTTTGTTAATATTAGGTTGATGGTTGGACTCGATGATCTGAAAGGTCCCTTCCAACCAAGATGATTCTATGATTCTACTCCAGTCCGAAACATTAGTCCCTGCCCTGGCCCCTGCCAGTGCTGTCCCAGGGGAGCTCCAGTCCCATGGGCCAGGGGTGGCACTCACACCATGGGGCAACAGGAGCAGCGCTTTGGGTAACATCACTGACTAAGTGGGTCCACTGCCCAGGGTCATGGGATGCATTATGGGATGCAGGGAAGGGACATCCTGGGATTGTGCATGTGGTATTTTATGGGTTTAGGTCAGGAAATAAAGGTATGGAAATGGATAGGCCTAGGTGATCTGACGAGCATGGTAAAACTGAGGGATAAAGGGGTGAAAGTGTCACATGTAAACAAGCTGCTTGTCAGTACATTTGTCTGACCATGCCTGGTAGTTTTATTGTTTTATATATAGTTTTATGACTGAGGGGCTCAGCTGTGTCCTGCGGTGGGAGCCGGCTGGGACCGGCTGTGTCCGGCATGGGGCAGCCCCAGCCACTCCCCACACAGGCTGCCCGGCAGCCACACTGCCAGCACCTGGGCACGGACACCCTGTACACTGGTGTCTCTCAGTGTCTCCATCCATGTTGCTCTCATGGTGCCCGTGTGTCCATGGAGCATCACTGGGAGTGAGTGCGGGCGTGTGAGGGAGGGTGTGAGCTTTGGTGAGCATCAAGGCCAACCTGGGAGCCAGGGGAGTGTGTGTGTGTCTCAGGATGACCTGTATGTGTCTGGAGGACCTGGCGACCTGACAGACCAAAGGGTCCAGGACAGCTCCTGGAGAGACTGTACCTTTTAGGGTGATGAACTGAGAGATGTGTGTGTGCGTGCGTGTGTGTGTGTTTTGCTGTGCATACAGGGGGGAACTATACCAGCAACTGGAGTCCCGAGAAGGACTTGGGGGTACTGATGAATGAAAAGCTGGACATGAGCCAACAAGATGCTCTCTGTGTGAGGGCCTACTGGGAACACTTGTTCTGTCCTGCTATTGTTTGGACCTCAGGGCATGGAGCTGTGGCAGTCTGGATTCAGTAACTTCTAACAAACTGGGAAAAAACCAGATATTTTAATGTGCAGGGAGATATTCAATTTGATGAAAACCTACCAAAGCATGCATGTGTTCATGTGAGCGGAATATTCAAGATCTCATATCGGGATAAAGGAGATGGAGGGCAAAATTCTGTTGTCCAGTATTTTTCAGAAAAAGAGAGGTAGCTTGCCTGATCTCTAGATGCTGTTCCAGCAGGATATGTATCTCCCATACACCCACACATCTTGTGTTGTGTCTCCTCTACCTAGAAACCTTCATTGTCTGAAATGGCTCTTTCATCTGTGTTGAGGAATCAGAATACCACACATATTCAATACCAGCACAAAAAAACCCTAGCCAACATTCAGCTGCCTGAAAATTGCAAGGGTGTCATGGAGGCTCACAAAACCAAATTTAGACAGGTGATAAACTCAAAATAAACTGTATTCTAACCTGAAATTGTTTAGCAGAGAACCAACTGTAAACGAGGTATATCAAAATCGTATAACACGCTGGCAGCATTAGTAAACCACAGGTTCAGAATGTACAAGGAATTAATACTGCGTGACCAACTCAAGAATTCTTAAGCTTTAGAAATGGTGATTAAAAAATGTGCACAATCACTCACCTATAAGATGAGGGCACTCAACCTGTACAGGAGATGAACCACAGGTGGTGTCCCAGCCCATGGGGAGAGCCCCCAGCTGCAGACCTCCTGCTTCCGAGGAGGACAACTCAAATTTTGTCGGCTGGCGGGGCTCCATTTATACCCTAATCATATTTGATCTGTGGTCATGCCAGCTCTTATTGGCTGAGAGCCACAACTTCCTCACCTTTCGAGAGAAATGCATACATGCTCACCACCACTCTGTGTATGTGACAAGAGCTGTGGCGAGAAGTTTTCATGAGCTTTTGTTGGGTCTTTGTTAGGTACAAGAGCTGTGGTTGGAAGTTTTCGTGGCTTTTGTCGTGTCTTTGTTAAGTCTTTATTAGGTATTTGTCAGGGCAGGTGCATCTGCCACAAAGGGACATATGACAATGGCAAGTTTCAATGTGAAGTGTCATTGTGTGCCTTTGGATATTCCATCTGACCTCCACTGGTTGCTCCAGCAAACCACAGATCTGGAAGACTCTGGTGTCTTAGACAGATATGCTTGTCACTGAAACTAGCAGTCATAGGACTTTACTGGAGAAAACCTGAGACTCTAAATGTGTATTTCACCTAGGCAATATTAAACACTTCCCTCTGGCCAATAAGACAGGAATCTATTCACACTTCAGGCTTACACTGCAGTCAGTAAGTGTCTCTGTGGGGTGATTCAGTCAACAGAAGGTCTGCAGTGTTTTCTGAAGGAATCTCTCCCCAGTAACTATGAAAAAGCTTAGGATTTCTACATTCCTGTGTTTCTGGTAATTATAGGTTCAAGGTGAATGAGATGAAAGGATGTTTTTAAGGATGGAACTTGAAGTTAACTGCTGGTATTAACTTTCGCTGATAAGAAGTCAATTTTAGATTTGGGTGCCTGAGTTGAAAGCTTAGGTTCCTTCATCCATTAAAATCCATCTACTAATGAAGCCTTTAGGTGTTTATTCATTTATTTTGTCAAGATCCCATCAGGATACTTTAGCCCTATATCTCTTTTTAAACAAAATATGTGCATGTGGAAAGGGTAACTTTCAGGAGTTGGACCTTCTGACAAAATCTGTACCAAGATGTGTAAAGAATACCAATTTTACTGCCACACTTCCAATGATGCATTCCTGCATATGGCTGGGTAATGTCCAACTTTTGCATTCATTCTATATTTAAAGTACATATTATCTCCGACAGCTCTGGAGTCTACCAAATAATTTAGAAGCAATTACTTAAGAAGATAGATTTTTGAACTGCGGGCATTTTATTTAGTAAAATTGTCCACTTTTACGCATCAGCATAATGCTCTTGGTACTAAAGGAAAATAAGAACAACATAATAATAACACCCAGCTTGTTAATGCATGGAAAGAGAGGCAAGGCTGGGAGCTGAAAGTATTCAGATTCTTTCCTTGATTATAGCTGTTGAAATTAAAAAAAATAAGACTCCAGATGTCTAAAAAATAGGGAGGTTTTGGGGTTCTTTGCTTGTTTGTTTTGGCTATTTTTTTAATCCTATTGTCAGTTAACTACCTAGGAGGTTCTACCATATAGATACATTTTAAGTATAAACCTTCTGCCAATGTAACTCACAATCTCATTACAAAAGCTCAGAGGAGGGAATCAGAAATTAATCCAAAATTAGATGTTAATTAGAAATGTGTGCATACTGATGTGCTGCGTGGCAGATACGAAACCACTGCACGCCATGGGTTAGAATAGCACTTTATACCCTGCCCTGAGCAAAGAATTGTGCAGAAGCTGAATGCTCAGTAGAGATGTGGATGTCCCCGTAAATACAGAACAAAGAAATAATCTTTGCCCCAAAGTGCTTACAGTCAGATTCGGGGGG
>VYZM01017357.1:58449-81017 GCA_013398915.1 Dromas ardeola | reverse complement strand
GAAAAAACTTACAGGTTTCCCAGAACGCCCATAGATGATTGGAAACCCCTCCCTTTATTATTTTTAATGTTAATGATTTTATAAAATACTTTTTTAATAATCTTTAATGACTTTATAAAATAATATTATTTTCAAGCATATAACAGTCAATTATTGATCCCCCCCCAGAGGAGGGCCATGAAGATGATCAGAGGGCTGAAGCACCTCTCCTATGAAGACAGGCTGAGAGAGTTGGGGTTGTTCAGCCTGGAGAAGAGAAGGCTCCAGGGAGACCTTATAGCAGCCTTCCAGTACCTAAAGGGGGCCTACAGGAGAGATGGGGAGGGACTCTTGATCAGGGAGTGGAGTGACAGGACAAGGGGTAACAGTTTTAAACTGAAAGAGGGTAGATTTAGATTAGATATTAGGAAGAAATTCTTTACTGTGAGGGTGGTGAGACACTGGCACAGGTTGCCCAGAGAAGCTGTGGCTGCCCCATCCCTGGAAGTGTTGAAGGCCAGGCTGGATGGGACTTTGAGCAACCTGGTCTAGTGGGAGTTGTCCCTGCCTGTGACAGAGGGGTTGGAATGAGATGATCTTTAAGGTTCCTTCCAACCCAAACCATTCTATGATTCTATGATTCTAACATTTACTTCTGGTAATACACTATTCACTCACTTCTCATTAATCACCTGCTCCACTGAAATGAGCATTGCTTTATTCCAAACCCACAGAAAATGCAAACACAGAAATTCCAGAAAAAAATACTAAGAAAATACTATTTTTTTACATATAGTATTCTGTCTGCATTTAGCCTACTGCTGTCACTGCTAACAGTAGCCAAGCATAGCAGATCTGCTAGAAATGTCTCTTTGAATTAAAACTTTTAGTTTTCACTCATGGCAGGATATCTCCTGATACAGTGAGAAAACTCCCCCCTCTGAGGTAGAAAAACTTGTCTTAGGAACACCTTCGTAAGAAATTTGTAAGAATTTGTGGTTTTATTGTGAAGTTCTGAGAGAAAAACAGAAAAATTAACAAAGTTAGGCTTTACTAGTAATTTTATGGCTTTTGTGTTAATGATCAGGTGTCATTTTGCCTTGCAATAGAGGATTCTCTGCCCTGAAATAAAATATATTCCAGAAAGGAAAATCCTTTCCTGTCTTTCCCTTGCTCACTTTCTATTTTTCTATTTCATAACACATGACTCGTCAGATCAAAGTTTCCATTTTAGCTTCATATACATATTGCATGAGTGTCAAGTCCTGACTTTTTGCATGAAAAGTTAATGGGAAAAATCATTCTTCAAGTGTCTAGGGCACATGCGAATTATGGTCCCAAAAGGAAATATCCAGACATAGATGCCTGTTGGACTTTCAGAAAATGAGCTGTTCAGCTTTCCAAAGGGATTTAGATACCCAATCACCTATAAAATTAATGAGAATTGGGCATAATCACCCCCTAAGTGGCTTTGAAAAGCTTGCCCTCAAAAGCCATGCTAGTAAATAATAATGGTTTACTGCTAGGGAGTTTCTAGCTAATCTCAGCAAATACATCATAATAGCATCTTTTACTGGTGACTTATTTTATTAGAGGAATTAACTTCTGTCACAGAAGACTACCAATATCTGAATATTTCTGAAACTGATAATTGCAAGACTAAGCCTGTTTGATGTACAGATACCTGTTTATATTAGACTTAAATACCTGATTAATACTTAGCTGCTTAAATCCAGCATTAACAACACTGCTTTCGAAACAGAATTTTCAAAAAAAAAAAAAATGAAGTGACAAAGGGCCAATAAAATACTAATCACTCACCACTTATCTAAGGGGACACTCTCATCTTGATAATCTATGGTTTTGCAGCAAACCTGTCATTATCACTAATGCCCTGTGCATTCTGTCTAATACGGGCTGAATGGCAGAAACATTTTGAATAAAGTTACTTGCCTCTCTCAAGATAATATTACTTCATGTGATTAATTGTTCCAAGTATTAAATATGGCTTAAAGTATTTTTTTATATAGGAGTATTCTCCATGTACAAGAAAGCAAAAGATGAAAACAGGCTCTGTTTTAAAAAAATAAATGAACAAATAAATATACAGCTAACCTTTTATCTGTTTAAGCAGCATGAAAACCTAAAGATGCCTACAAACCAAATTAATGAAATGAAGATATAATTTTGCTCTTAGAAAATCCAAAGTAAGTCTCGGATAATTCTGTTCTTTGTGTACTTCTGCCAAGAAACTGATAATGAATGATAATTTTATGTAGTTATATAATGGTTGTCATTGGCAGTACAAATAGAAGACTCCTATTATTTTCTTCACATTTCTTTCCCCAAAAGCTTTTAAACCCAGAGTCTAATCCAAACTGCATTGCTGTTGGCAGTCATTTGGGATTATAAGAAGTTGAGAGTAGTTGTGTTGTGTCAGACCATTTATATCCCATTGCTGACAATGGCCCAAAACAAAAGTTTAGAGAACAAAGGTGATATCACGAAAAGAATAAAATTACTCAGTTCGTGGGATAACTTCCCAGCTTCCAGCAATTTGTAGCTCAGCTGTTCCTGTAAGTGTGAAGAAAACAGAGCAGGTCTGTGGCAGAAAGGGGTTACCAGGTGCTTTCACCTCCAGTGTACAGACTGGGAACTGAGGTCATAAATTTGTATGTAAAGTAATACACATGCACTGTGGATGAACATCAGACTAGAAAAGAAACATAAGTGACATGAGGGGAGTCTGAGAAGAGCAGGAATTGTTGCTTCTCTTTGGAGAGAGAAAGCTAAGTGAAGATCTTGTGGTTTAGTCTTCATCTACCTAATGGTAAGCTTTAAAAAAACAGAATGGGACTCTTCTTAGAAGTGCAGTGCTAGGACAGGAGGCAGTAAGAGGCTATCATCTGGACTATCTGATCTCTTCTGACCTACATTATGATGAGATTCTTTTAAATGGAAGTAAACTTGTTTAGATACA
Organism: Dromas ardeola; assembly: GCA_013398915.1. Lineage (NCBI taxonomy): Eukaryota > Metazoa > Chordata > Aves > Charadriiformes > Dromadidae > Dromas > Dromas ardeola. Next base: position 78,058 of record VYZM01017357.1, on the reverse strand, counting down.
CCCTGCAATTCTCTAATATCTGAAGCAAAGAAGCTTTGTTCAGTCGGGGGAGAAAATGAAACCAGAAAAAAACCCACTCATTAAATTACTAAATGTGTGTAAAGAAATCACAGGTTTCTGACAATAACTGCCAAAACAAAACCCAGGGGACTTATCTCCTGGCACAGAACACCCTGAATCATGTCTCCTGTGATAAAAAGGAGAGATTAAATGCCTCACCGATACTTATTCACACTTCTTTAAAGAGGGTTTTTTTTTCTTATTGGAGTATGAAGAAAATGATAAGAAAAAAGTCTTTCTGTAGGTGTTGCATGCTAGAATGTGGAAAAATGGAATGCACATTGATACTGACTTCTCTTGCCCTGTTTTTTGAGGGGTAGGTCAGTATTGCACTATTTTAATGAAACAGATGAGATTTTGCTTCTCTTAGACTTTCCAACCTTCCTCTTTGTGGATCAATATCAGCCTAGCTATTAAACTTTCATTTGTGGTGTTGGGGTCAATCAGCAAAGAAAAATTAGGTCCCAGTTTTCCCTGCTGCCCATAATAATTTCATAATCCATACGACTGTGGTGATTCTCCACAGGAAAAAAAGAGCTGAAATGCACTCCTACTACCACAGAGCTGATTTTTCCAGACCTGGAAAGTATTTGGAATATATATGGAATATATGGAAACATTCATTACCATATTTGATATTAATAGACTTTGAGAAAAAATGCTGGTGTCACCACTATGTATTTTATTCAACCACTGCATTCTTACATTTCTCTGAAAGATAACTACAATTCATCTCCCTTTCTGAAAAGTGACCAACAATCTTTTGTTGTTCATGACCTAGGTGTGAACAGAAGACAGGGTACACATGCAGGCATCTTTTCTTTTGCTTTTTTGTTTATTTCTTTGGAGCATACGACCCTGACCATGTGAAATGTTGAGTGCCTTCAACTTCTGTTGACCTTAGAAGGAGACGATGTTAAACATCACTTTATTACCTCTAAAGACCAAGGATCTGGGGGAGAGCATTGTGAGATTTTCAGAACCCTTGATAGGAAATCAGCAACACCTGATAATTTTTAATGTCTCTTCCCCTCTTACAATTAAAATGCCAAAAACTGTTCCATACAGAAATTGTTTCTGTATTAATGGCCAATTAGGAATAAAAAGAACAGGAACAGACTGCACTTTGTCATATGATAATTTATTCATGGTAGAAGCTGATGGAACCACATTAGGGGAAAATACATTTTTTAAATGAACAGGAGAGGGATTATTTTACCACCAGCTGATTCACATATATCCTTGCAGTCTGCCTTGTTAGCTGTGAGGAATTGCAGAATTTCAATATTCAGTAAGAAAACACTTCACTGAGGTATCTTCACGAATGTAAACAAATGCAGAAAGGAAAGTGCATTAACCTAACTTGGAAAAACTGGAACCCCTCTAGGAATGTCAATGTCCTATCTATTTACAATAGATTTACACATTATCCAAAAATTCATCCAGGTGGAATTATGCTTACTGATACAGACAGACCTATCTTTTCGTGGATATATTTTACACCCCAGATGTATCCAAGCATATCTTATCAAATCATCCCATGATATTCTTGGAACATTTGATCATCAATAAAGAGAAAAAAACAATCGAGGATGTGTATATTGAAAGGAAGAAAAGTTACTTTTCCCCAGTTCATGCTGAGGCCTTGGTTCTTACTTTTTCATCCTGTAGTAAATAAAAAGTCCCTACCCAGGCATAACAATTTATGTGATTTTATATTCTGCCAGACAATCTCTTATTCTGTGATCATTTGAATAGGCCCAGGAAGACAACTTTCCTTAAAAGAAATTATCATGGTAAAAGGTTTTGTTTTCCCTTTGGATTAAATTCTAGCTTTGAAGAAAAAGACATAAATGTATTTATGGAGTAAAAAATATACAGCTCAGCATAAAGCTTAGGAGAACTTTCATGTAAATCAATGGCATAATTCCCCATGGATGAAGCGCTGTCCTCACTAACAGTGATTGGAACTTAGGCATTGAAATAAAAATGCCACAGTTTCACATTCAAACATCAATGATGCAAACCAAAGCATAATTCTTTGTTTTCTTATTTTTCCAGAGAATGCTCACACTACAAACTACCCACTGCTTTGGTACACAAAACCATGCTACAGTCCACAGGCAAAAATAAATACCTCATTCTCCTGTGGTTTTAAAAGATGTTCAGCAGACAACACTACAAGAAAGGGTCTTCTAGCTTTCCCAGGATCAGTGGCCTTACAAAAGCTGACCTATTTATACCCAATAGAACAGAGATCGGGTCACTGAATGGTTTTGGTTCGGAGAGTTAGAAGAGGCTTAGCTAAAAAGTAAAATTACTGAACAGAAAATTGGTTCTGTTTTACCTCAAACCAGGACATACCTGTGAAGATTGGTCCTGTCTTCCTGAGGAGGTTTTTCATTGGAATGTAGCAGTGAGGGAGTTCAGGATGATCATCAAAAAACAGGAACTGTGTGACTTATAGGGCAACTTCACAGGGCAGTAAATGCCAACGTGAACAGGTTTAGACTTGTACATGATTTTTTTTTCTTTAAACTTTACTTATTAATTAGTAACTCGGTCCCAGAGGGCCCTAATACAAGGGTTGACCATCTTATGCTCCGCATTATTTCAAATAATGTGTCACTCCCAAGTGCTTTCCGTTCAGCATCAGTGACAGAAACAGGTTACAAATTTCTTGATGGTTAAGTCATTCTCCGGGGATATGCGAGCGTAGGGTTTGAGACCCTTTCAGGCTAAAAATGGCACTGAATTTCATCCCCCCACACATCCCAAATGACTGTTCAAACCATGAAGCTCTTCTGCAAGAGGATGAAATCTCTTATTCTGGAAAAACAGAAGGAGACATTGGCCCTCAGGAGGACAATCCTGTGTTAGCTTTGCTTCGGTTTGAGATATCAGTTTTGGACTGAATGGGTTATGTGACTTTGAGAGAGGAAAATATCAGTTAAAAATAATTTGTGGCATCAGCATTTCCCATTGTCTTGCTCCAAGCTGCTCTCCTGTCAGGGCCTGACTCTGGGTTGTCATTTTGAGGCCCCTAAAATCTCCCTGCACAAAGACCCGGGCTGACTGTCGCAATGCTCTCCAGGCAGGTCCAGAGGCCCAGAGCCACCTAGGCTATGGAGGTCCTATCTTCTGTGATATTTATTTCTTTATTTCATCTAGCCTTAAGATTTAGTTCGTTAGAATATGCTGATCTAGTCAATCTGAGATGTCTGATATAGTACAAACCCCTGTATGGATAAGGATTGAAGGTAGAATGTCATACCACAGATTGTCTTCATTTAAATAGCCAGCAGAAATGCAAACTTTTTTTTTTTTTTTGACATTTTTGTCATTTAGTGTGACTCCATTCTTAAAAGTAAATAATAGCCTCTCACTGCTGCAACAACAAGAATGTAACTGACTGCTGCTCATTTTGTATTGCCCACCTGTGAAGTATGCACATCCTGCATTCCCCGGTAGAGCTTGCTGATTTTTATAGCTGTTTTAACATAAAGATTATTGTGCTAAAGAGTAGGGAAGATATGACATTTGAAAAGCCTCTTGAGAAAAAAACCAGCAAAGTGGATAGCACTGAAAAATCATTTTGAACCTGAGATAATTTGAGCAGCTCTGCACCAGTGTTGTTCCACTGCTATCAGTGACAGGCGCTTCAGACAGCACGTTTGCTAAGTATCCCAATATATCAGTGGTTGTCTCTCTCTAGAGAGACAGTCTTATCACTGCTAAGGCTGACCCGTGGAAAGGTTATTCAGAGAAAATCATCAAGAATTATATCCTGCTGGCCACCATCACACCTCTGTTGAGTGAGAATGCCACGGAGGATTAAGAGATCTGGATGAGCTAAAAAAGCAGCAGCCAGATCCCTTCTCAGCAGTTTCTGCCCCAGCGCTGGCACATGCATTATCCCATCATTGTCCCAATCTTAATGAAAAAGGTGACAGACTTGTGGGCTGCAAGCACTTTAAAGCATCATTGACTGGTGTCTTCAGTGGAGAGGATGCTAAAGATGCTTGGTCTGCGACACAAGCTTCCTGTGATAGTTTGTGCAAAGGCCACTTCCCTGCCTCATTTACTCCTCTCCCTCTTTCTCTTTCCAGAGCAGATAATTTGGGAGACAGTGTCTCTTGTATTGCCTTCCCCTTGAGGACATACACAAACAGCACATACACCTCCAAAAGTGCAGGGACCAGAGGGGTTCTTCTCTCCCAATCAGGTGTCACTTTTTGTGTTTAAAGAGTACATAACACTGCAGGAACATTCATGTAAGCAGGAGGGAAGCAGAGATATTTTTTTAACAAGGGCGGCTATTTTGAACTTTGCTGGAAAGAACACTAAATAACATCAGGTAATTTTAAAGTTTTGTGTGTCCAATATATACACAGTGATCTTTTTCCTCCAGCTGGGAATGCAGGAATGAGGTGGTCAAATGGAGGTATAGAATTTAGTAGCCATGTTTTCAGAGATGCTGAGGATACTTTTACTTAGAATATAGACACCATTCCATGAAATGATGTAGCTAAAGCATAATTCCATGTCATAATGTAGCAGCTCTCCTATTCCTGTAATAATGCATAGCAGGAAGGCAATAAAAAAGCAGCTAAGGGGTAGTAACTTCTTAAGGCCACCTCGACTGCCTAATCAGAGAATGTGAAATCATAGTTACCTAAATAGTATTTAACTCACCAGCCTTCTTGAGTATCAGTTTAGAAACATTGAAGTTTTACTTGTTTCTGTGTTCATTTACTCCAGAAAAGAAAGTGAGATGCACTGAACTGATAACCAATGTTGTCTGTGTGAAAGCCACTGTCCTTAAATAAATGAAGAAGAATAATTTAAGAAAATTGGACTACTTCTCTATTAAGTACTCATTCAAGGATTATGTTTGGCAATCATGATGCCAAATCACTAGATCTACTCTTTAACACTCATTCTTCTCTTTGCTATATGTACCTCCTCTTTGTACTCATCTATATTGTGACCAGGATCTAAAAAACACCTAGCCAAATAACTCTGCAGATAAATAAGTTGACTTTTAACTTGAATGAGACTTCCAACTAGGTTCATACTTCCTGCATTGGGATGTGCACATCTGCATGCACATACTGAAAGGAGATTGAGATGCCAGTAAGTAGATCAAATGGAGAAGGGAGAGGTAAAAAGAAAGGATTTGAGCTGCTAAAACAAATGATCCTCTAACTACGTCTTTAGTTTCATAACAATACATGCCATTTGAAAAAAAGTGTATATATATATATATATAAAACTCTATCCACAATATTGGACTTGACAACCTCCAACATTAGAAAATGTCAGAAGATACTTGATGGCTGTGTAGACCTTTTTCTGGCTTGTATTATTTGTTTGACATGTTTAAGTATTCTGATCTTTCGTTATTTTAAAACATTTTGATATCTGAGGCATTAATTCAGTATTTGTCTGCTCTGTATGCTCTCATTTCCCTAAAAATCCATCTTGTTTTATGGACTGTGATAATGATTATATGCGTGAGAGGAAAAGCAGGGACAGTGACAGGAAAGGAAGGAAGAAGCAACAAATTTCTACCCAATCTTTTAAACGTTTTTCTATTTCTTTTTCTTATGCCTATGGTCAGCTTCACAAGCTAAGGTAAAATATGTTGTCCCTTACTGGTTCAAATATCACCTTAATTTCTGTCTGTACAGTGTGAGCAAAAACCTTATAGCTATTTACATGAGTGTTTACAAGATGTGACAAACCCACAAATCCATACCAGTAGAGGCATAGACTATAAGCTTGCTATAAGTATATAATGAGCAGGAAGAGTAGTTCCCTGATGCACTGATGCTGGTTTCAGAGAGACTTAATGAGACATACACCTGCCAAACACTTATGTGCAAGTTAAAGGAAATGGGGACTGTGTTTAAATTTTCTCCACAAAAATGTTCAGACTTCCTTGCTCATTGCTCATGTATAAATGCATGCAGAAAAAAAGGAGGTGGAGGAGGATGTTTACAGAGTTATTTGATCCAGATCTGTTGCAGTGTTGAGGAATAGGACATGTTTTTTCCTCTGCAAATTGGCATCTCAGACTCTCCTTCAAACAAAACAACTTTACATTCATCATTCTAGCATTCATTGGAAACTAGTTTCATGCTCAGCCACATGAATTTCCTTTAGAGGTCTTCATTACTATTTGTTTCTTCTGATCATCTGTCAGTCTCAGTTATTAAATAAGGTAATAGATTTTATCACTGGGGTTCGAGGTATCTAAATCAGCAGGGGCTGTAGTAATAATTAAGGGGAACAATACCACTGATGCATAGATAGTTCTTTATATCAAAATTCACAACCCCTATGCACATCCCCAGTTGTAGCATACCAGTTTATTATTCTTTTTCACTATGGGGCATCGAGCCCAGGGACCATGGAAAAAATGCTTTCTTAATAGCACATGCACAATTTGACATTAGGGTTTTATTCTGCCAGATGAGCTAATGGGTCATATAAGTGTCAGAGACATTACCATTTACAATTATCCCTAACAGCTTGCTTAACACAGCACATTTCCAAAAGACATACCTTTCCCCTTCACAGGAAGCCTTATGCGTGCCAATCTGCAGGCACTTCCCATGCAAGCAAAAGTTGCCATCTAATTAGACAAAGGTAAAATAGTCTTGATGATCCTGATAAACTGCTTGATTCAGCTGCCTAAACTTAAGTCTCTAGCATCATTTTAAATGTCTTATCGCACCATGCTTGGCCTGCTGCTGCAGGTTTTCTGCAAGCCCTCTGTCACATCTGCTGGTTCCTGCAGATGTCTCAGGTATTCAGTGCAGCAGCTGCTTCAGCCCCTAATGGCTATGCTAAGATATAGTTTCATGTTACTTGTTTTACAGCCTGTTTTTAATGCTGTAGGGAAGATACATGGTCTAGTAAATTGAGGATAGTGTTAACATTGGTTTTCAGAGGTCAGAGTTGAACACTGAGTGTCAGGGCCCTGAGTGAAACAGCAGACTCTGATTGCTCTGGCCAGCCTGAAAACATCTTCTATAATCCACCTCTGCAAACTCTTTCTCCTCCCTTCCAGCCTAGGAATTTAGCTGCATGAGTTCAGTGTCATCCTTCTTACAATGAAGCTGTGTAACCCTACAGAAAACTTTGGTTGAAAACAGATAAGCTGTGAGAAAGCCCTATGGGAAGCCTTATCCCAAGCTTTCATCCATGCTTGCACCCTCTGTCCTGTTCAGAAGTTGCTTTTGGGATCCAGCCCCTGCCCTTGGTCTTTGCCTGAGCGACATGGCAGGTACGTCCATGCCTGGCCTTGCACCTTGCAGATCCTGACTTACTGTCTTGAGCTCAGACCTGACTCATCGGTAGGACTAATGTGGTGACCATTGCTCTGTGCTGTCCAGACCTGCTCTTGGTCTTCTGGTTTGGGTACTGTGGGACTGTACCCCATGTCTACAAGGACACTGCCCTGCCGTCACCTCCAGTTCATGGCTGCCCTTCCCACTTTCACTGCTCTCTGACACTAAGGATAAAGGACTTATTCGTTAAGGCTCTGGAAACCATCTAATGTGTGTCTCTACCTCCTACTGCAGATTACAGCAATGCATTTGCAGAACAGACTGTAAGTAGAAAGTGCTTACATATAGTAAAAAACCACAATTTTGGGGGATCCTGTCACGTCTGTGCACTCTTTCTCATTTTCCTGTTGCTACGTGGCAAGCATAAACATGCCACTAGGATTCAGATTAAATTTTTAAAATATCGAGCAGTGATGTTGTGATATTTTTTTCTGAAACTGAACTCGTGACATGTGGTGACACCTTGTGCTTTGCCATTCCTCTGCATATATTCACAGGAGGAATGTGGAAACACCACAAAGTCAAAAACCTAATCCTGAAGAAAAAGGTGGGCCACAGCCAGTGCCTGACAGTGGTCATGACAAGAGACATGGTGAAGCTTAGAAAGGAGAATGGCAGACCTTGGCCACTGAAAATGTAGGTCCCTTCCAACTGAACTATTCTATTCTATTCTATTCTATTCTATTCTATTCTATTCTATTCTAGAGCAAGGTAGGTTTAGATTAGGAAGAAGTTCTTTACAATGAGGGTGGTGAGACATTGGAACAGGTTGCCCAGAGAGGTGGTGGAGGCCCCATCCCTGGAGACATTCAAGGTCAGGCTTGATGAGGCTCTGAGCAACCTGCTCTAGTTAAAGATGTCCCTGCTTAGTGCAGGGGGTTGGACTAGATGACCTTTAGAGGTCCCTTGCAACCCAACACATTCTATGATTCTATTCTATTCTATTCTATTCTATTCTATTCTATTCTATTCTGTTCTATTCTAAAATGAACTTTGACTACCTTTGTTTAATAAAACTCTGCATTACTGAAATGACCATTTGACCAAATGACAAGATTTGACAGAACAATTTTAACATATAATACATATATAAAGGCAGTTGGATGTGTGCGGCAGATAGCATTACTTTCCCTGTCTGAAGATGTTAGACAATTCTGCCTGCCTCCTGACAACTCTTGAGGCGAAGGAAAGCAGTAATTTCACTTTCAGCAATGACAAGAGAAACAGCTGGGATTGGGGTAGGTCTTTTCCCTGTCAATTCTGCAGTAAAATGGCAGCTATTTGTGCATTTACAAATCAAATCAAATGCGCATTACAGAAGTTGCAAGTGCTCACGCCACATCTTAGCCAGGTGAAAATCCGCCCCCCGTAAATGCAGATGTAATTCCTGTGTCTTTCATTCCTTCTGTTACTGTGGTATGGGAGTGACTGAGCTGCTCACTTGAGAGGAAAAATGGAAGGAAGGAGGGGGAAGAAAAGGATTGGATGTTTATTTTATTGGTGGATGATTATCACCCTTCACTGGCAGATGATTTCTACTTAGGTCACTGAGGTGTGCATTCTCAGACAATCCCTATTCTCTGAGCATGCACAAACAAAAAGAAATACAGGGCACAAGGCTCTGGGAATAATATGGGAGCTGCAAACTATCAAAACAACTTACTACACTTCTCAGGTGAGACACAGTAAATCTCTAAATGTACGCAAGCAACTGTCACTCTTGTGAGAGCCAAACAGAAGGACATTTCTCTGCTCACCCTAAACACAGGACTCACTGGAGTGACGCACACCTAGAACAGCCAAAATTTGACTTCATGGGTATGTACCGTAGCTTTTTACTTGCTGGGCTTACTAGGTTAAATATTGAAAAGGACACTATGGAATAGCCATGCTTGTCTGCTAATAACATTTTGGTTTCTTTTTTTTTTACTCTTGATGAACTTCTCTATGACCATAACAAGACTTTTATAAACCAAACAACATAACGCTATAAACACCTGGCTATTTGTTGGGCTGTGGAGGAAAACACTCTGTGCTCAGCATCAGTCACTGGACTAGAAAAATACCATGACTTTTTATTCTATAAACTTACAGCCATATGGAGCACCGTTTTAAAGGCACACACACATTCCACAGTGATCCATGGTCAGCACAAGGAATAACTTCTCTCAGCACGTGGTTTTCTGTTTATCTTTGCCCTGGCTGAATCAATGCTCCAAGCCTTCTGCTAGAAGGTGTGTTCTTTGGGCCAGACTTTAGGGTTAAATTACACAGTGTTTAATCCAGGGCGCAGTCTTGTTGCATGCACCTGACACAGTCATACTAGCTGAGACTGGGACATTCAGATCAGTTGAGCAAAATCTTGGCCAGTTGTCTGGAGGGGATTTTTCCAGGAGATTATTTCCAACATGGCATATGCTAAATGTCTAAAAGTAAAAGGTCAGCAGACCTGTCCTAAAAATATTGGCAGTCGAACTATTCAAAGAGACAGTGAGGAATCTTTAGTGAAATCCTTGGTATTTCTAAGGCCAAAGCCACGTGCAGCAGCAGACATTCCCTTTGTAATACCCAAGAGCTGCCTAACTGGCTCCACGAGAAGAGACCAGCTGCCTGTTCTGAAACGTCAGTGGACACTGCCACAGAAATGGAGAGACATATAAGTAACAGGGAAATTTCTGAGCAAATAAGTTCAGTACAATACCGTCCCTCCAGCTCAGGATCAAAAGTGCACCTTACGATGCACTGGTGTTCATCTGACGTCAGTACTGCTTATCATCAGGATTAGAGATGCTACCGAGACATGCTCTTGGGAAAGAAATGCTATGAGGAACAATTGAAAATTCCTCTGAGTTTGGAGAGTTTAACCCAGTGATCTTATTGTTATTCTTCCTTACAGAGTGCACTCTGCTGTCACTTCCAAGCCTGATGCTTTACATTCTGATGCTGGCTTTCATCGGAGGATCTTGAAGCATTTTATAAGCGTAAGTGGATTAAGCTTCACTCCACCCAAAGCAAGGATAGCAAGTGATATTAATTCCAGTGATATTTGGTTGCCATCTCTCGATGATAGGAATGATGTCACTTTAGATGGCTTAAAGCCCTAAGCATATTTATGATTTTACAAATGGGGGAAAACAGAAATATATGTTTGCTCTGAACTACTCCTTAAGTCACTGCTAAGACTGGGAACAGGATACAAACTTACATCTCTGCCAATCTCTGAACTTCTTTCTGTAAGAGACTGTTTGCCACAGAGCAAGTACAGTTTCTGTGCAATGTGAAAGCACGCTTACAACTTAATAAAAGAAAGGGAAAAAAGACCCAAACACGTGAATACTTGGGCACCTGGTTTAGATCTGCTGTTTGGCACATGTCAGGATCTGTGACTCAGAGCTGAGAGTGACTTCTCCTTTTGGACTGCACAGTTTTCCTGGTCCATAGTGTTGTCTCTGAAAAGAGTTGAAACCACTATTTGACTGGAGACTTAGTGGTTGGAGTACAGATGGCAATTTCAGCCTTACAAAGAAACTCATAATCATGCTCCAAAAATAAATACAGCGTCATATTATTTTGTGAGCAAATGGGTTTCATGAGAGCTTGGATCTCACTGGAATATCTTTTCTTACTCCTATTTCAAGGTCTTCTCCATGTTTTGCCTTGAAAAATCTACTTTCTCTGCAGCCACTTATTTCTGTTATGTTACCAGGTTGTAAAACACAACAGCTTTCATTACTTATCCTTTAAATTCTTTTAAACTCCTGTTCTCTAGCCTGAGAAGTCAGTAAAATTGTTGATTTCATCTCTTGGGGAATTTGGTTATTGTTGAGTTGTGTTTTGGATTTCTTTCCTTCTTTCTGTCTTTGAGTAACGAGAACATGATTTAATAAGATTAAAATCAATGAATGCCTGTTTAGAGACCAGTACTTATTAAACAAGGTGTCATCTATCTTTCAGCTGGAAGTTTTGTGAGTATGTGAACCCCTATGAATACCCCTAAGATGCTAACATCTGCACAGAATGATTCTGTGAAAGCTTTATATTTCTTCCCTTATTTCTTTTTCCTCCAAGTTTTCTGCTTGCTGTTGAAATCTGGTTCTCAGCTGAGACAAGGGGGAAGCAAACGAGAATGAATGTCAGTCTGACAAAAATTGTATCACTCTGTGCTAACAGAAACCTCCCTGGTCTGCACCGGTGTTTCTACAGTCTTAAGCAATATATCAGATACTATACATCTGGAAAGAACTGAATCCTCCTGGAGTCATGGAGCACTCTGTAACCCATCTGACAGCATGAAAGATTATCTCCTCAATTTTCAGTGTCCCTCAGCCCTCTTCGCTCTCTCCCCCGCCAATGCATTTCCAAATCCCACTTTCAAGAAGTCAGCCCAGGGCAGTTGTGTCTGTGCTGTCAGACCTACCCTGACTTTCCTCCATCCACATTGCTCATACACAAAGACGCTCACAGGTCCTGTTTCATATCAGTGCCGGGGAAGAAGCTCAAAGCGCAGCCCAGTGGCTCAGTGCAAACCCAGACTCCTCTTATTGATTTCTGGGAGGCATAGGCATAGGCAGGGCAGAGACTTGGGTCTTGTCCCAAATGCCACTTTTGAAATCATCCAAACACAGGTCACTCAAGACATGCAACTCTGTTGGCACTTCAGCCAATAATGTAAGTAGCAAACAAGACTTAGAGGATCTGAGCTCTATACTTAGGTCTACATCCTCAGTTCATATTCTGGTTGCCACACCCTATGACACCAACCTCCTACCCACTGCTGGGTGATCTATGATGCCTGTGCTTTCATCTGAGTGGTCTTTCATGGCTGGGAGGAGCTGTGTGCAAAACCAATCCTTTTCTTCCCTTTCCTCTAAAAGTTACAAACTGCACAAGAAGAGCTGGGTCATTTGTGTGCTGAGATCACTGATTATCATATCATTTCATTGTTTCTTCATATGACTTCATCTGGCAATATGCCTTGTCTCACCAGCTTTCTGAATAAAATATGAATCGCACAGCACCTCTCCTGTGGGCTTCCTGATTCCAGCTTTAAACCCTAAGATTTGCTTCAGTAATAATTATATAAATTAGTTCTCTAAAGACTTGCTTGGTTTCTGTATTGTCTCTTGACTGATTATTCAAAGAATTTGGCAAAGTTGGGCTGTCAATGGAGACACATATTTATATCTGTGTGTGCATTCACTGCATCTTATCAAGAAGAAGTTACTGAAGCTTCTTCACGCAATCACAGACTATCTGATGTGGGAATGCACCTCTGGAGATCACCTACGCCAACCCCCTGTTCAAAGAATTGTCAGCTAGAGCAGGTTCCTCAGGGACATACCCAGTTGGGTTTTGAATACCTCCAAGGATGGAGACTCAAGAACCTCTCTGACAAATATTTTCTGGTACTCAGTCACCCTCACAGTGGCAGAGTTGGGGAAGAAGAAAGTGTTTTTTTCTTCTGTTTAAATGTAATTCTTTGTGTTTCAGTCTGTACCCATTGCCTATTATCCTGTCATGAGGAGAGGAAAGTTTTAGAGGATGTTTTAGCATGTCTTGAGCATAAACTGATGAGTTAAGACATATTACACTAACGATCAGAGTAGTTACTGTCTTAGTTTGAGGATGCCGTGTAGATCATCCAGTAGTGGACGGTAAATTTGTTGGTATCTCATGTTAAGGCTGTCTATTAAGGAGTTTTTCCATTGTTGCTTCTTCATCTTCTCTAACAAACGTTATACCCTGTTAAAGAAATATTTGTATTTTCCTGCCCATGTAGTTTGTGATGCTGACCAAGTTGTAGTTATTAGACAGTGGATTCATCAGTTATAAAGGTTTTTTTTTCCATTTTCACTCTTTACTTGGTAAAGAGTGAAACCTACTTCACTAGGTAGGTTACGCAGGATTTGAGAATTGCTCTGCTATTTTGCTCTCAGGTAATTCTGTTTTTTCATTCTTTTATTTCCATTTAAAATAGCCTCTTCCTGAGCTGTTTCAGTAAAAAGCCTGAGGGGTTTATTCATCCCCATCAAATTACATTTATTTAAACTTTGAGCATAAAGAAAATATGAGCATAAATAGGGACCAAGCTGTCAACTTGACTCATCATTTACAGTTAACGGGATTAACTGGGTACAGCAACCAATGCGAAAAACATTTCAGAGTACTGCCACAGGATGAATGGACATATTTTAGTATTGACAATCTTCTCTCTCCTCCCCTCACTCTCTCTCTTTAAATATTCATATTATTTTTTGCTGTTTAATGAATTAATATAGGGCTTCTTAAGAACTGTCTCAGGCTAGGCAGGATATGTTGTTTTTTGCACATTTCCATGACAGTATGGTGAAAGATTATGGTATAGATAAGGGAAGACTGAGTCCTAACCACACTCATGCTCAGACTTTATGCTTGGAAAAACAGCATGACCGTGAATTAAATATAGGTAGTAGAGCTGATCTACAAACTTATTTCATGTAGACCATCACACACTCTTGAGATGATAAGAACTTCTGAGTACCACTCACCTGTGGTAGGTTTGGCATATAATTACTGGGGGGAAAAGGAATTACTGGAGTTAAAATCAGTTATTTGTACTTTTGTTGGTTATTAACAAAGTCTTATGTAAGGTAAAAAGTATGAAGTGTAGTAAGGTAATTTCAGAGGATGCATTTCTACTTCAAACGAAGTATCTGGTTGAAATTAATAGAGGATGTTCTATGATTTCAATGGGATTTGGCACCAAAATGGACCATTCTTATCAGGCATGATGCTGTGACATAGTTGTCAACAAATGCTACTATTCAATTATCTGCTTGATTTTCTGACTTTGTGTACTGCTGTTAGTTTTTTTGCTTCAAACCTGTCTGTAAGGAAGAGTGTGGACCCCAAAAGTCCATTCTAGGATAGTATCCTTCTCTCTGAAAATGGTCTGTAGCAGCTTTGTAAGGAAGAAAAATAGAAAATAAGAAAAATAGAAAATAAGGAGTTAGTTCTTGCAGTGAAAGAGACATTTTGCAAATATGCAGACTAACAGAGCCCTCACTCCCCAAGAGCTGACACTTTTCCTTCTTACCAGGACCTGACTCAGTCAGGTCTGTACTACACAAACTGTACTATATTTAAAGGACCTACCAATATGACAGTGTATAGGTACTTTCAAAACCAGGAAAAATAAGCCCAAAGTATTGCTGCATCAAATACCACCCATTAGCAAATGCAGTTGATTGCAGGTGTTTCTGTATTTCTGAAGAAAAGCCTAAACCAGACCAGGCCATGCTGGGTTTTGTTCTCTGCTTAAGAAGCTTAGTCAGAATTTGAATGGAATTGCGTCTGTGCACAAGGGTTGACAATACATCTTTTCCCTGTGATAAAAAATCAAAACAATTTGCTTTTCTTTTAAATAAAAAATCACAACTAGCCTGAGTGCTGAGCCATATTTAATCACCGTGTTCCTTATTAGGACAGCAAATGACAGAGTGTTTGTAGCCAGATGGAGGAATTATGATGATATTCCTTCAAGTTCTCCCCACACTGCCTCAATGCGTCCTTTGAGGAGCTAATGCTTTTCTTGACTTATGACCTTGAATCTAGAAATTTCTCTAGAGACCAAAGTAGTGATGTATATTTTTGCCATTAGTTGTCTTATCATAACTAGCAGCACAGATGTCTTTCATTCTGCACCTAGGCAGTAAGTAGGGGTGTACGCATTACCTAAAAAGGAAAGAATGCAAAATGTCTGGAAGCCATAATGTGAGCTGTTAAATATCAGAAAACACAACTTGTCAAATGGAAGCCTTTCATGAGAACATTTTAGTTTCAGTGTCTGAATATGATATTACTGGACAAAGGAAAATTCCAGAGCTGAAATTCGTATGGGAGCCACATGATCTTACTGGTTATGGACTCAAATCCCTCCCCTCCTAATTCAGATCAATCAATTCACATACAATGGTTGTGCTCCCATTCAGTGGTACCTCAACAGGATGGAGAACTGGGCTGGTGGGAACATCATAAAGTTCAACAAAGGGAAAAGCCAAGTCCTGCACCTGGGGAGGAATAACCCCGTACAGCAACACCTGCTGAGGGCTGACCAGCCGGAAAGCAGCTTTGCAGAAAAGGTACTGGACATCCTGCTGTGAACAAGTTTCACATGAGCCAGCAATGTGCCCTTGTAACAAAAGCACCCAACAGCCTCCTGGGCTGCATTAGGAAGAGCATAGCCAGCAAGTCAAGGAATTGNTCTCTCTCCTCCCCTCACTCTCTCTCTTTAAATATTCATATTATTTTTTGCTGTTTAATGAATTAATATAGGGCTTCTTAAGAACTGTCTCAGGCTAGGCAGGATATGTTGTTTTTTGCACATTTCCATGACAGTATGGTGAAAGATTATGGTATAGATAAGGGAAGACTGAGTCCTAACCACACTCATGCTCAGACTTTATGCTTGGAAAAACAGCATGACCGTGAATTAAATATAGGTAGTAGAGCTGATCTACAAACTTATTTCATGTAGACCATCACACACTCTTGAGATGATAAGAACTTCTGAGTACCACTCACCTGTGGTAGGTTTGGCATATAATTACTGGGGGGAAAAGGAATTACTGGAGTTAAAATCAGTTATTTGTACTTTTGTTGGTTATTAACAAAGTCTTATGTAAGGTAAAAAGTATGAAGTGTAGTAAGGTAATTTCAGAGGATGCATTTCTACTTCAAACGAAGTATCTGGTTGAAATTAATAGAGGATGTTCTATGATTTCAATGGGATTTGGCACCAAAATGGACCATTCTTATCAGGCATGATGCTGTGACATAGTTGTCAACAAATGCTACTATTCAATTATCTGCTTGATTTTCTGACTTTGTGTACTGCTGTTAGTTTTTTTGCTTCAAACCTGTCTGTAAGGAAGAGTGTGGACCCCAAAAGTCCATTCTAGGATAGTATCCTTCTCTCTGAAAATGGTCTGTAGCAGCTTTGTAAGGAAGAAAAATAGAAAATAAGAAAAATAGAAAATAAGGAGTTAGTTCTTGCAGTGAAAGAGACATTTTGCAAATATGCAGACTAACAGAGCCCTCACTCCCCAAGAGCTGACACTTTTCCTTCTTACCAGGACCTGACTCAGTCAGGTCTGTACTACACAAACTGTACTATATTTAAAGGACCTACCAATATGACAGTGTATAGGTACTTTCAAAACCAGGAAAAATAAGCCCAAAGTATTGCTGCATCAAATACCACCCATTAGCAAATGCAGTTGATTGCAGGTGTTTCTGTATTTCTGAAGAAAAGCCTAAACCAGACCAGGCCATGCTGGGTTTTGTTCTCTGCTTAAGAAGCTTAGTCAGAATTTGAATGGAATTGCGTCTGTGCACAAGGGTTGACAATACATCTTTTCCCTGTGATAAAAAATCAAAACAATTTGCTTTTCTTTTAAATAAAAAATCACAACTAGCCTGAGTGCTGAGCCATATTTAATCACCGTGTTCCTTATTAGGACAGCAAATGACAGAGTGTTTGTAGCCAGATGGAGGAATTATGATGATATTCCTTCAAGTTCTCCCCACACTGCCTCAATGCGTCCTTTGAGGAGCTAATGCTTTTCTTGACTTATGACCTTGAATCTAGAAATTTCTCTAGAGACCAAAGTAGTGATGTATATTTTTGCCATTAGTTGTCTTATCATAACTAGCAGCACAGATGTCTTTCATTCTGCACCTAGGCAGTAAGTAGGGGTGTACGCATTACCTAAAAAGGAAAGAATGCAAAATGTCTGGAAGCCATAATGTGAGCTGTTAAATATCAGAAAACACAACTTGTCAAATGGAAGCCTTTCATGAGAACATTTTAGTTTCAGTGTCTGAATATGATATTACTGGACAAAGGAAAATGCCAGAGCTGAAATTCGTATGGGAGCCACATGATCTTACTGGTTATGGACTCAAATCCCTCCCCTCCTAATTCAGATCAATCAATTCATATACAATGGTTGTGCTCCCATTCAGTGGTACCTCAACAGGATGGAGAACTGGGCTGGTGGGAACATCATAAAGTTCAACAAAGGGAAAAGCCAAGTCCTGCACCTGGGGAGGAATAACCCCGTACAGCAACACCTGCTGAGGGCTGACCAGCCGGAAAGCAGCTTTGCAGAAAAGGTACTGGACATCCTGCTGTGAACAAGTTTCACATGAGCCAGCAATGTGCCCTTGTAACAAAAGCACCCAACAGCCTCCTGGGCTGCATTAGGAAGAGCATAGCCAGCAAGTCAAGGAATTGGTAAGACCCATCAGAAACGCTGAGTCCAGTTGAGGACTCCACAGTACAAGACAGACATAGATGTACTGGGGAGAATTCAATTAAGGCACAAAGGTGATGAAGGAACTGGAGCATCTTTCCTTTGAGGAAACGCTGAGAGAGCTGGTACCATTGAGCCTAAAGAAGAGAAGGTGCAGGGGGGATCTTATTAATGTGTATAAATATAAAGTACAAAGAACCAGGCTCTTTTTAGTGGTG
Organism: Dromas ardeola; assembly: GCA_013398915.1. Taxonomy (NCBI): domain Eukaryota; kingdom Metazoa; phylum Chordata; class Aves; order Charadriiformes; family Dromadidae; genus Dromas; species Dromas ardeola. The sequence goes on along the minus strand of VYZM01017357.1, from coordinate 60,127 downwards.
CCCACTGACAGGACAAGAGGCAATGGGCACAAACTGAAACACAGGAGGGTCCCTTTGAACATCAGGAAACACTTTTTTACTGTGAAGATGACTGAGCACTGGCACAAGTTGTCCAGGCAGGTTGTGGCATCTCCATCCTTGGAGAAATTAAAAAATGTGCCAAGGGCAACTGGCTGTAGTTGACCCAGCTTGAGCAGGGGGTTGGATCAGTTGACCTCCAGACGTCCCTTCCAACACTAGTGATACTATGCAATTTCATCACTGTAAAAAACAGTGATTTTTTTCCTCCATTCATTATCTTAAGCATTTTCATATAACAAGAAAGTATTTTCCTTGTAACAGCTTGGTAAGGAAAAAGCATATCTTCTAGGCATCATTAGGTACTTTCAGCTCATATTTTGATTCACATACATAGAAATGTTTTAGCACCTTGTGTTTTTACCTGAAAAGTATGAACTGGGCTGTTCCTGCAGAAAAGGCTATTTCCTTTCTGTTCCCCTCTTACTGTGTTGACAATCTCTTAGACTTCACTGAACCATGATTGTGTACTAACTACATTCTGCAGCAACATCCTGCCTCACCATTAGGAAGTCCTTCTCTCGCAGAGATATGTCCCTTTTCAAAAGGGAGTATCTTGTCAGAAAGGGTTTTGCAATACAGATGAAATTGCACATTCAAGAAAGCAGCAAGTTTAAAGTAAATAGTTACAGGTCTTAGCAGCAAATCCATGAAACCCTTTTTAAGAAGAAATGATAACCACTGGGAACACAGACAAATTAGAGAGCTGACTCCGAAATTACAAGAGGAACCGGAGAGGCTCCAGTCGCTGGGGGAAACTAGTGAGATTAGTCATCTGTATCAGCTATGGCTACACTGGGGAAGAAGAAAAGGTTTCTGCATCCACAAAAACAATCTGGACTTTTAGACATCATTAAGCTTATGGAACACTTAGGACTTGCTCATCAATTATAGTCACTTACAACAGGCCCTGGCAAGTCTTTCTCTGAATTCAAGAGATTGTATTAACATCCTAATACTATTGATGTTATATATTAAGTGATAAATTTCATCCCTATAATTAATGGTGTTTTATATGAAGTGATACATTTAAAAAAGAAAATGTTAATGGACATTGTAGATTCTTCAAGGACATTTTATTGGATTCACAAGAAACTATGATTTCATGAACACAGGGAATATTTCATTACACAAAAAAAGCCTTGATTAAAAGAAGAGGTGAAAATGACTATTCCAGTTTAATATGCAGTATGACACGGAAAAAGAACCACTTGAACATAATGAATTCAAATAGAAAATTTAATGCAGGCAGCTGATAAAAAAAGCAAAACAATCACTGAAGTTTAAATGGCCCAATAAAAATCATAGGTCATGGCCCAGTAAGTAGGCATATTACAATGAAGGTGAGCTCCTAAGTAATGCGTGCATCCACTGTTACATTTGAATGGAAGTATAAGAGATAAGGATGCACAACAAGCAAAAATGTTTAGTATATATTTTTGCTTTGCATGATGCTGTGAATAAAACAGAAAGCATAGCATTTCTAATAAAGGTGCTCATAAGTAGGGTTTGGTAAAACTCAACATTTTCAAATCAAGAAATTTATTTCTTATAAGATCTATTTTGAGGAGCTCCCTAAACAAGAAACAGTATTTAAAAA
>VYZM01017357.1:43323-58075 GCA_013398915.1 Dromas ardeola | reverse complement strand
AAAAAAAAAAAAAAAGAAGAGTATTCTGTTTAGAAATATGTCTGGAACTGCATATCAGTATATCTGGGTCTGAATATCAACATAACAGAAGAACTATTTAAGATAAAGGGCAATTGTGGTACAAGAAAGCTTTATTATAATTAATAAACTCAGACTAGAGTTTAAAAGAAGGCTTTTAATCATAACAATAATGAAGTTGTGATACACCAGGTTAATTGTAGTTGTCAGGCAAACATACTTGTCTTTCTCTAGAGCAGTCTATAAAATATATTACATAACATCGTTTGTGATAAATTACAACTGTATTCAATGACATGGAATGTCTCTTCCCATTCTGTGCTGCTATTATTCATCCATCTGATCAAGATAAACATACTGATGTAGCACACTTGAATTTCTGCAGGGCATTTGAGAAAATACTACATAATATTGTACTTTCTATAGAACAAATAAAACATCAAATGGATTAAAGTCACTTATTGTAGCAGCTGCTAAAGGGGAGTCATCCATGAACTCACCAATTGACAATGCTTATAGTAAAGATCTTAATAATTATATCAAGTATTTACAGACAAATCTTGAAGATGAAAAAACGGTGAGAAAATAATGAAGACGACATGCTTCTTCAACAGGATATTCTAAAGTATCTTAAAACTGTTTCCCTATAATCAACTGCTCAGTAACATGTGGAAGAGCAGAACTTACTTGTTAAAGGACCTTACAGTGGAAAGTAGTAAGTCAGAGAAAGAAAATGCTTTTGTTCAACAATAGAATATCATCTCAACATGCTAGCAGAGAAGTGCTGTAACAGAAAAGGCTAAAATAATCTTCAGAAGTATAAAAAGCAGGACTGTCAAACAAAAATAATGAAATTGCCTTGTCTCTGTACACGGTGCTGTCGAGATCCCCAATAGTTCTGTGCTTCTTACTTGTAAAGCATGCAGAAAAACACTTGTGCAAGAAGGAAGAGGGCAGGAAAACAGCAAAAATGCTCTACAGATCATATTTTATGTTGAAAAGCTTTAGGAGTTCAGTCTATTCACCTTATCAAAGAAATTGGGTTTGGCACTGCATCTGATAATGAGGTGAGTGTAGAGAAAAAATTATAACAGGATTCAGTGAACAGTGAGACCAGTTTAGGTTTGTTCATCCCTGAGCTGAAAAAACAGAAATTATGAAGCTCAGTTTCCAAGCAATGGGTAATCAAGCACTGTAATAGTTTGCAAAGAAGGATAGTGAAGTCAGAAGGACTAGATCTAGGAGAGATTTGAGTACACTGATGTATATTGTTCAGTCGTATACATTGATACAAGGTTTTATCTCCAGGTTGTCCTCAGTTGACTGGAGCTCTGCAAGCCCTGGTGCACACTGAAGTCACTCCTTGTACTCTCCAACCAAAATGATTCATACTGTCTCATTTGTTTATGAATCTCATCTCACTACAATATAAAGCTCATGTTGATATGTTACCAAGAAATATTTCAAACAAACCTGCTTTTCTAGGTTCCCTTTATTTTAATGACTATAAAAAAATAGTTTGTGATTCATTACTAAAGGAAACCTCTAACATAAATCAAATTAACTGCAAGCCTACAGTTTCTGGTTTTCTTCTCTGGGAGCCCAGACAATTAACTCAAATGTAGGTACCTGTACAGTCTATGTCTAAAGATGATTAAGATGAATCTTAGTCTTAGGGAATTAATCTTTCTTTCTAGGTCTACATCTACATACAGAGGACAAAAACACAACTCTTGTGGGATTGCAATTGGAGAACTTCATGGATTTAAGCCATGCAAAAATAAATTCCAAGAGTTCTGCAGGAATTTAGAGTATGTGAGGTCAAAGTCACAGCCAGCAGTTAAAAGCAGCTTCCAAAATTAGACTGAATTGCTGTTGGGAGCTAAGTGGAGCATTACAGTATATGCTGTCACTGGGTAAAAGCTTAGGCTAGTTCTTAATATTTGAACTTTATAGCCTTTTGAACAAGGACAGATATTTTTCTATATATTTGATGTTGTAATCTCACTTCTGAAAAACAAAATACCTATTACTTTTGTACTCAGGAATCAAAGTCAATGGCCCTGGCAGTTACGTGGAGTCTCTGCATCTTCTCCTTCCTTTAATGATCCTTACAGAGGTTTTAAATGTTGTTAATACATTCATATCTCCTAAAATTTTGGTTTAAAACAATGACCATTAGCATGTTTTGGGTTTCCATTGGTAACTGATGGAAGTCAAGAAGAAACCACAGAATCACAGAATGATAGAGGTATCCTAACATAAAAATCCATTTTATGCAAAATAAATTATATGAAATTTGTTTGGGGTTTGGGTTGGCTTGGGTTTTTTTTGGTTGGTTTTGGTTTTCGCTAACATCAGAGTGGCCATGTATCCTCTAATAAGTCAGAAAATTTCCTTCAAATGTTTGACTTGGTCATTTATCTTTAGATAAATATAATAATAATACCAGTAATAGTAATAATATTAATAGTAACAATAATAACAGTAGAAATATTTTAAACTAGGGAGGTGTTCTCCACACGTTAAACTAATTAACAGGGACTCTTTTTGCCTTCGCCAAAGATGTTTTTTTCAGGTCTGTCCTGCAAACACTTCAGCATATATGAGGGCCTGGTTTCTCCTTTTCTCTGTCTGTATCATGTCATGGACAAGAACGAGTAAATGACAACCTATAATGTTTCTGGATAGTGGGGTTTATTTAAATAACAAGGACGTAGGAGTCTTTCCCTACTTAAATAATAACTCACTCACTCTCCCCTGCAACTCTATGCTCACCAGGTCTTAACTCCCCTCCCTGATAAGGACATCACTGCTGGTCCATGATGCTCGGGCAGAAAGTCATGTTGGTCCAAGCTGTGCCTCTGCTCACAGTCACCAGTCACAGATGCTACTGGGCGAGGTCCCCAGGCATCCTCAGGGACTTATCTACACACATCTCCTCCATCTCCCAGACCGCCTCCCACTTTCAGGATGTTTCCTCCAACCAGGACCTTCACTTTCTGGACCTGTCTCTCTTTCCACCCATCTCTTTTCAAGGACACATCTTTTTGGCACCACCTCTTCTTTCCAGATGCTAATCCCCTTGTTTTCTTAGTCTAAAGAGTCTAAGAGCAGAAACACAACACGTGAGCAGCCTCCTAACTGGTGGTTCTTTTTCCTGTCTCAACAAGTTTGGGACAATACTGAAACTTGAACTTCCAAGAAGTTTTCAAGAAGAAACCCAAACCACAAGATATTGGATGTCAGAACTCAGAAGTTTCTTACTGAGTGATATCAGACTAAATGATAAAACTGACCTCAAAATCCATGTATTTATGAGCATACCAGATGTTATATCACCAGGTGTCTTTCTTTTGTGATGCAAGGTCTGAGAGTAAGTAACAAAAAAATCACATTATTCTCTGCTATTTAGTTGCAACATTACTTCTCACGCCAATGATTATGATTTAATTTTTTACCTGTTATCAACTCCAGATTTTTAAACATTATTATTTGATAGCGTTTTCTCTCCTCTTTTAAATACTTTTTCCTTAAGTATATTAACTTGCATTTTCCCAAGGTAAAAGCAATATTATTTCCTTTGCCTTCTTGCTTCTTCTTGGTGAGTTTTTATATTCTTTTTTTGCCTTATTGATGTTTCCCAGATCTCTTTGTGTTGCATTTTTCATAAGTTCCTGTAACATCATCTTTGCTTAATCACTTGAGTTTCTACAAAAGAACTCTAGCATATCAGCAGTCTTTTAATCATGTTCTTGTTATGTTGAAATTGATCATTATGCAGTTTTCATGGATTTTTTGGATAGTTTTCCACACAAAATTATTTTTATATAAGATGATTTTCAATAAAAGATTCCATTAAAGAATCATGGATTTATGGAATAGTTGAAGTTGGAAGGGGCCTTTAGAGATTGTCTGGTCCAGCCACCAGCACTGGATGCAGCACACTAGCTCTGTTTCACTAAAGCAGGGGTAAAATATCATCTCCCTTGACCTTCACCAAGGGCAAACTGTGCCTGACTAATCTAGTGGCCTTCCATGAAGGAGTGACTGCATCAGTGGTCAAGGGAAGAGGTATGGATGTCATCTACTTGGACTCCTGTAAAGCCTTTGGTACGGTCCCACACAACATCCTTGCCACTAAATTAGAGAGATAGAGGTTTGATGGATGGACTCTTAGATGGGTAATGAAATGGCTGAATGCCTGAGTCCAAAGAGTTACAGTCAATGGCTCAATGTCCAAGTGCAAAACAGTAATGAGTTTTGTCCCTATACACAGACTTCGGTCTGTACTGGGACCAAAACTATTTATTATATTAGTCTGAAACATAGACAGTGGGATTGAGTGCAGTTGTAAACTGAAAGAGGGTAAATTTAGGTTAGCTATAGGGAAGAAGGAGGGTGGTGAGACACTAGAACATGTTGCCCAAAGAAGTGGATGCCCCATCACCGGAAGTGTTCAAGGTCAGGCTGGATGGGGCTTTGAGCAACTTCACCTAGTGAAAGAAGTCCCTGTCCGTGGCAGGGGAGTTGGACTAGATGATCTTTAAAGCTTCCTTCCAAACCAAACTATTCTACGATTCTATGACTTACTGGCAATGCTCTTCCAAATGCAGCCCAGGAGGCAGATGGGCTTCATTGCTGCAAGGACACACTGCTGAATTACATGCAACTTGGTATTCACCAGGACCCCCAGGTCCTTTTCTGCAAAGCTGGTTAGTCCTCAACTTGTATTGGTGCACAGGGTTATTCTTACCTTTGTTGAGCTTCATGAGGTTTCTGTCAGTCCATTTCTCCAGCCTGTTCAGGTTCCTCTGGATGGCAGAACAACCCTCCGGTCCATCAGCCACTCCTTCCAGTTTTATATCACTTGCAGACTTGGTAAGGATGCATTCTAATGGATATCTTAAACAGTATTGGCACCAGTACAAATCCCTGGTGTACCTCACTAGTAACTGGCCTCCAGTTCAACTTTGTGCAGCTGATCACAACCTTTTGTGCCCTCCACATCCTCCCTCTTGCTTCAAGACAGGAGTGATATTTGCTTTCTTCCAATCCTCAGAAACCTTCCCTAATCATAATGACCCTTAAAGATAATCAAGAATGACCATGCCATGACATTGACTATCTCCCTTACTGTGTGAAATAGTGTACAGGCACTTCAATGGAGAATCATGGAGAATTCTTTGAAAAGGTATGAGAGTTCCTCCCACATTAATGTCCTGTAGGCACTTAATTATTGGTGTGCGTGTTCTTGGGGTGAGGTCTCTTCAACTTTGTTATTGTTTTCAAGGTCTCTCTATTCCACATCACACTGCATGGTTTGCTTGCCAATGCAGTCTGCCCCTACCTCACTTCTTTGTGAGTCATCATCCCCCTTATGTCATTATATGAAATAATTTTTGACTAACTCATTCTACTGTCCATAGCAATCTAGTCTGTTTACCATTAGTTTTTACTGCTTTACTTAGTGCAGTTTATGAAGCGTACGACAAACATAATACAGGAGCTCTTGAAGTACTTCAGCAAATATGGCATTATGTGTATAAAGTGGAAACAAATGTTTGATTTTTCCTTATAGGGCTGTTCTCCTTAGAGCTTGCACACGTTGTCATCATATAAATACCATCATTGCAGTGAGAAAAGTGAATTAGCCATTATATATATATGTTTTTAACTCCATAGAATGATGGCGTTCTAGATAAAATGCTCTGCTGACAAAGCCAAATAAGTATTCACCTGAAATTCCAGTCATTGAAATGTTGGAACATCAAAATAATGTTGTAGCAATGTAACTTTTTTCAGGATCCTTTCAATGACCATTGTAAAGTTTACCCAAAAGTGTCCTATAAAAGCCATAAACATTTTTTCAAATAAACCAGTGCTTATAGCTGTGTTGATGTTGGGGGTGAGGGGACACATACCTAGTTAGTTAGTTGGTTACTTATTTTTATTACCACCCATAAAATAAATAATGAATTCTGCATCAAAAAGCCAGGCACTCTAAACCTGGCAGAAAAATAACAACATAGTCTTTGCAGGAGAATCTTTTGTGTTTATTGGTTATTTTAGTTGTGCTGGAGAAGGAAGAAATAAACATGTCAGGATTCATCAGAAAGTCTGCATTAAACCTTAAAAAATACACAATAGAACACTCAATAGATCAAATCCACTGGAATTTTATTTCATAATCTTAAACTTTTGCAGAATCCACCGCCTTATTGTTCTTTTGTTCTGACATTAATTGACATAGCTGTCTGACAAGGGTCTTGTGCATTTAATGGATACCAAATGCATCTAATGTAAGCAGACTTTCACAACATCTGCTACAAACTTGGTGCCATTTACATCAAATCCCAGCAACTTTATTAAAGTCTCAACTTGCTTTACATACTGCTAGCTTTATTGTTTGTTACTCAACTTTCCTGTGTGTTCAGCTGAATCGACAACTTGTCCAGTGATGGACAGTGATAGGAGCTTGGAAGATACAAGAAGGAATTTTAAGGCTGACATTTCTTTTAAGGAACACAATACAGGGCAGACTGTTGTCGACCAGTTTCTAACCATGCAAAAAAACTTCCCAACCATTTCAAAGACAGTTTTTTATTATCAGCTCATCATCAGTCCTTGCTGACACACGTGACAAGCTTTACCATGCAGGCAATGTCAATAGTGGCAGTAGAACCTCTTATATCCCTAAAGTTGGGCATGGGATTAAGGACTTTAGTTACCTAAATGATGCTTTTCTTCCAGATTTGATCAATGATAAGCACAATGCAGTGGTGTACAGAAAAAAAAAGAGATTCAGCTCCATTTTATCCCTAGGTCTTCTTGCTTCCATTAACCCTCAGCAAGGGTTACTGTTGGTAATACGCATTTCTCCAAGAGCACGTTTCTTCTCACAAATCTGAATACTTTCAGAGGAGGCCTATATATTATTTCTGTTTTACAGCTGTCAAATCTAAGATATAAGAAAGGGAAAGCAATTTGTAAAGTCATAAAGCAACAGTGTCTGCCCAGGACAAACCACGTGTTCTAATATCAGGCGAGTCTACCCGTCACGTAGGATTTCTTCCCTTTTGAGAGCTGTTCCTTTAATCTCCAGTGGCCCCCATTCAACAATGCAACCATGGGGAATAGCTTATGAAACATTATAATAATAGCTGGAATACCAACAAGTTCTAAAGAGAAATCTGATTAAAATACCTGTATGTAAGAAATGTATGTTTAAGTACATTTTAATAAAAAACATCCTAGTCTTTTTGCTGCTTACTAAATGACAGCACAGAATTGTGCTTATTAAGTAAAGTCTGCTCTAATTCTGTGGTTTTACAGCCAGCAGAATCAATCTATAATAGGAACTAACTGCAAAAGGGCTATTCATGGTCTCTCTCTTCCTGACACAAACATACAAGCCCTGTATTTTACGTAGCTCCAGTGATAATACTCTTGTGAGACCACTAACTGACTAACTGATCCAAAAGAAAACTAATTTTTTTTTTGGGTCTTTTTCTGGGGTAGCTTTCAATCAGATCAGCAAATTTGTCCAACTCAGTCAATACTCTGAGACAGGCAGAAGCTAATAATTGAACTGTCCTCTGAATTTCCTGCCTGCTTATCTTGTATTCTCCATCAATGACCAACATCAACTCTTGTTTTGGTGAGGAACCGCCTTGCAGGATGACCCATCAGCCTGCAGGAGACATTCACTTTACTTTCACTAAATGACACAACACATAGGTACAAACATACACAAAGGCTAGTCAAGAAATATGTATTAAGCTGCCACTTAAGCAGCAAAACAGCTGATCACAGAGCAAAAACAATTGCATAAAGAATTGCAGTGTGTGGAAGAGATGCTTTCTGCTGGGCACTTAGCACAAATGAAAAGGATGGAGATAGTTATGATTATGACAGACTTAGACAGATGACTCTTTCTGCATCAAAGGGCATTACTTTCAAGTTCAGATGCTCTGATATGTTATTATCCTTCAAAACAGCCTTTTTCACTAAACTTTCCACGTGTTGCTCAGTTCTGCTCATGAAAAGATAATGATTACAAAGGCACACTGCCGTTGCACAAGCAGCATAAGAACCAATTAGGCAAAAACATATTTGTGATCGTCTCTTGAATACGGATTTCACTGTCACAAGGATTTATAGTCTTTGGTAAAAGAAAATATTGATCTGTCACTTCAGCATGCTCCAAGCTGAGGCAAGAACTACAAACAGAAATATCTGATCAGGCAAATAACCTTTTCATAGCAACAGAATATTGTATCTATATTTGGTTGTTTTGTTCTTAGACCTATGCTACTAGATGCCATTACCACTTCTTAATGTAATTTTAGCTGTAATTTTCTGTATCCATGATTTTATGGTGTGCTATTTAGTATATATGTTTACCTATATGAATACATCTGCTTTTGAGAACTTCTGTCATAAATAGTGTTTTTAGAGTAGCAGAAAGGTTCTTTTTATATATTATTTGATAAATACACAACTTTGAGATTTCAAAGTTGTCCTAATATGATAAAATAAGTAGTACTATATATACTATGATTTTTCAGGTGATACTAAGAACGACGTGCACCTCTGTCCATCTAACACCTGCATTAAAACTTTCCAATCTAATATTTCTTATCTAGATATAGAAAAAATATCACAGTCCTGATGGACTTTTATCCCATGAGGCAGGAGGATGGTCTTATCTCCTGTCTACTCATGCGCAACTGAGGAAAGAAAAGACTAAAAGAAAGATTTGAAAATAAAATGCTTGGTGTTCTGTGACATTTTCAAAGGTGTCCCTGCCCATTCAAATCACTAGGCACATCTTTACAGCTGTAGGTGTTCAATACCTTTAAACACCTTTTCCTAAAACTTTTGTCCAAGGTCACAAAGGAAGTCTGCAGAGGTACAGGAAATTTAATCTAGGACTCATTAAATGCCAAGTTACTGCTTCATAAATAGGACCAACCTTCCTTGTAAGAACAGACAGAAAGCAGGAACAGTTGTGTCAGCTGAGGATCTGTTTGTATTGAAGAGATGCCCTAAAGATGACTTAACTCAGTGCTGTGATATTGTACACTTCTTTGTAAGCTCAGTGATTCAAAGTCAAGTTGGCCATATACAACATCCTCCCGACGGGTTAATGAGTCACTTGCCAGCCTCATTCAGAGACAGCCCTCCAGACACAGTGTTAAGTGTAAATACTAAAATGTAGAGATTGTGCCCTAAGGAAGGTTTCATATATAACTCAAAATCTGTGAATGAGAACTCAAAGTTGCTGTGTCTTACCACCCACATCATAAAAAAAATTCTTCCTTATATTTAATCTAAATCTACCCTCTTTCATTTTAAACTTTTGCTCTTTGTCCTGTCACTACAGACCTTGGAAAAAGTCTCTCTCTTATAAGACCCATTTAACTATTGAAAGGCCTCAATAAGTTTTCCACATAGCCTTCTCTTGTTCAGCCTCTCACTGGCTGAACAGCCCCAGTTCTCTCAGCCTGTCTTCATAGGAGAGGTGCTTCAGCCTTCTGATGATTTTTGTGGCCTCTTCTGGACCTGGTCTAACAGGACCATGTCATTCTTGTGCGGGGCACCCCAGGGCTGGATGCAGTACTGCAGGTCAGGTGGCACCAGAGCAAAGTGGAGGGAGAGAATAACTTACCTATACCTGCTGGCCATGCTTCTTTTGATGCAGCCCAGGATAACGTTGGCCCTTCTGGGCTCAGTGCCAGTTCATGCCCAACTCTATATCTACCAATATCCCCAAGTCCTTCTCTTCAGGCTTGTTTTCAATCAAGTCATGACCCAGCCTGAACTGATACGGGTGATTGCACCAAACCAGCTGCAGAACCCCACACTTGGCCTTGCTGAACTTCATGAGGTTCATGTGGGCACCCTACTCAAGCCTGTCAAGGTGCCTCTGGATGACATCCCTTCCCAAGCAGACCAACTGCACCACTCGGATTGGTGTTATCAGCAAAGTTGCTGAGAGCGCACTCAATCCCACCATCTATGTCACTGATGAAGATTTTAAACAGTACCGGTCCCATTATGGACCCCTGAGGTACACCACTCGTCACTGATATCCGTCCGGACCTTGAACTGCTGACTGCAACTCTTTGACTGTGACCAATCACACAATTCCTTATCCACCTAACAGTACATCCATCGAATAAATATCTCTCCATTTTAGCAGCAAGAATGTTGTGGGGGACCATATCAAAGGCCTTACAGAAGTCCAGATAGAAGACATCTGTAGCTCTTCCAATACTCATCAGAGCAGTCACTTCATCATGGAAGACCACCAAATTAGTCAAGCATGATTTGCCCTTGACAAAGCCATGTTGGCTGTCCCTAAACCCCTCCCTGTTATCCATATGCCTTGAAATGACTTCCAGGAGGATATGTCCCATGATCTTACCAGGCACAGAGTGAAGGCTGACTGGCCGTTAGGTCCTCCTTTTGACACTTTTTAAAAATGGGCACAATATTTCCCTTTTTCCTGTCGCTTCTCCTGATTGCCATGACTTTTGAGATATGATAGAGTGTGGCTTGGCAACTACATATGCGAGATCCTTCAGGACCCTGGGATGCATTTCATTGGATCTCATGGATATATGTATATTCAGGTTTCTCAGGTGGTCTCAAACCTGATCTTCTCCTATGATGGGTGGGACTTCATTCTTCCAGTCCCTGCCTTGAAGTCCATCCACTTGACAAGTGTGGGAAGAGCAATTGCCAGTGAAGACTGAAGAAAAAAATTTGTTGAGTACCTCATCCTTCTCCCTCTCAGTTGTCACCAGATCTCCTGTCCCATTTATCCTGAGGGTATAATTTCTTTTGTGTTCCTTTTCTGACTAACATACCTGTAGAAGCCCTTCTTATTATTCTGCAGATCCCTTACCAAATGTAATTCCAGCCTTACCTATCCTGATCCCACCCTTACACTCACAGGCAGTATCCCATATTCTTTACAGAATGGATGTCCCTGCTTCCACTGACTATGCATTTCCCTCTTGTGTTTCAGTTTGACCAGGAGTTGCTTACTTGGACAGGTTGGTTTCCTGCTTCCTTACCCTATTTCTTGGACATGGAATCAAGAGTTCTTGTTCTTCAAGGAAAAATGTCTTTAAATAGCTGCCAGGTCTCGCCTGCTCCTTTATCCCCGAGGGCAGTTTCCCAGGGGGACACATCCACTAGTTCATTAAACAACTAAAAGTTCACTTTCCTAAGGCTCAGGATCACGTCTCTACAAAGAGACCTGTGAGTCCTGGTGGACAACAGGATGACCATGAGCCAGCAATGTGCCCTTGCGGCCAAGAAGGCCAATGGCATCCTGGGGTGCATCAAGAAGAGTGTGGCCAGCAGGTCGAAGGAGGTCATCCTCCCCCTCTACTCTGCCTTGGTGAGGCCACACCTGGAGTACTGTGTCCAGTTCTGGGCTCCCCAGCTCCAGAAGGACAGGGAACTGCTGGAGAGGGTGCAGCATAGGGCTACCAAGATGATTAGGGGACTGGGACACCTCTCTTACGAGGAAAGACTGAGGGAATTGGGTCTGTTTAGTCTGGAAAAGAGACGGCTGAGGGGTGACCTTATTAATGCGTACAAATACTTAAAGGGTGGGAGTCAGGAGGATGGGGCCAGGCTCTTTTCAGTGGTGCCAGGCAACAGGACAAGAGGTAACGGGTACAAACTTGAGCATAGGAAGTTCCATCTCAACATGAGGAGGAACTTCTTTACTTTGAGGGTGGCAGAGCCCTGGCACAGACTGCCCAGAGAGGAGGTGGAGTCTCCATCTCTGGAGACATTCAAAACCCGCCTGGACGTGTTCCTGTGCACCCTGCTCTAAGGTGGCCCTGCTCTGGCAGGGGGGTTGGACTAGATGATCTCCAGAGGTCCCTTCCAACCCTATGATTCTATGATTCTATGATACTTTTTGCCTGGCCTATATCCCTCAAGATCGTGATTTCCACCAAGGTATGATCTCTCCATTGTCATAATGAGATACAGTGGGCTTAAGAAAGCAGATCTTGTTTGTGGCGGTTCTAGAGGGGTTTTTGATAAATATGAACCCAGCTATTATTATACAAAACAACCTAGAGATAGTCTTCTGATGAAGAGCAATACCTTAATTAATTACATTACGTTAGGGAAATATTGGGGGTGATTTCTGCCTTGAGGACAAAATGGTCCTGCAATCTGCCACATTAGCGAAAAGTTCACATAAAGTCTAAATGTCACATTATAGGAGAAGACAATTCTTCTGGGAAAAAGCCAGGCACAATTCTTTTTGACTCTGTCACTAACTTAGAAACAGCTCAGGAATCCTTTCTTACATGCATTTTATCTCTGTCAGCCAAGAAGGGGTAATCTCACCCCCAAATTCAGGCTTCTCTGAGGATCAACACGGCGTACTATTAGCTTTATTTTAAACACCACTCAGGAGCACAGTCCTGTGGGGAAAGGCAGCACAGCAAGATGTGGAGACACACATTAGTTATACTGGTGGCTGGCACAAAGACACATGACAAAACCTTTGCTATTCACATGTTCAAATATCTTAAACCGTGAGGTCAGTTTAATTCTATTTTGCATGGCACATCTTCTGCCCTCTAAAAACATTTACAGATTTCATTTCAGTCTCTTTTTTTCCAAGATCCTGCTAAGTTCTTTCTAGAGTTGCTGATGTGCTTTATAACTTCTAGTTGTCATTCCTTCTAAAAAGCCTGTATAATTTTTTTTTTAGTCTTAAACAAGTTATCAGATGAACTTTTATTGGTTTTTTTGAGTGCCTTGAAAACTGGTAAAAGACTTCACTAATGAAATTTCATAAACCTCTCGTAGAACAGCATAATTATATCTCTCTTGAGCTCTGCAATATTTCATTAATAGATACAAGGCATGGGAATGACCTTTCTTGTCCAAATGATGTCAAACTTTTTGATCACATTCTAATAAACTGCAGTATGAAAATTCAGGTGACCACTGAGCTCCATTTACTAAGATATGACCCACACATAAAATAAACCAGAAGGGAAAACCAGGCACACTACAGAAAAACACTAGTCTGAAGTCACCTTGGGAAGCATAAAAGAAAACCTTACACAGGTTAACATTCCTTCATTCATGTCCTTAATGTAGACAATAAAAGATCTAGAAAAGAAGCAGACAAATGCATACAAAAACTAAAGGATAGCAGGAATACAGTGGTCTCACCAAATGTAGTCTTATTTGTTAAGATGAAAATTTTTATTTGTATTTTGGTTTTGGTTCTTATTTTCTTAGACATACTTCATCAGTACCTTGGATGAAGGTAAGAATAATTCTTTCACACTGAGGATTACAATTTGTTACTCCTCCTGGGCCAAGTGTGTCCCTGGTGAAACTTCAACGTTTTCTGAGGACTGAATTGTCATGTATGAATCTTTTATTTTCTTATTACTAAGTTGGGTAGATTATTCTTTTTTTCCCATTTATATGTTTATTTCTCATCTGCTGTTTCTTAATCAGGGAGAGAAAGAGCACTTTCCATATTTCAGGTCCATGTGTTGGCATTCTTTCTGTTCTGTAATTGTGCTTCATCCTATGTGTCTTGTGACAAATGCATGAGCGACTTGGAGGAAAAAAAGGACAAAATAGAAACTTTTTCCCAAGCATAGAGAGGTGCTTGAAAAAGGGACATGTTCTAAGACCCAGTGAAGCCTGATAGGGACTTTGCTTCAGCAAAATGCAGTGAAACCTTGTCATGTCAGTATGGTATTTATGTTGATGATACCCCTAGAGGAGGGATTTATTGGTTCAGTCACCATCTCCTGTTTATGCACCCATAGCATTTTAAAGGAACAAGTTAACACCTCCTCCCATTATTGCACAGTGTTACGTGGGCATGATGACCCACTCAAAGTCATCCTTGAGTTCATCCCACATGATGTATACTGTCTGGGGACAGGCAGGAGGAGCTGCGGTTGTCTTAAAATTGCCACCAAACATCTGATGTCTCTGAGAATTGCTTTTAATCAGCTGAGATGAAGTGTTACTTGTCCACAAACACAATTTTGTTTGGTTTTTTTTTCCTCCACTGAGCTTACAAAATTCCCTAAAGACAAGCACATGTTGAAACATGCACAGCAATGTGGATTTCAAATGCATCAAAATACAAAAATGTCCGAATCCAGCATTTTTGGCTCAGTTTGTGTAACAACAAGAAACACTGGCCAAACTCATTCACACCAGATTCCAGTTACAGCCTCTGACTTACTGTGATCATGAAAGCAAAGATGAAGTTAAATCTTGTGAAAAGCAATGTACAGTTCCAGTTATTTCCTCAGCCCAAAAAAGAAAAAGCAGGAGTATTAGTATGCACCATTAGTATTATGTATTTTAAAAAACTGGTTATTACATAAAAACCTCCTGGCTGCATCCAATATTTTTGTGGACAATGTTTCTTATTAAGTAATATAATTAACTTAACTATATATTAAATGAGAAATGCATACAGGTGCCCCTTCCTTTTCCGAGTCTCTATTCTTCAATGATAAAAATGTTCTCAAGTGGTTTTTTTGGCTTAGAGTACTAAAATGTTCTTATGGTATGTAATTTAAATGAAATGTAACAATAATTAAACAAGTGCCAGTGAGGCTGCGAGCAAAACAATATTCGGGACAGTTGGCACCGTCATTTCTTGTGTGGTGTGATAACAATAGCTTCTCCAACTGAAAAAAAA
>VYZM01017357.1:22517-43297 GCA_013398915.1 Dromas ardeola | reverse complement strand
AAAAAAAAAACAAAAAACAAAAGCAAGGTCGGATCTTCCAAACAAAAACACTTCAACTGCTGATGGACTGAGCACCAGCTTGTTACTAATTGGGTGTCTGTTCCACACAAACAGCCACGGAAAGATATTTTGTGTGCCAATATGACACTTTTCAGGCAAAAAAAAAATCCTACACCAATTTAAAAGCTGAGTGTTCTGCTGTAAAACCTATATTTTGAGATATTTCCAACACCTCCCATAAAACCCAGCACCTTCTTTTGGCAAATGTTCAGTAAAATGCAGTGATGATCTCTGCCTATTTAGAGCAGAGGGAAAGGATGTGTAATCAAACTGGGGAGTGATCTAACAGATACAAAACAAGCAGAACAATTCTGGTTTCCTGGTAAAAGGCTTAGACTGCACAGTGAAAGGCTTGTGCATTTTGACATGTAAACCCTATATATTTATTTCTGTATTCCCTTTAAAGTGAAACTCATGCTGTTGCTTAGGTAGGGTCAAAAAAATTGACAATATGAAAATAATCAAATGCAATCTTCATTCTGCCCTTGGGAATCTGAGCTGCAATGACAAAGAATAATATCTGACTGCTTTTCCATTTTATACCATTCATGCAGCAAATCAACAAATACAGAATCACAGAATCACAGAATGGTAGGGTTGGAAGGGACCTCTGGAGATCATCTAGTCCAACCCCCCTGCCAGAGCAGGGTCACCTTAGAGCAGGTTGCACAGGAACACGTCCAGGCGGGTTTTGAATGTCTCCAGAGATGGAGACTCCACCACCTCTCTGGGCAGCCTGTGCCAGGGCTCTGCCACCCTCAAAGTAAAGAAGTTCCTCCTCATGTTTAGGTGGAACTTCCTACACTCAAGTTTGTGCCCATTACCTCTTGTCCTGTCACTGGGCACCACTGAAAAGAGCCTGGCCCCATCCTCCTGACACCCACCCTTTAAGTATTTATAAGTGTTGATAAGATCCCCCCTCAGTTGTCTTTTTACTAGACTGAAGACACCCAATTCCCTCAGTCTTTCCTCATAAGAGAGGTGTCCCAGTCCCCTAATCATCTTGGTAGCCCTATGCTGCACCCTCTCCAGCAGTTCCCTGTCCTTCTGGAGCTGGGGAGCCCAGAACTGGACACAGTACTCCAGGTGTGGCCTCACCAAGGCAGAGGAGAGGGGGAGGATGACCTCCCTCCACCTGCTGGCCACACTCTTCTTGAGGCACCCCAGGATGCCATTGGCCTTCTTGGCCGCAAGGGCACATTGCTGGCTCATGGTCATCCTGTTGTCCACCAGGACTCACAGGGCTCTTTCCACCGAGCTGCTCTCCAGCAGGTCAGCCCCCAACCTGTCCTGGTGCAGGGGGTTATTCCTCCCCAGGTGCAGCACAATTATCTCTTAATAACAACAGTTGAGTTGCTTTGGGAGCTACAGACAGATAAGGTGTTCACTCTGATTCTGGAACTGCTCCAATCCTCTCATCCCTTCAGCCCTTTGCTGTGTCCAACCCTTAGAAGGTGGTAGCAAGAAGATAAACTGTGTTGTTTTCCAGTACTCCTGATTTTGCCTTGCCCCCAAGAAGGCAATGACATTAGACCTTGTACTGGGTCTGGCTGGGATGGAGTTAATTTTCTTTATAGCAGCCCGTGTGGTGCTGTGTTTTAGATTTGTGGCTAAAACAGTGTTGATAACACACCAGTGTTTTGGCTATTGCTGAATAGTGCTTGCACAATGGCAAGATTTTCTCCCACTCTGCCTCCCACAGCGAGTAGGCTGGGTGTAGGCAAGAGATTGGGAAGGGGACACAGCTTGGGTAGCTGACCTGAACTGGTCAAAGGTCTATTCCATACCATATAACGTTATGCTCTGCAATAAAAACTGGGGTAGAGGAAGAAGGCAGGGTGAGGCAGGCACTTGATTTCCAAGGTGGCTGCTGCTCAGAGAGTGGCTGGGCATGGGTCTGCCTGTGGGAGGTGGTGAATGATTGCTTTTGCATCACTTTTTTTTCTGCTTTACTTTTTTTTTTTTAATCTTTCCTTCACTTACTAAACTGTCATTATCTCGACCCACAATTTTTCTCACGTCTGTTCTTGATCTCTCCCCCGTCCTGTGGGCAGGCAGAAGGGAGAGGGGAGTGAGCAAGTGGCTGTGTGGGTGTGTGGCTGCTGGCCAAGGCCAAGCCACAGCAGACCTATACCTCAGATAAGTGTAGATACACAGCTCAAATGGAAATCACAACACAGTCAAATTCCCCATAGCCATGGGATAGTGTGAAGAGATTACGTCATACTGAGAAACGTGAAGGCATACATGGTCATGTCAGCAGCACACAACCCTTGTGTGACTTACTGCAGCAGGTCACTTTCTCAGTGACGGCATTTGGTGAGACTTTGTCTTTATAATTCCAGTCCAAGTTCATTAATGTTAGTGGAAAGTTTCCAGTTACCATCTTGCTGCCTGAAATGAGTGTCTTACAGTACCAATAGCCCTCTCTTCTTCTCAGCCAGAGGCAGGAAGCTGTGAAATAATGGAACGCCAAGGACCTTCTTACTGAGGTGGCCTGTGACTAATTATCAGAAAAAGCACGTAGGCAGGTTAGATAGTGGTCAAAATGATGGAGTCAAAGGTCTGAATTTGCCATAAATTTCCTCTTTGGTTTAATTAGATTTGTAAGGCTTATTGGATGCTGGTCATGCAAACAGGCAGATCCGCAGCACACAAAGGTATTCTGCAAGGTAATCAGTTGAAGTGTTATGAAGTGGGCACTAATATGAGCTACTAGGCAACTCAGATACAGGCAGGATAGCAGATGACCCTTAATGTTTGTATTTAGAGCATTGCATCAAGCCAAGGTATCTACGATGAAGAGTGTGGCAAGCAGGTTGAGGGAGGTCATCCTCCCCCTCTACTCTGCCTTGGTGAGGCCACACCTGGAGGACTGTGTCCAGTTCTGGGCTCCCCGGTTCAAGAAGGACAGGGAGCTGCTGGAGAGGGTAAAGCAAAGGGCTACTAAGATGATTAGGGGACTGGAACATCTCTCTTATTAAGAAAGGCTGAGGGACTTGTGTCTTTTCACTCTGAAAAAAAGAAGATTGAGGGGGAATCTTTTCAACACTTATAAATACTTAAAGGGTGGGTGTCAGGAGAATGGGGCCAGACTCTTTTCAGTGGTGCCCAGTGACAGGACAAGAGGTAATGGGCACAAACTTGAGCATAGGAAGTTCCACCTAAACATGAGGAGGAACTCCTTTACTTTGAGGGTGGCAGAGCCCTGGCACAGGCTGCCCAGAGAGGTGGTGGAGTCTCCATCTCTGGAGACATTCAAAACCCGTCTGGACGCGTTCCTGTGCAACCTGCTCTAAGGTGACCCTGCTCTGGCAGGGGGGTTGGACTAGATGATCTCCAGAGGTCCCTTCCAACCCCTGTCATTCTGTGATTCTGTGACAATAACTGAGTTTTCTGAGATCTTTTTAGACCCATTGAAGGGAACTGGGGACAAAACGCCTCATCCCAATGTAGACGTCTGGAATAAGTCAAACGCACTGTACCCACTCCTGTCTGTAAAGGTCCGACAGGAGACTAACTCAGATGTAGAATCTTACATTGTGTAAGTCTAGTTAGGGAAAATGAATTCAGCCCTGGGGGCTCGATTCAGTTGCCCACACAGAGGCACTTAGTGCCATTTGCTATGCCTGAGGCAATCCCACAATTCTAGATTCAGCTGTCACTCCTGAAAGTCATGGGTTCATATTGACTAGTACTATTTGGATGTCTCAGATACCCAAGCATATTTCAAACGACACTAGCTGCCTGTGTTTAAGGAACTGAATTGAGACCTGAGAGCTTCTAAGTCCCCTGACATCTGTGGAAGGGCAACTTCAGGCAAACTATGGCAATGGGATGTGGCTCTAAAATTATCTGTCTTGATACTATCGCTGCCCAACTTCCTGATGACATCATCTAGCACATGCACACAGCAGAGTGCCTTTAAGCAGAGACAGTGCCCAAGGGACTACAAATGACTAAAGCTTTCTTTCAGTTCAGAGTTTCTTTGGAAATCTCCCAAATTGGAAAACAGCCAGATACCAAGCCCCCATTGTTCCTATTGGTTTCATAGTGTTAAAACCATCCTTCTAGATTAAAACCAGTAACTCAGCTTTTTCACTTACCTTTTTATTTGTAACATAGTGTTCCATATATGGTATGAGAAAATGGGAATTTTCTAACTGTAACTGAAACATAAGGTGAGGGATTTCAATCATCTTACTTTCATGCTTGCAAAAATATTTTAAAATCTGTTATATATTGCACTTACACACAGAAAGTATAATTTTAATAAATCTGTTCCCATAATTAACCTACTTTAATTATAGCAGGGTATCATATCAGTTCCTTTTTTTGCACCATGACATAAAAATCTATATTTAATCTTTCAATTGTTAACTATAGCTAGTCTCTGTAATTATTTATTTCTATAAAAAACCTAGCATTTTGGTGGGTAAATTTAAGTAAAACAAGTTATCTTAGTTCAGAAAATAGTAATTTGGTTTACATGAAAGGAAGAAAATAATGAAATAAAGATGCACAAGAAGATCAAATCACTGCAGCTCTATTGATTTTAACGGAGCTCTACTGATTTACGGAAGTGGATCTGAACCTTCATGTTTTGCAGTAAAACTGACACAGTGGCACACCACACACACCTCTAATTATATATTGATACTCCACAAAAGGAATATCGTTACAGATGAATGTATCACTATGTAGAAAATGCAAAAATCCCAAATCTGCAGATACAGCCAGAGATGTTACAGTCACAGAGATGTTTTTTTATAAAGTGACTTTATACATGGCTGTAGAGAGTTTTGTTCTGTACCCAAAATCAATATTAGTTATGGATAGATGTGACTGGCAGATAGTTACAACTGTATACTTGAAAACTATATGATATTTCATGCTTAGGTGCAAATAGATTAATACTCCACTAGGCTTAGATGATTTTTATAAAGGAAGATTTTGCCCATACTAAAACCTTGTTTCTGGGAAGTGATGGAATATAGACGGTCCAGGGTCCTTGTCTTCCATGTATCCAAACTTGGCACCTGTTAGTTTAAAACAAGGTGTGGGGGTGATTGCTCCAGTCTGTCACAGAGTCATAACAACACCAGGGCAGAGGTAGATGCACCAGAGTTTGGGGGTGCTCCCAGATCCATGCCTAGATTTAGCCTATGAGAATCAGCAGGACTTTTCAAGCAGAGGCTTGTGCAATGAATCTAGAATCAAAAAATGGCTTTTGTACAAATCTGGGCCATTCTTCCCTCCCACCTTCAATGGAGAACCTGTTGCTGCATTTACTGGGTGATATGATGATATGATGATGATCATGAACGAGATGATTTTTAAGGTTCCTTCCAACCCAAACCATTCTATGATTCTATGAATTGATAATTGTAAGCACATAGTGACACTTTTGTAGTGTAGCATCAAGGTCAGGAAACCAGGTGTTCTCCTAAACAGGCTCGTGTCTGGTACCTTATGATTGCGAGGGGTCTGTTACACCCATATTGTCTCTAGACCACCTTGGTTGCAAAGTGTACCATCACCTCTGACCCAAAAGTGTCCCCCCAGGGTGTCCCCCTCTCTAGAACAATGTTCATCGGTGCTGCAGCCCTGGGGGTGCACAGGAGAGGTTTGACACATCACTGCTGACAAAGGGAAGAAGGCACAAGTACTCCTATATGCACAGGAGCATACCCTGCTGTTTAGACAAGTGCAATATAGCCTGTTTACACTCTGCTTTTGCAATATCAATACCTTCCCTTGTAAAACTACAAGAAGAACACATCTGAAGTGCCCTGAATGAATCTGGGCACTAAGTCATTTAAAAGATATGCGACTCAACTGCACACTCCACATCCATAACCAGATCTATTAAATCTAATTAAAATTTTTAAACAGGCAACACAAAATTAATTCTATGACTACCTAGTGCAAAATCTCGAATGCAACAGTTTTTTTTTTCCTAGGAAAACCACACCAAAAACTCCATGGAAGTACTGTTTAAAAAAGAAAGCCTATGATCATGTGCATAAAAGAATTTAGACATGGAATTGCTTCCTTAGACTTATTTGGCACTATGGAAGTGATTGCACAGCAGGCTCTAGGAAAATGTAGGTCTTGATCTCTCTCTGATTGCTAACGCCCATAAGAATCTAGTACAGTTGTCTGACTGAGAAATCACTATTCAATTTTAGCAGAATGATATTTTCCCTCCCTTTGGTCAAAGGTGTCAATGTACCACAATGAAAAACATATGAACTGTTAATCTTTCATTTATGCTCTCAGTGTGGCTGACTGGATAATACATTGCGTCATTTTTTTTTTCTGTCTTTGTTTATGCCATTTCCAGTTGATAAGCTATTAGTTTCCTTCCAACATTTCTGATGAACTGAAAGTCATGTGGCTGGACCTGTATGATTTTGTTTATTTCTCTTTGGGACAGAGTAGAGGTAGAAGAGACCTGTGGAGGACCACATAAAATATCCTTTTACTGTCAAGAGTGACCAGTTCCTCTGAATTACCATCTCTGCTGAAATGAAGTACGATTGTAAATCTTCTAAGTAAGCAAGAAAAAGGTAGCGTTAAAAGCCAAACACCTATTTAGAGAATAAAAGACTCTGTTCCAAGCCTTTATTTCTTTCTTATAGGGTGTTTGTTATATATATTTCTGTAACTCTACAGTGATATTCCCTGAATATACTTGGATGCAAATATCAAAGGTTCAAGCTATGTATAAAAGCATCTATATTCAATCTCTTTGAAACAACAGTGAAATGTCAGATTTAATAGGAATGTAGTCTTAAGTGGAGAAGGGGAAAGCCTTGAAGGTATTTAACCAGACATACATGAACATGAAGCTTAAAGTTCACAGTGAAGTTGCAAAGAAACATGAACCTGCTCTGCTGCTTAGCAAAAGCAGGCACATTTCCTAAAGTAATTGCACAGATATTCCCCTAGCTATAGTCACAGAAGCCTGACACTTCAAGCTGGGTTTGGGAACACCAGTTAACAAAAGTAGTATAGCTATATTTCTCTACACATTCCTCAGTTTTTTTCACAGAGGCTGTTGTCACCTAGAATGCTTTCGCCACCTGGAGGAAAAAATAATTAAATAAAATCTTCAGTCTTTAGTAACAGAATTGCATTAACGTTACTTTTCTGCCGCAGAACACCAAAGCTAACGGCTTTCCCCCATTGGCTTATCTCACATATTCATAGAAACCTGAGTTAGGAAAGATACAATAGGAAACATACTTAATTCCCCTGGCAATGAAGAACTGCTCTCCAAATATTCTGCTCTGGCCAGAAAAAAAAATTGTACAATGAATGCTTTGGAGTTTCTACCATTTCTCTTAGGCGTTCACTGTAGCTTTCCTTTTTAAATGTTTTCTTTTGTTCTGCTTTTATTAATACTTAGTCTAACTTTTTTCTTCTCCCCTCCCCCACCTTCTTTTTTTAAATTTTTGATTGCTCTGACTTCCACTGTAGCAGCTAAACATTGGCAAACTGTATCAATGCTTTGACTGTAGCTACAATTTATCTGAAAATGGCAATTTTAAAAAAAATCTCCCTCTGTCTTTCTTCACTCCCCCACTCCTCTCCTTTATCATCAGTTATAAGAAAGCACATGTCCTAGAGGTGCTCTTTCTCTTTCTGTGTCTGGATGACACAGATAATATCATGCATTATTGTGGTGTATTTGGTATTAGAAGTAATCTTGTTCTTATTTTCTTATCTTCTTGAGGAGGTATTTGAGGTGGTATTAAATGTTGACCAAGTGTAAGAGCTCCAAGGACATCTTTGAGCTGACAGCAGTGTCCATCTTCCAGCGCGCACAAGTTTGGGAAAATGATGCTCTGGCTGCTGGGTCAGGGAAACGATTATCACAAAGGAATGGGAGGACAAGGGTCATCTGTTCTCTGCTCATAGTGACCGTATCTCATGGTCTGGTTTTAATTACTAAAGTAGATGAGGGATTCCAAAATGAAACTTCTCTCCAAATACCGTAAGATGAATCTTCACTCCGAAACAAAGGTGGCAAAGGTAATTTCTTATCTTTTTGCACACAGTAAAAGAGGATTAGGTGAAGTCAAAGCACATCCTGTTCACCACGAGCAGTTACTAAGGTTCAGTTGGTAGATGATCAACATACGATTACTTTGTTGTGTGTCAAAGTCCCTGAAAACTCCCAGATGCAGGCAGGGAGAGGGAAAAAGTCTCCATTGTGCACTGGTCTGCTCTGAGGATGGAGAACTACATGCTTCCCTTGCTCATGGTGTGTCACTGCTTTTCTATCATGCTAATCTGAACTCCTCAACTTCTTGCTCCCTCCTCTGTGGAGCTCTGGCTCTGTCCAGATGACATGTTGCTCATGTCAGCATCAACTTGTCAACACCTCCATCCCTTATGGAAGTAGATAGATACATATTCTTGAGGTAGTTAAGTAGTAAGAGATATGGAAATCTTCTGTTTCTTACCCAGTGTCATGAATCTTAACTGCATCACTGTACCTGTCGTCTAGTAAAAATATGTATGAACTGCTTTGGAATTAGCTGGCTTGTGACCCAAGCAGACTGGACCAAACAACACAGAAAATCATGTGACACTTGGGAATGGATGGGCTAAATGCTTGCTTCTGCCTTAACAATCCCGTTTCTCATTAGCTTGGATAAGTCTACACTGCACAGAAATCAAAGCAGTAGCTGCCACATTCACACGTCCTACAGAGTGGTAGAGAATGAACATGTCTAATAACTCTACATGTTGATTCTCTTCTACTAAAAAGCAAATACAGTTTTCAGGTTCTTAGATGCTGCTCTTTGGCATGGTGCTAACTGCACGTACATAACAGACTGTAGATCAAAAGCTTTAAAAGGCAACCCAGCGTGATGTTCTTCAAAGTTAGGGGGAGGAAAGGGGGACATCCTGTTGTTTTAACCTACAGAAGGTGACAGTAAAGCCCTCTGAGGATATCTTAATGTGAATTCAGCAGGGAGAAGACTATTTTCTAAAAGAAAGAACATTTTCTTGGCATTCTCGGAACAAAACAAAATACGGGGGGAAACTGTGACTGCCAAGAGTGATCAAATCACCCTGCTTTCAGAGACAAGCAAACTGTTTCCGACAAAGCTTCAGGAAGAGCATACTGGAACTCAGAAGAACCCCAAGCCTGATGGCTAAATTTCCTACCACGTCTCTGCCAAGCAGACCTTCACAATCAAATGAGTAATAGAGGAGGCTAAGAATTTAGAGATGTGTTGTATCAAAACAGTGTGAATTTTAGAGATGCTTAAATACAAATACTCTGAATATGAGCTGCTTTGCTGACTGCTTGAGTGCTACTGGAAACCAGTCCCCACACAGTCACCACAGAGAGTCTAATTCTTGCCCATCCATAATATCATGGTGCGAAAAACTTACTGAGATAGGCAGAGAACGGTTACACGATGCTGGTTAAACTTCTATTCTGTGTGGGTCAGACATGGTTGTGATAACAAAGATGCCAACAAAACAGTCAAACAACTGCACATTCAAGTTTTCAAAATCATAAGCATACTGCAAATCTCATTTTCCCATCATATTAGGACATGAAATCTTCATGACACTAAAAATTAGCTAAGTTTTGGAAATCCAATGGGACAGGAAGAAAATGCTCCTTTTCAGAAGCTTCCCCAGCCTCGCTGTGGCTTCTTTTTTTAAGTTTCAGAACTTATTGGAACTCATTTTTCCCTGGTGCAGAATCAAAATGAACATTTTTTACTTTTGTAGTGTTTCTGGTTGTACACAGCAGAAATCTTACAATGATCATTGAATTATTTGTTCAGATGAGGTTCACCACACCTGACTTCACTGGACCGAGATGATTTAAACCAGTCCTCTAGGCTCTTTCTACTCTAATTAAGCTCATAAAAGTTATTCAGAGGGATGATTATATTCAGTGGGATGAACTACCATTTGGACCACTCTAGTGAAAAAAACATAGGTAAGCTGAATAAACCAGTTATCTAGCTTCAAAATGGAGGAATTTAGGTGAACTTCAGACCTGAAGGATGTGAATGCAATGTGGTGCAGAGTTCATGCTGAATGAGCAATATTTTGCAAGCGATATTAGCTCAGACACATCACCAAGCTCATACATCAGTATTGTTTTTGTGACCTGAGCCAATGCATTTGTATGTCAACACAGTAGATGTGCCAGTTTATTGATGGAAAGCTTAGGGATCTTTAACGTATCACTTCACTGTGTAGTGTAGACGTGTGCTAAGAGATCAGATCTGTTACACATAAAAATTTAACATAATGTAAAATATTTAGATAGACATGAATAGATCCCCAACACTGCAGGCTCAGCTCTCATTGAACTCAACAGAAGTTGCTTGAGAGAATATAGGACAGTATTTATTACAAAAATAAGGACAGGATAAAATCTGAACCTCTCTATATGGAAATGCCATACCTGACAGGAGACAAGAATGACAACATCACCCCCTTCCTCCCATTAGTCTGCGCAAATGATGGTTCTGCATCAGGGACTCATTTGAAACTGCATGGTGAAAGCAGCAAAGCTTCCTCTGCACATTCTTCATCTATGCGATGGATGAGATATTTCATTTCATACATCATTTACTGTTTGCTGCAGTTATTTCACAAAGACTTATTTTGACTTTGCTAGAAATGTGAGAAAGAGTTTCCAAGTTTGGAAATTTCTGCAAACAACAAGCTGAACTGCAGCTCCAACTGATGTGAGTCATCAGAGACCCATTGACTTCCATAGTGTGATATATTTATGTTATTTGTCTACTGGGTGTAGTTCTGAGGCCTATGAAGCCATGTTAACATGGTAGAATTGAGACTGAGAATATTTTTTATACCTGAAACTGAGTTTTAAAGAAAGATATTTTATATTCTGTATATAATCTTATCAATGAACATTTTCACCTTTTTACTGCTTTTGTATGTCTCTGAGAAATCTTGTCTCACCAACTCAGTAACGTGGTCTTTCAAAAATTTGCTCTAAATTATCTGCTATCTAGAGGAAGAGACAGGACAGGTATATACAGGAGGTTAAATTTGGTCCAGTTACTGACTGGCAACTTTCAGAAGTCACTTAATAGCAGGATACCATTAATAAACAGTCCTTTTTGTACCCATTCCCAAAATGGACTTCCTTATGTTTGAGACAAAAATCAATATTTTTGTCTCTTCTGTTATCCTTTTTATTTGAATTATAGGAAAAAAAAAAGCTTAGAGCTCACACAGTATATGAGGGATTAACTTGAGGGATTAACTCCTTTCATGTCCTTGGGAAGGGCTAAGGGAAGAAAGTAGTAGCTGCTAGTCCAGTCTATCCATTCATATACCACACAAATAATTTCCTGGGAGAATGTTTTCACATCTTCTTTCCCCAGCAGACAGACATATATAAATATTATAGAAGGTAATTCGTTTGGAAACGTCTGAAAATAGAAATACATTGGGATATTTTTGAATGTTGACATTAAAATTTGATTTAGAGTGAAATTCGGAAAAAGCTGTATGATGTGACTTCATATGTTAGGAAGTCACTGGTCTTGATACCTGATGTATCATTTCCCCTTTTTGGTTCCGAAATATGAAACTTCTTAATTTACTTAATATCACAAAGTAATGACAATTTTAAAAAGAACATGACAGTGTCCCTTACACCCGTATTCTCCAGTCTAAAGTTGTTTGAGGGGAAAAAAAAAAAAAAAAGTTTAGCGTTTTTGTGAGCAGGACAAAATCCTAAACCAGTTTAATTTTCATGATGAACCTTGTTACATTCTTCCTACACTCATTACTTTGAAGAGGAAGCTGCAAAAATAAAAGGCTGGACGGTCAAGCTTCAAATCTTTTCAAGCATGATTGTGAATGTATTTACAAGCAAGCAATGCTGCGTGAACCAGAAAACAGTAAGCGCGTTGCAAATCCTCCATCTGCCTGGGCTTGAAATAAGGACATTGCAGAGCTCATCTGCAGACGGATGTTGCTATTTAATGTGATTTCCAACAAACCATTCATTAAATTCATAGCTGCACCTGATACCCATTAATGTGTTCCTGCTTACAAGTTCTCTCAAAATAGGCTGTTCCATGACTTTTGGAAGCTTTAGACACCAGCTTATAGCAAACTGCAAGAAATGGAGGGTGGAGGGTGCAGGGGGGGACATTTATGGTGGATTTCTGAAATCATAGTGAATAGCTGTGGTATATTTAAAAATTAAAATAGAATGGGTGTCCAATCTTCTAAGTAGCTTTGAACTTCCCCTTTCAAACTTTGGTGTTGATCCAGGAACACACAGATAACAAGGAAAGTGGGGAAAAAATGCTCTCTGTAAATAGATAGCACTTTGATTTCAGAAAACTGAGAAAGGCTACAGTCTGACCTGTCATATGCTAGGAATTACAGTAGTGATCAGAAAATGAGTGCTTCCAGGAGTCTGTACAAATCTTGGTATTTTCAGCCTAATGACTTCAAAAAATCTTTCCTCATTTCAGATAGTTTAGATCGCCTTAACACTATTTTCAATTAGATACTGAATAAAAATAAAACCGGAAACTTAACTTTTTTACTTATGCCAGATACCTTGTTAAATCCATAGTAAGACAACTACTAAAATGCTAATATGTACACTGATAAAGTGAAAGCTTACTAAAAAAATAATATCTTATTTCATCTTGCCATTCCTTTGTGAGTCTTTGGACACAACTAAATAAAGCATTGAAGTTTATTATACATTCAAAGTTTTGAAGTGTTGGAATCAAAGTAATAATAATAATAATAATAAAATTTTTTCTGACAGTAAAGGATCAAACAATATAAATTCTGTCTTCCCTACTGTGTTTAAAGATTTCATCTCACTCTTCATTTGTATATAGCCTTTCTGCACATTGACAAGAGCGTGAGTATAGACAATCATAAATGAGAAATCCCTGCCCTTGAGATACATCATTTCAAGGGTATAAAGATCAGCCATTTTCAGGTCATTGAGCTGATATAATGTTTCAATATATATTGCTTATGAATGAGCCCTGTGCAAAAACTCATATCACACCTTGTATAACGTGAGATAGAATTGCCCGTGTAAAGTGATACTTTCTTAGACTTCTTTCTCTGACGTTTCCAACTCTGTATTGTCTTCCTGTTCCCTCTCATTGGTCTAATTTTCCTGTGCTTTACCAACTGTTGTCACGTGTTTGTCTCTTGGATAAATAAGTGAATTCTCCTGTGCGCATAAGAACTTTTGGTTTTTTCACCTTCTCTGTAAGGATCATCTTGCTCATTTCCTTAGAGAGTCCACTGACAGACAGACCAAAAATATTGCAGATATTGGCTGCCTCAAATGGTGAGTGGCAGCAATCCTCAGTGTGCAACAGTTATGACCTTGATCCCATATCTACTGACCACTGAGGTGGTAAACCCTGTAACTGTCTCTTTTTCTACAAAATTACTGAAACTGTACTTGTGGCTGAGCTCCACATAGCTTCCAGTCACCTAGTGAAGTCACATGGCTGTGCCACATTTGAGCAAAGATCTTCCAATTATATTAAACTGACGCTTCTTGCATCTGTTCCTCTCCTTCCAATTCCAGTCTATACTGTCCATGGTCAGAGAAAAGTTCAGAAGACTATAGTTCCTAGAACCAAACTGGAATCACAGTATGGCTATCTATAGATCCTCAGGGCTGTTGCCTGATGTCCCTCAAAGGGAATGCCAGGTATCACAAAACATAAGTAACTTTGCAACTGGAGTACTGCTGAAAATTGTTCTCTCTGTGCTTCTATGGTACTGACACCCAAATCATACACAACCTAGTATCTCTTTAGTCCTGATGTGGCATCAAAATTAGCTGCTGAATTTCAAAATTATGATTCTTTTCTGAGAAATATGTGCTAGCAATTGTAATTTATTAGTTGTGATCAGTTTTGCATGCACTTAATCTTGAACACGGTTAAATTGCTGTAGACCTCCTCGGTGCAGGAAGAAAGGATCTACAAAGGGTCATACTCATGAGCCAAGGAGACCTCATTGAACATCTGACTTAAGAGATATCAGTGTGTGACGACACAGTTTGATCCCTCCTGACATTGCTGAGTAGATGACAGCAATGAAAACTGGTGATTCTTGTGTCTCAAGGCTCTACCTGAAGTCCCTATTCTGTCAAGGTCAGTAAAAGTGCAGAGACATACCTCTTCAGTGAATAGTTTACAGTTTGTTGTTTTATGATTGTTCTTATAATGCCTTCTTATGGTAATGATGTCTTGTCATTATTCTTCTGACATCTATCCTTTGCAACAGAATACCGGAATGGGGAAGATATTCTACCTTCCCAAGGAGACCATGAGCTCTGAGACTGGATAGTAAAGAGAGTCCACAAAGTGTTAAACCAGCAGATTTAAGCTTAGTACTTGTATTCAGCACACCCAAAGAGCATTTACCTGAGATGCCTAATTTACAAGCCTGTATGCCTTAGGCTCCTCATTAAAGTTATCACCCTCAGCAGCTGCTTGGCTTTCTCCATAGACTAGAGGAGAGCTCCGGGTGTCTGTTCC
Source organism: Dromas ardeola (assembly GCA_013398915.1). NCBI lineage: Eukaryota > Metazoa > Chordata > Aves > Charadriiformes > Dromadidae > Dromas > Dromas ardeola. Next base: position 28,670 of record VYZM01017357.1, on the reverse strand, counting down.
CAGGCTAGATGACACAGTTAATGTCTGAGAGAAACCCAAAGGTGCTAGTGACACCACTTATCTCAGATTCTTACATAACCCCCTTTAGGCGTCAGGGCTTCCTTGGCTGTTGCTGATTCATATCTCACAAGGAGTCTGTCCTCGTGGGTGGCTGTGGGGACATTTTGTTCTTTGTGCCTTCCTTCCTTTCTCCTCCCCCTCCCCATCACACTTGAATTCTCTGGCAATTCAGCTGCAATATCTCTTCACAGTGGCATCTTCCCAGGGACAGAACATGCTGTACATTTTTGCAATGTATTTAATAGAAATCAACATTCACCCATATCATTACAGCAGTTCTGGAAGCAGGCTTTAAACAAAATGCTGAATCCCAAATATACCAACCTGCCTTACCCTGTGGCTTTTGCATTACAAATTCCTCCAGCAGCTGTGAGAAAAAGAGATAAGATCAGGTTCTGTCACTTGTACCAGATTTCTCTTGCCCTTCAAAATCAAAAATCCAGTCATAAATAGGTGTGGATTCATATGTGGATATGAATATCTGAACAAACGCAGCTAATGAAACTCCCCCTTTCTCCATCAAAATGCTAAAACCACAAGTAAGTTGAGGGATCGCACTTCCAGGAATATTTTTTTTCTAGAAGACATTGCTTATGTGATAGATGATGCTCAGAAAGCTTTATTATCTTGTGTTATCCTGTGGCACTTGTAAATATGATTTTCCTCTTGCTAGTGTGGAAGTATGAGGCACAGAAAACTGAAAAGGTGCTCCAGGTCCTTGCAAAAATCATTAGTCAGACTGAAACCAACATTTACACAGACATTATCACTGCTGCTGGCATGATTATATCCTCTTATAGTAGTGCTTAGAAACCTTCAGGTGAAAGCAAGTCTTTATTATGGTAAATGCTGGACAACACACCTATAACACGAATTCCTCCATAAAAGAGTTTATAACCTAATTGACAGGAGATTGTCAGAAAAATGAGTGGAAAGTCGTGCTATGATGATCCAGAAGGGAGATAAACATCAAAAACACAATGCAAAATAAAATAAAGGTGCTCTAAATACAACAGAGATAAAACATGTGTGTCAGAGTGTTCTCTGAAGAGCGCTGAGACTGGATTGCTCCAGCCCCACTATTTTTAGGGGTTATTTTCTTCTGATGCCAAATACCCTGCTGCTATCTGACACTAAGTCACAACCTTTTGGGTGGAGCTGAACATCGAGGCACCTACCGAAGGCCACCTGGAACTTCAAATGCCCAAATCACCTACGGGCCCGTTTTTCTAGGCTTGCTCAGATCACAGCGCTCACGTTCCTGCCACACTCAGCACAGGGTACAGCAATGCACACCACTTAGATCAAGATCCACTGGTCAGGGAGCAGCAAGGTTCAGCTGCTCCCCTAAGGACATGGACCCGGGAGGCAAAGCTGACCCCAAAATATGCAATGCCCTCACCCGTGGGGTGCACCTCACCAGGGACTGGTAACAGGGTCCAGCAACAGCAGCAGACACAGCACGTGGTGCACCAGGTCTGGGATACATCCAGGGAGCCCAGTCAGGAGAGAAAGGAGATGGAGCCAGAAACAGGAATGGAGGCAAGGCTAAAACACAGGTCCGAGGGTACATCCAAGATACAGGGACAAAGGCAGGACTGGAAATGAGTTAAAAGGCACACACAAGGGGAGACAAGCTGCCTACTCATAGATCCAATGTCCATGCAGGAGGCAGGGCAAGAGGGAAGTCTGCAAAGAGGTAGACTGACAATATAGGAAAATCCAAACAAAACCCAAACAAAATGGGTGACCAGGCCTGCGCTTAAACAGTATTCCTGGTCCCATGGGCAGATGGTGCAGGTGATGGGCCCAGTCGAGGTTGATCAAGGCCATTAAGCCCTACTACTGTACTTAGTTTGCACTATTGCATTGTTTCTTTGAGGTTAGAAATCCAGACGACCAAGGCTCCTTTTATATTCAATGAAGATAAGCGATTGCTTCTTAGTTAAGCTGAATCATCACCTTCTGGAGGTACTAATTCGCTCTAGAAAGTTAATTCTAAAACCCAGAACCTGAGATTTGTGATGTCTTTTGCATAACAGCCCAGTAGTTACAGTATTCTTCAGGAACTGGAAGACCTGGGGTCTTAATTGGAAGGGGTATAAGATCTTTGTATCAAAAGACTACTCTAACCAATAGTTTATGTGCCACTGGGAGATGTAGGAGCTGTCTTAAGTCAACTTCTGCATAAATTAAGCTACAGGCATCAGAACTAAGATGCTGATAAGAGATGGAGCTCAGAGGAGCTTGTTTTAACAATATGATTAAAATGCTCTACTGGGAGGGTATGTCTGTTCTCCTTTCTGATTGATGAGCCATGGCAGAGGAGCAGAGAAGGAAGTTTTGTGTTTGTCTTGTTCTGGCTGCTGCATTTGAGGTTAAGTGGAATGTTTTCACATGGAGGAATGTTGTACCTTCCCAGTGTGTAATCATGGCTGCAACTCAGAGGTAACAGAAAGGTGTTTTCATAGAAGATCGTGCAGGGTTTATTGCAGTTCAGTAGGTCCTTGGAAATCTTAGCTTGAGTCCAAGACTTAAAAAAAGAACCAATTCCTGAAAGACATGTGGGAGGAAGGAGATTATTTTCTCTGTGTGATCCTTTCACTTTTTCATGTCTAACAAGGGAAATGTGAAGTTCTTTATTTTTTATGTATCTTGATTTCCTTTGTTTTCAGGTAAAACAGAACTTCAGAGACTGAAAACTTGGTTTGTGCTCTTGGTATGCTCTTCTTAGGAAGACAATCAAGGTCTCTCCACACAGTGTTTTGGCTGTTGTGGGGTTTTGACCAAAAGGCATAGACTAAACCTCTTTTCCTCTGCTCCTTGGCTTCTTTGTGTCCTCATGTGAAATGAAACTATGGCTCAGGGCATGGATATCCTACTCAGACACTCCTGTAGCCTCCTTCCCCCTCTTCCCCAGTCTGGGCTTTAGGTGTTGTATAACTGGTGTTAGGTATCTAAACACCTTTATGGGTCTCAGTGCAGAGACATATATTCCCTATATACATATCAGGGTCTGATGTCTCTTTTGCATAAAAGCATATTCTTTTCTGTGAATCTCAGGCAATTTTTCCTTCATTTTCTACTGTTATTATAGGCAACTGAAGAAAGCATGTTTCAAAACCTAACACTCCCTGTCATTTATTTCAGAAATACTGTATTTCAGCCACCTATTAGTCTGAAGAAAAATGTAGGCATTAGTGGTTTGTTTTTATTCTAAATCGGTTATTTAATATACAGCTGCACTGTAGCATGTTTATCAGAGTTTACTGCCAAGTCTGAAATTGCTTCAGCTTATACAGCAGGAGCCTACTCTTCTTTACACCAGTTTTACTCCAGTATGACTACATTCATAGAGTGGAGTTGCTCCTGACTTCCACCTGGACAAATGAGAAGAAGATTAGGCTGGGATGTTTACCGCTACGTTTTACTACAATTGCCTTTCAATCCTCCCACTAAGTCTATGTTCATTACCATTCTCTTTGATTGATTAAGATTAAATCATGGATGCAAATTAAACATTAGCCCTCAGAGCTATTTGAGATATATGTTAAGGTATTTATGAAACGGTTTTCTGCACAGAAAGCAATGTGTTAGAAATAGTGTCTTGTATCTATTATTCTATTGTATTTTTTTTCCTGGATCTACCTACACAGTTGCAAGTCATTGTTGGAGGACAAATGGGAAAGGGTGGGAGAAAAGAGTGGGAAAAGGAAACAGTTTAAATTAAAAGGCATCCTTCCTCCTCCTCTGTCCACTAGAGTCTTTTAGACTTCCTTCCCCTTAAGGAATTAAGTGCTGCCTATACCTGTAACACAAACATGCACAGGACCTGCGCATGCATGGCCTGTGCCCATGTGAGTAAAACAGGTTGGCCTTTGGCAAACTGCCTACTGGGAACGGAACTTGGCACAATTTAATTTCCTGGTATAGACATAGGTTAAAATTGCTGACAGCACTAAAAGATATAATTCCCTTCTACATCTTCACTCTCAAGGGTGTGAGATGAAGTTTTTGCCTGTAGCAACAAAGCTTACCATGAAACTACACTAGTAAGAGAAAAGAATCTAGGCAGTGGGGTTTAGAGATAGCCCTGAAATTTGCATCCCACAAGTTATCCTTATTTCTGCCTTTTTCAAAGCCCTGACCCTTTCACACCATGGCAAATATTATACCTTGAGGATGATGCAGCTGTAACCCACAAATCTTTGGACACAGCTGATACTTAAAGCCTGCATCAGGTAATTCTGTGTGGAAAAGAATCCAAATCCCATTTAGTCAATTTTTACCATTGATTTTTTTTTCCAAAAAGGGGGAAAAATTTTCAGGTTTAGTTTTAATTTTTTTGTTAATAACTACACTTTCTTAATAAAGAGTAAGAAATGGTAACAGTGTTGTTTGTTTGTTTGTTTTTAATATGACCATTTTCAAACACAGTTATCTATTTTTTTTGTAATTTCCAAATGAAAAATTTTGGAATGTACATCTGGCCAGATTTGGAACAATTATCTATGTGGATTTCCCATGTTTTTCCAATGAAGTTCAAGTTCCAAAATGTGACATTTTAAGTTAACAGTGGAGAAAAGAATCTCTTAGAAAAGTTATAATCTTCAATTGTCATTTAGGAATAAGGTTTCAAGTGTTAATCCTGAATACGTGGAATGGAATATGAAAGGAAGATATGTGAAAGGTAGGACCAAAGAGGGGGAACAAAATATAAGGTAAGGCATAGAGAAAGTATTTTACCTATCTATATGGCATCAGTGACATCAGTTGTAGAACTTCAGCCTGATAAATTACAGGGGGAGTTTGCCTTTTGGGTTTGCTTTTGTGAGTTTTTTTTTGGGTTTGCTTTTGTGTTGTTTTTTTTTGGTGAAAATACACTCTGTAAATTCCAAAAGTTGAAACCCTTGTGCAGATGTTTTAAAATCGGTAAGCCACCTCAAAGATAGTCTAGAAACACAAAAAAAACAATGGACAAAAGTAAACCCTAAAGCAAAAGTCTGCACTGAAAACTGCCTGTGTGAATTTTTCAGGTTGCCAGATAAGGACAACCTTAAGGAAGAAATATCCTCACTTTCTTCCAGAAACTGTTATACTGTCATATTGTCATGCACTGTACCTCTAAGCAGCACAACTGGACAAGTGTTTCTAACAACAAAAGAGGAAAATTTGTGGAACTGAGAAGGTACCACTGGTCTTTTGATGGACAAATTGGACGTCTCATGCTATATACCGAGACTAAGGCCAACTATACTACACCAATGTCAACATAGGGGAGAAAGGATATGGCTGTGTTAAGGTGTGTTCTTGAAATCATGCAAGATTCTCAGTCTTGTGAATTTGGAAGAAAACTAAAAGTTATCAAAAACTGAGACGTAAGCGTGTTTACAAGCTCATGGCTTTCCTTCAGAAAGTTTATCTTCAAAGCACAAAAATATAGCTGTCCACAAGGACTGAAATAACTAAAACATGTTTTTTAGGCTTTGTTTCACATTGGTTGCAAATGAGTATCTGATAACCCTCGTTCCTGCTGCTAATCTGATTGTTACCTTGTAGATTTTTTGTTTCATCTGCCACCTGGTCTGGCCTCCTGTTTAATGCACATAGTGAAACCCCACCTCATCACACTTGTACCAAGGACTCCACATGGTCTTTGGCAAAGACATGCAAGCTCATTGCAGTGGCACTTTGAGAGGTGTGCTATGTTAAATTGGGAAAATGGCTTTCAATACGGAGGCACTGCTTCCAACTGCCTTGGAGAGTACCACAAACTCACATATACCTGCAAAAATCTGTGTAGCAATGGCCTAAGTGCAGTATGACCAAACCTCGTCTTGTTATTGCCTTTCAGATTTAGCTGGAAAGCTTGAAAAGATGGAGAATCTGCCATTCCTCTCAATACTTTGTTTCTTTGGCTAATCATCTTTACTATGATTTTCTGATTGATTTCTCATTTCCATTTGTTTGGATTTCACTTCCAACAACTGCTCCTTGTTATGCCTTTCTTTGCTACATGGAGAACTACTTAAGTACTTTCTATTTCCTCCCTCTGGAGGTATTTATGAGCCATAATCGGAGTTGTTTCTCAGT
>VYZM01017357.1:3180-15424 GCA_013398915.1 Dromas ardeola | reverse complement strand
TACACGGAGATCCATAATATCTTGTAAGTACATTCAGAGATAATTATTAAAACTTTATCAGTTATTCTGAATTTGCACTGTTCCTTGATTTGTAGTGTGCACATTCCATTACACTCCAAGAAATACTTAGATTGGAATGATTTTAAAAACCCTATTCAAAAATTTCAAATCATGATTTTTCGTCTCAAGTTAAAAAAAAGGTAACTGTGAAGAAGGTGTTAATTTCATTATATGTAATGCATAAATGTCAGTTTGCAATAGTTTCTAGGATATCAGTTATACATGTGAAAGCTTCATTACACTACACAAGAGAGAGCAGTCGTCTNAGGGACATTAAAAATCATCTAGTAAAACCCCCCTGCCCTGGGCAGGGACACCTCCCACTAGATCAGGCTGCTCGAAGCCCCATGCAGCCCGGCCTTGAACACTTCCAGGGATGGGACATCCACAACTTCTCTGGGCAGCCTGCTCCAGTGTTTGATCATCCCCAAAGAAAAACAAAACAAAACAAAACAAAACAACTATGTATATTTCTTTTAATGTTATTTCTATATTTAATCTTCAGGTAAGTTTGCATACCACTAATACACCCCTGAGCTAACATGAGTTCTTGAAGCACTTGTGTATGAAGATTATAGGATGACTCAGGTGTGAAGGAACCTCAGGAGGACCCTAGCCCAAACTTCTTCTCAAAGAGGGTTAGTTAGGGGGTCAGACCAGATTGCTCAGGGCTGTATCTCATTGGGTGTTGGAAACCTTCAAGGATGGAGATAACACAACCTCCCTAGGCCATCTGCTCTATTGCCTGACTGTCCTCAAGGGGAAAAATTTTCTCCTTATATCCAATCTAAATTTTTTTTTTTTCAACNTTTCAACTTATGCCCCTGTCTCTCACCCTCCAACACGCACCATTGTGAAGATCCTGGCTTCTTGGTGATCTCCCCACAGTGTACTGGGGGCTGCTGCTAATTCCCCCAAAGGCCACTTTTTCAGGCTGAACAAGTACTTGGCACTCAGCCTTTGCTCACAGTCTAAGCGTTCCAGCCCCAAGCATCTGTGGCCTTTGCAGAGCTTCCTGCAGTTTATTGATGTTAGATCAAAGATCCTGGAAACCACTTTTCTATTGACTTCAAAAGGGATGCCGTTGGATCACTCACTGTGTGAATTTTTTCTTTTGGGCTATTTTGCTACAGATATATTACCCTGAAGTAATTTTTTCAGGGTTAAGAGTACAGATTGTACAAGTGACTGTCCAAATTGTGAAAGAAGGTAGGATCACAAAAGAGTGGCTCAGAAGTTCATGCAGACAAAACTAGTGCATTCAAAGGAGATAAATAGATGTTTTTGTTCGTGGTGGTGTTTTTTGTATCCTTGCAATATCTTGTTCCACATTGCCAAATGCATGCAGATTTTGCACTCATCTGCTCCCCATCAAGTATTTTTCTGGCCCTCCAAGTTATCTGTGTGAATCAATAGTATAATCCACAGCTTTTTGCTCTGACAGCTGAAAAAATCACACTTTGCAGCATGCCTGCCTTCAAAAGCAAAGCCACATATTCCTTTGTGTGGAGACAGTAATCACTGTAAAGGTAAAGTGTATGCAATTTCCAAATGCCAAATTCTATAGAGAGAAAAATACTACTTTGCTTTGTGCTTTTCAGCTAGCTGAGGCCCTCTCATATGACAGGCCATAATCAATAAATCATGTGTCAGTTGTGCTGATTCTGTATGTCAGGTCATATCTCTCCATTTCAGTTTCCAGTTTCTTACAGAGTATTCACTTGTGTTCTATTGTCACATCTTTCCACCTCCTCAGTGTCAATTTAAAAGCTGTTATTTTTAGGCCATAGAAATTGCAACCCGCCTGTCCCCCTCCCCTCAAAAAACTATTCCATTGACCAGCTTCAAAGCAGGGACATGAAAAGAGGCAAGTCCTCTGCCTGAATTCCAGACACTGTGATATACCAAGGAGGCCAAATCCTCTATGTGCCTCCCTTGTCCACAGTGGGCAAAGAGATGCTATGATGACAACTTGTTAAGACTGATCAGTAACCAAGATCGTAGAATTTCCAGAAAAGATCCTTGTGGTGGAAAGAAAACTCTCCCATAAGCTATTTTTTACTCAATCAGGCAGCTTGGCATCTCTCGTCTTGCTTAGGAAATTCCTGATTTGGCAAGCTTCATGATGCAGACTGATTAGACTGCCAGAGCATGAATTCTCAGAATTATCTTATGTATCAGAAGTCTGTCTGTCTGGGCTGTGTGAGTCACTCCAGCCCAACCTTGCACTCAGCAGGTTGTTCCAAAATGATAAGTCAAGACCGTTTAAATCCCTCTAAGGGCCTGCATTAATCGTGGCTCTATGTCCTAACCTTTGCGCTCGCTCTTCCCTCCCTTGACTCCAGAGTTCCCTGTGTAACATCAGGAAAAGTCTGTCTCCTCTCTACTCCTCATTTCCCATGGTAAAGGAGGGATGTTAATAATTGCTTACAGCTCAGTGGGGTTTTCAAGATTGGTGAATATTTCTGTGCTTTCAAAGTCATAAAGACATACACATGTAAACACATACTGCGGTTCCTAACTATTGTAACTAGGGACTTTGAAATTAATGGCATATTTATAAACAACAATGCTATTTTATTTTGTTGTCATATTTTTCACTGCGAATGAACATTCAGACAGGGAAATAACTCAGAGAAAGGCCCTTTTCTGGACTCTTCAAGGACTGTCCTTCAAATAATATTCTCAACTGCTGAATTACATTGACGCGTCCACATCCAGTGCTCTTAAGTGATGATGATTCAACTTGCAGCTGACAAACTTGGAGATTTGTGGACATCTGGCTATTTCTTCCCTTTTTCTTTATCCTCTTTGTTTGTTTGGGTTTTGAGGGGTTGTTGTTTTCTTTTTTTTTCCCCTCTGTAATGTTTATAGATCAATTTATATACAGCCTGTCTGTGTCCGTCTCTTCACCCTTCTTTTCTATACCACATCGAATTCTTCTTCAAGCTCAGTTTTCCTGCCCTGGGTTTAACTACAGGCTTCCATCAGTCAAGAAATTGAGTTTTGCAGCTCCAGCAGCTACCACAGTTGCCTCAGCTCTTAATGTTTGGCTTTTCTGATGTGTCCTATTAAGCAGAAAGAAATGGTACATTTATTTTTTGAATGGTTATAAACGAGGTTATTTTTGTCTTTTTTTTTTTTTTTTCTTCTTCTTCTTCTTGAAATCTGTTGCTTTAGGGCAGATAAGATTCTTTTTAATGTCACAAAGTGATGGTAGAGTATCTGCGCTCATAGTAAACGTATTTTGCTCTTATTTTACCACAGTTATTTTTTGGCTTGTTTTGTTTGTTAATAAAATAAAATAAAATAGCCACAGTAGGTTGGGAAAAAGGGGTTAATGTAACATGAAAATTCCTGAAAGAAGTGTTTCCCTGTCTTCCAGAAATATTATTTTACATGCCTACATGATATAAAGAGCTTGTGGAGGTGTGGAGATGTTTCTTGGCATAAGATGTCAAACTCATCTTCCCCAAATTAAGGGAATTTGGATAAGCATTGAAACACAGTGCCTTTTTAGTTAACTTAGGAAATCCAAGACCTCTGTGTGGTCCTGGCCAATGGGACATTGGATTTAGAGCAGATCCAGAGCAGATTATTCTGGAGCAGCATCTGGTCACATGAAATAGCTCTGAAACAAAAAAATGGCACTAGATGCCACTATGGGGACATAAATTTCTCCCCATCACCTTCCCTTGCATGTCTTTATGTAAGCTTACTGTCCTGATCCCCACTATATTTGAGGGAGATCTAGAAGTTTAGTCAATACAGTAATTGCAATTTAGGATGAGAACCCCTGGATGAAAAAGGTTAGTTTTAGAACGATTTTCAATTTCATTGTCTCTGCTGCCCATGGCACTTTTCACTCTGAAGGGTGTACTTCTCATGGAAGTACCTAGACTGTGAACTTTCAGATTTAATAATATGACTCCCACCTAGACTGAGGCTACAGTTGGTGAGAGCTTCCCAAATGTATGTGAATTGCGACTGTTGATAGGCATTTTTTTAGAGAAAAGAAAATACCAAGGAGTTGTTGGGCAAGGAAATGAAGAAAAAGAGGTTTTCAATGAAAATTCTTAGCACTTCTTATTGCCTTTGTGTTGTTTTTGTTTTGTTTTGTTTTCTGTTTTTTTCTTTTGACATTCTACGTGCCTTATCCTGCTTTCCTATTCAGATGAAGATCAAAAATAAGACACAGAACAGGACCGTTCTGCACTACCTTGCAATATGTACTTCCTCGATCTTTCACTGATGATTTAGCAGTGCAAGAGCTCCCCACCTACTCGAGGCTGCTGCTGTGCTTTATGGTGTAAGAGACTTCAGACTGAAAAGTGTTATCTTTACGCTCTTATTAGCTGTAGAGGTGGAAAGAAGGGGCTTCGTTCAGCTGAGGATTGTTTCCTGTGCCTACCTTTGACAAATCTCTGTCTTTTTCTTTTTTTTTTTTTTCCTTAAAAAAATCAGGAAAATCTCCATACTATACATGTGTGTGGTACGTATAAATCACTTTATTGTTGTTAAAGCTGTTACTTAGCCTCTTCAACACAAAACCTAACCAAACAAGTGAACAAAAAACCTTTTTTTGTTTAGGTGCTAACAGTAAAAAAGCAGAATACATTAAGTACTGAATCCTCTTCCTCATAACAAAATCTTCCCATATGATGAGCACCCTGGAGCTGCAAGGATTAAAAATGCAGACTAAGTGACCTGAAACTCTTTTAATTTTAATTGAAGAGCTGCAGGCAGGCATAAACATCTTCAAGCCAAACAGAGTAATTTATAACCTTTAGGTTACATATATGAAATACAAGCTACTTTTTTTTTTTCCCTAGTAGAGTTACCCAGATACTTCACATGCATGAAAGAAAAAAGTTTCAGTTTTATTTACCACTTTTAGATTTAAAAGACAGGGCTACATTTTGCCATTGTGGTATACATGCGAAGTACATAACAGTCCTTAGAATATAACACAATATTGAATTAATGTGATACAGGCAATAAGATTATTCCTACAGAGGCAGATATTATTTTCCTAGCCAGCAGACAGAAGAATCCAAATTTTTAGGACTCTACAAGTTCACTTGATAGGAAAGCTATGATTTTGCTAGCAGTGGTCACTGGGTGGCTTGCTCTGTAAGGCACAGACTCATCTGAAGGTGATGACATTTGCAAGAAAAAAAAGCTAGTGACTGGAATTGGCGAAAAAATCTCTGATGTCATTGTTTTCTACCAGAAGATTTGAATCATACTGTTAAGATGTAATAATTTAAAATATGGAAAATTATTGAAAAGTATTACTAGAAAGAATAAAAGGCCATGTGCTATGCTATAACATGAAAAGTTAAAACTATGACTTTGACATCTAGAATTTGATACTTACCAAAGGGCAACTTTGTGTAGTGTTTGAGATGAAACAATCAGAACTATAAATAAAAACAAAATTTTTCCTCAAAAATTCCTCCCTGGAAGTGTTCAAGGCCAGGTTTGATGAGGTTTTGAGCAAACTCATCTAGTGGAAGGTGCTCCTGCACATACGACGGGGTTGGAACTACATGATCTTTAAGGTCCCTTTCAACCCAAAACCATTCTTTGAAATGTTTCAAATATTAGTTCTCACTCTTTAATGAAAATCATATTTTTAAGTAACTGAAAGGTGCTTAAAGGCCATGATTCAATTCAAACAACAGCAGGCAAATGTTGTTTTCAGGGACTCTTCATTACCCTTCTGTTTTGAGAATCCAGCAGGTGATTCTTGAAGGAGAAGTATTTTTAAAAAACTTGTGCTCAGTAATTCCTGAACATATGGCACATTCTGTGAGTTCATTTTTGACTTCTTCCCCTTCTTGTCTGAATTACTAAATGCCTTTGAAGTATAGATCCTCACATTCTGGGAAACATGATACATTGCTAACATTAGATGCTCAGAGTAATTTGGGACAGTGCAATGTCTTACAGTAGTTAGATTGCCTACATTAGGTCGGGCCTCTAATTGTGATATAATGAACTTCAGATGATGGGTTTTTTTCTTCCGTGAGCTTCCGTTACATAAAAATTATTCATCCTGTAAACATAACACTGTAGAATGTCTCTTTTCACAGAATAAATAAGAGGACTTTGTCACTGATGAACATTAAATTGTAAATCACTTTTTTGCCATTCACATGGCCTGAAAATGATATAATCTGGGATCACTATAATGTTCCAGAGTTGCAAAATATTCTTTGTGAAATGTCCTCTTCATATGATCTTTTTCACTAGCACAAATCAAAACTTTACAATGGAGGGCACTTTACTGTACTATATTAAAAACTACTATAAGAAAGAGATCTCATTTGTCCATGCAAATGACCAAACTGTAAACTGATCTATGTCCCATTAATATTTCTGAAATGGCAAAAGAATAAAATATCATTAAACAGAATTGGCATTAGATCTGGGAATGAAAGAAAAATGTTTTAATTAGTGAGCATGCAACAGATCAAAAATGTTTGTTTTTTTTTAAAAAAAAAAGAAAAACCAAACAACTGACCACCACAGTGGCTAGGTTTTAGACAGCGGGTTCCTACACAGTAATTCAGAGCTCTCTGAAGAACTGCTGGCACCTGTGTAGGGAAAAAAAAAATACCTCTGAGTATCTTTATTCTAAGAGAGGAGATACAACAAGCCAGCCAATGGGAAACACAGCCAAATGACTGGGTCTGAAAGCATAAACTTTCTGGAACATACACACCTGCAACAAAAAACCTACTCTAATATCTGCAGCACAAACCCCCTAGGTATATATCAGTAATAACTCCTCCAAAGGACTGAGAAAGTTTCACTCTTCTACCTAAAACACATCGGCAAGCAGCGGTACTGTTGTTCAACTTTATTCCATAGTCTATCTTGCCTTTTCATCTCAAGCTTTGTCGTTCCTATTTCCCTGGACCTAGGTGAGTACGCCGTACCACGTTGACAGGATTCACTGCAATATCTTCTTTTTTTTTTTTTTATTTTTACTTGCAGGTTAGCACATGGAAAAATGCTAACATAAAGCAACCTGAAGAGCAAACAGGGCAGTGCAATCTTCCAGCATCCAAAGACAATGAAATTTTATTCTCATTCTATAAAATTGCAATATACCATATTTCATACTTGCAACTTAGGTTACCTAAAGACATCCAAAAACATTATTCATCTTCCAGGCTGAGCATTAGAAACGTACGCTCAGCATTATTTTCACCAGGGAAAGCTACACAGCTAGACAGGACAGCTTATTTACAGACAAACTCTTTTTTTTAACAAGTTCCCACACCTTATTTAGTCTAACTGTGTTGAAATAATCTAATCAGCGCTATAATTTTAAATGGTTAATTTCAATTTGTATCTCAATATGTTTTATAACTCAAAACACCTTCTCCGATTCAAGCATTGTCAGCAAAAGGCCCACATGTGTATTTACACTCTCTGCAAGGCTGAGCCTACAACCTAGATGCTGATATATTTCCCCAACAAGTAGAAGACCTGCCTTCAGTGAGCAATTTGGTCATACTGCTTAGTCCAGTACCTCTTGTTTTCTGTGCTATTTCTAACTGTGCTGGGTGCCTGCAGTGTAGATTGTGTATAACATAACCTGGCAACATACGCTGAATAGCAATAGCCTCCGAGCCTGCCTCGTGAGGTAGGCTGCTGTGAGAAAAGCTTGTGGGTTCAGAAGAAGAGTGAATAAGAAAGAACCTGATTCTGTGGTTTAGTGGTTAGACAGAAAATCTGGGACAGGGCAGGGCAGGTTTCCAGTCAGGCATGTGTCTAAGTCCCATTAGAACTTAAGTGCCTTCTTGAATCCAAACCTTAATTAGAAACTGTCCTCAACAAATGTTAAAATGTTCCTTTTCCCTTCATAAAACATTAACGACCACTAGAGATGGAGAAAATGGGCATCATAATTCCCCTCTATCAAAGTATCAGGACTCCAGTCCACATGGTTTCCTCTGTACCAGCATGCAGGGGGACTCACATACAGAGCTCAAACAAGGTAAATGTAGTCTCTGCTTTTCTTTTTTTTTTTTTAATAATGCCATACCCCATTTCTGGGCCACAGTGAGAAGCCTAAATTACTAGAAAAGAAAATGGCACTACATGCACCAAACACAATAAAAACAACTAGTTCCCAGGAGGCTCTCTCTGAACCTTACAAATTGCTTGTGGAAATAATATTAAGCACCTTTACCTCTATAAATATGGCCTTATGTTATAAGCAATTTTCCTGTAATAACAATCTCAAGAAAACCCACTATGATTTCCTAAAATAGCTTTACTGCTATTAATGTGCTATCCTTTTTTTAAAAAAAAAAAACAAAACCCACAACATTATAGCCTTGAAGTCATAAGGAGAAGGACCTTATTCAAAAGGGCAAAAGTTGCTCAAGGACTTCACTGAGGAGAAAATGCTCCGTGCATTAGACCATCAACTGGTCTAAATTGAAAGAGCACCTTTGAAAATATTTACACTGGCTAATTATGTGACCCATATGGTTAATTTTTTTTAAGACCATCTTATAATGTACGTTACCTCAGCACCGTTCTCACCGAGTTTAGCAGGAACTGTAGTTGGTTGCTGGTCCACACAATAAAGCTTTTTAAATAGCTTCATATTGAATAACAAAGTGCAGGAACAATGAAAATTAGTGAATACTTGTTGAAAACTTGACCCATTTGATTCAGCGACAACGTCCAGAGATGATTACTATGTAATAGAAAAGACAGTGATCAGTTCACCCATACAACGAATAACATATTAAAATGTTTTAACTGTCTTAAATGTGACAAAAAGAATAATCAATAGAAAGCTGCCCTTTACAGTGAGGTAGCACTATTCCCCCTGTCTCCTTTGAATTAGGGGAAAGAAAGAGGAAGCTTTTAAAGCAGTTATAATCTAAGGTCTCTTAAATCTAGACTTGAACACCTTTTTTTCAGAGCATAAATTTTTCACCAACAATGGCGTTACAGACATCTTAAAACTGCTTTGATAATTTGACTTTAATTCACTGAATA
This sequence comes from Dromas ardeola, assembly GCA_013398915.1. Taxonomy (NCBI): domain Eukaryota; kingdom Metazoa; phylum Chordata; class Aves; order Charadriiformes; family Dromadidae; genus Dromas; species Dromas ardeola. Next base: position 6,331 of record VYZM01017357.1, on the reverse strand, counting down.
ATTTCAACCAGAGGTAGGGAGAGAACAAAAACACAGTTCCCAGCTAAATTCACAAAGGAACTGGAGGAGAGATTGTTTCTCTTTTATCCAGAGAACGAATGAGTGCTGACCAGCACGTGAGGGACTACTCCTAGTTCTCTACAAATGGTTTGGAGCTCTTCTCCCATTACTCCTAAGGTGAGTGCTCCAACCAGTTTGCTTTTGTTTATATTTCCAGTGCTTCCTCTTCAAGCTGTAGTCCTTTGCATGAAATGCCAACTGAAAAACTGGGATCTAGGCAGTTTGTCCTTCAGGATGGTGTCTCAACCACAAACGTACATTGCAGAATGAATGGTAAAGTAGATATACAAAGCAGAACAGCTGTAACAGGAAAGACTGAGAGGCACCTTCCTTAAACATCTCCAGTTTATGGGTTTGGGGTCTACTAAGGACAGAACTAGCCAAGTCCTCTGTCTGGACCTACAGAAGTGTTTGAAACAAGCTTTCTTGTGCCCTCATAAAACTTCTGAAGTGTCTGAAGTGCCCTCATAAAACTTCTGAAGTGTCTGAGTGTCCCTCAGTCTCTCCTAATGATTCTGTCCCATTTGCTATGAAACATTTAAATCCTAATTGAGTCAGAAACTTATGCAACAGCTTCATTGTCACTTGAGATCATGAGGTTGACTTCCCTCCCAGAAGAAACGAGTGGAGAATTGGATTTCTCACTTTCTTAAAAAAGTGTCCAAAGAGGAACATCATGGACCATGACTAGCACATTACAGAGTTGACTTTTTCTTCCCCTGATTTTTCCTACAAATGTTCATCTGTGAACTACTTCACTTGCAGCTGTACAAAATATTTTTCCTCATTCAAATATTAGGGATTCGGCAGGAAAACACATATTCATGCCTGCACACATGCACTTTAGTTTTGGATGGCATGAACTTTTTTGTTTATTTCTCTTTGGCTCAGCAATGAAATGATAGAGTAATTTATTCACTATCCCACTGAAATTAGCCTTTTAAAATTAAGGAGACATAGTTAATTAAAACAAAAAGCTTTATTTAATATAATTTAATGTGTTAGGCCTTCTTTTGACCTTTGATTATTGAAGATGTTCTCAACAGATGACTCCTTTGAGAGGCACTTAAAACTTGAGATTGAAAACCATAGCTGGCTCTGACTCTCCTCAGGCAAAAAGACATTTTCAGTCATTTGTGCAGGAAAAAGTCCTTTGCTTGGCCAGTCCTCAGGCTGTGAAGTGAACTACAGCAGGATCCTGGGCCTGTCACAAGCATCACTACTTCCATTCCTAGCTCAAAGAGCACAACTTCCTGCCTCTGACAAGCACATAGACGAGAGGACAGCTTAAAACAACAATTAGTGAAAGAAAAAAAAAGGAAAATAAAAGAAAAAGAAAGGAAAAGAAAAGAAAAAAAAGGAAAAGGGAAGGGAAGGGAAGGGAAGGGAAGGCAATGCAATGCAAGGCAAGGCAAGGCAAGGCAAGGCAAGGAAAGGCAAGGCAAGGCAATGCAAAACAACCCAAAAGCAGAAAAAAACAAAGAAACTGACTGAAAGAAGACAGTACAAAAACATTTTTTCCCGTGGGATAAGATTAGAATGGAACAAACTCCACGTAGCAGATGTTTGTTGTGGCACTTAATGTACTACGAGAAGGTGCTCAGATGCCTGTGCCTTTGCAGAGCAATTGCAAAATGTTTCTTGGCGTGCATGGAGATTTAATGGTATTAAAAAGTCAAAGCTATCAGATGAAACAAACCAGCCTGGTCTGATTTTTGGCAACTTGTTATTTCATATGGTGCAAATAATCATAAAATCAAATGGCATCTACTTATAATTTTATAGTAATTGCTTCTATAGCACTTGCCAGTTTTTCTGTAATAACTTCATGTATAATTACTATGTAATCTTCAGGCATAAATAACTCTCTAATTAGTTGGTAATCTGTAATTATAATGTACTTACAGACTAGTTATTTGCTTATTTGGACTCTGTAAAATAAAATACCTCCCTGGTAAAACATTGGAGGAGAATTATGTAGATTTTGTGTTTGGAGATCATTCTTAGAGCTGTCAGGAGAAAGAAAGCAAGTTGTCATACAGTTATTGAAATTAGAAAGTGTTCATTAGTTACTACATGTTTATGACAATGGACAATAAAAGAGAAGATGTAGAATAAGAAAAAAAAAATCAACAGAAAGATTTACTGAAATCATAGAAAAGAAACCGGCACTTTTCAATTTCTTGTGAATCCAGCTAACAAAGAGCTCTGGGATGAGAAACAGCAAGCAAGAATATCAAGACAATGCCTTATTTCAGCTGTTTGTTTTAGGACCTGGCCTTGCCTTTCCTTGCCTTGCCTTCCCTTTCCCCTTCCCCTTTCACTTCCCCTTCCCTTTCCCTTCCATTCCCTTCCTTTACCTTCTCTTTAACTTTCTTTCTTTACTTTCTCCTTACCTTTCTTCCTTCTCCTTCTCCTTCTCCTTCTCCTTCTCCTTCTCCTTCCCCATCCCTTTTCCCTTTTTACTTTTTCAATGAATCACAGAAAGAAAAAGAATAATGCTATTTGATAATCAGATAAATATCCCACTGGCAAGAAATACATGTGCTTCTGGATCTGAGGAGAAGAAAGCCTCAGACGAAAGGCTTTACTCAAAAATTGCAAACCTCAAATGACAGTAAATCTTGGATAAGTGAGTTGGTACATGACACTCCGGGAGGACAGTTTTGTGACAGCTTTAAAACTCTGATATTAAGGTAGTTCTAAAACACTTTCAATTCCCTAAGATGTTTTTATATATTTTTTTTAGAACTTTTCTGAGCTACTTGCAGAGTATGCAACATGAATAATACTACTCTTTAGCATATTGCTTGACACATTTTGCTGTATTTCTGCAATGATGCAGTGATGAATATTGGTAATTCTGCACCTTTACGACTTTTAATGTTAGAACCTGATTACCACGCATTGGTACAGAGAGGAAAATACTATTGTTCTTAATCTGGTGAAAACCCATTGCAAGAGATGCTATTTGACCTGGAATTGGTCCATATTGTGAAACTTGTGATGTTTCAACATTCCTTTAACATCAGCTGGCTGATTTGCCAGATTATTTTCCTTCCTTCCTTCCTTCTCACAAGAAAAAAACAAA
>VYZM01017356.1:62115-76939 GCA_013398915.1 Dromas ardeola | reverse complement strand
CTATCACAAATGCTAAAAAAATAAAAGTTAAAAAAAGAGTTTCTTATTCTTTCCTTCTGGTAGAAAACCAACCTACTCTGTGAGCAGCAGAAGTAAACAAGCACATTTCTGCGTTTTCTTTCCAATGTGGATTCTCTGATGTATAATAAAGGGTACATCTTTTTGCTTAGTGGGAGAATTAGTTTACCTGGGCATATATTGTCATGACATTAATGGGAATAAAAGATCTTGGCAATTTCCACCCCATGACAAATTGGTAATCAGGTTCCACAGTCATCAGGCAGGAGATAAATGGTGAAGACAGGCATAGTCACAGAGCATAGACTGAGAATGAGAAGCAGGGGGGACAGGACACAAAAAATCCCCAAAAGAGATTCCATTAAGCTAATCAATACTAACCATTTTTCTCTGATTTTTAACCAGAATTCCTGTGAAGATTTTCTATTTGATTATACTTCATGGGTGTCTTTTAATAGTTTTATAACTATTTAACAAGCCCAAACTGATTGAGTAAAAAAGATACCAAAATTAAATTATGTCACTCAAATTCCAGAGGTTAAAGAAAGGTGACACTTGAACTCTCAAGGGAAATCTTCCAGTATGAGCAGAAGTGTATGAGGTATCAGAGACTTTGGAAGGGCAAAATCATTATAAAAACCCCAAATATGGGGAAAATATCAAACAGCATTTAGATCTTCTTAGGAACCAATGCTGATCAGCCAAGAGTCAGATCTGCAGAAGACAAATAAATCTTCCTTAGTGCTTACAGAATTGTCTGTCACAATGCTAAAACACAGCCCAAGAAAGCAACAATATTGAAAATTCCAGTATCCCCCCGTGACTTCCAATCGATGCACCAGGGAAGCTTGCAGGCTTCTGCAGCAGCCTTGGAAATTGAGTTTATAATGACAGGTTTTACATTTGCAAGTAGTAAAATTTAAGCCACTCAGCTAATGCAAAAGCAGAGCTTTACTAACGACAAGAAAAAGAGATCAAGCAACCCAAAGTTAGAGATTAAACAAGTCCTTTTATCCTGGCAATCGTAACTGGAACATAGTATGCATCAGATTAATGTCTAGTTAAAATATACATTGCTGGTATTTTGTGAGACTTATGAAGATATGCATTTTCCCCCCTTTGCAGGTGCAGAACACTTAAAGCCTAGGCATGTTTCAGGGTCTTTTGAATTTTATTTTATTTTTTCTATCTCCTATGCCTGCCTTTAAGATGTCAAAAACTCCACAGATTCCCAGCTGGCCAATTAACTTTCTCAGACTCTCACTAAGATTTTCCTTAATTCAATAACAACTGAGAAGACTCTTAGGGGTTATGTATGGTATCAGATATCACACATCACTTTTTTTTATTTCAGCAGCTGTTCCAGACTCTCAAACAAAACGGATTGACTTTTTCCCTATAGCACTGGTGGGATGACTGGCATCACATTTATTTTGATGCCCACTTCAACTTGAGCCAATTTTATAATAAGCTTACAGCTGACATTATGCTGGGTATTAAAGTGAACCTATGTTATTCAGAAGTATTTGGTAAGTTTCAAACAGAGCAATGCTGGAAGGCCCAGTCCAGCATAGCTATTAATTATTAATTGTGTTATTATTATTGCATGCACTCCTAAGGCACTCTCCACAGTCCATCTGGTGTGCCCCTTGCATAATTTAGAATTACAACTGTTTTTTACTGGAGAGGGGAAAGAAAGTGAGACTTTCCTACTCTTTCTTTTGTCTGGAAATGCTTCCTTTGCAAAAATGACAAATCCAAGTGACAAATGTATGTAGTGTTCAGGATACAACATCAGGAGCACTCTAGCATCCAGTGACAAGAAGACAATCACAAAGGGATACGTTTGACATAGTGCCATGAGGAATAACTCTTAGCTCTGCCTTGTGTTTTTCCTCGTAGGAGCAAATCCTTACAGAAGCATATACGCTAAAATAAATAAATTTAAAAATCTCTTCCTGTCCTACAGGGTCAAAGCACCCCTGTTCATCACAGCTCCTAACCTGGGTTTGGAAAAAGAAGCAAGCTTTAAGTGACAGGGTCCCATGCTACTAAGGGTTTGCAGAGAACTCATGACTGATTTGGAAGCCACAGAACAGGGCAAGAGCACAAAACAATATAAATCATCTCCTCTTTGTTACAGGCTGATTTTTGCCTTTTCTTCAGAATCACGGAATCATGGAATCACAGAATTTCCGAGTTGGAAGGGACCTCTAGAGAACATCTAGTCCAACTCCCCTGCTAAAGCAGGATTGCCTAGAGCACATTACTCAGGACTGCATCCAGACAGGGAATTTTGAAGGAATAAGGTAATTTAGAAGGAAAAAAAAACATAGATTATTTTCCTAAAACTAAATTATGNCCAATTTATCTTAGTGAAACTTTTATATACTTCCACTTGTTTAGTGCCTACCCCTCATGATAACTCTTGTATCAAGCAGCGTCTTAGGCAAAGAGAGGTTAAAGTCACTGGCTGATGGAGGAAGCAGACTGTAGTGAAAGAACCAATGGATCACAGGAGGCAAAAAGATGGATGGGACTTCAAGAAAGGGCAGGAATGGGAATAAGTCGTCATGTGCAGGCAAATGCTACACCTTGCACCTTTGTTGGCACTTTGTCTCTCACACTACAATACTTTCTTCTTGAAATTAAGACTTTCCTTTCTACACGTCTCTCTGACTCTTGCCTGTTCTCCACAATTCCAGTTAATATGCAGATTTTCTAGTTTATAGCAGATCTATATAGGAATAGGTAAGTTATATAGTATATCTAGTAACTAACATAGGAAAGGGACTGACAAGAAGATTCTCCTACTCCTCATTTAGGAGATAAAGTCCAATTAAATAAATATATTTGTTAATTATGCACAATGTCCTTCCTTTGATACACAGTATGTGAACTTTATCGCACTTTTCCCTCTTCTAAATTTGAGATAATGAAAATTTGCTTCAGGCTCAGTGAAATGCAGCTTCTGCACTTCAACAACATAATTTTCCCTGTCATGAGATATCTTGATCTCTGGTCAACAGATGACTCTTGCCAGGTGACTCTGGACTTCTGAGAAATTACTGTTAAAGTTCCTTCGTCAGATTCAAAATTTTAATTAATTACTTTGCCCCGAACGTTAGTATTTATGATTTATACACTCAGAAAACATATACACGAAAGGCATCATCAACACAGAAAGGTGTAGAAATATAATTTACAAAACTGAGTGGCCTTGACGATTGCAACACCAAAAAATTATATGAAATTAAAGGAGTGGAGTAAAAAGGCAGATGTTTAACAAGAATTTCTTTTATCACTGCATCACACAGAAAGAGGAATAAGACACATTAGAAGGAGGACTTGGATGAATTAATCAGGTGTGGGTTTTAAGACATCGGTGTGATGCAGCTGTAAAAAAATGATGCATACAATTATGAAATGAAGAAAGATGAGAAACTAGCAATACCATTGGATAAAACATTGGTTAGACCTCACCTAAAATATTAAGTGCAAGTCAAGTCACACATATCTAAGATTAATTCAAACTGAACTAGTAGGAGAAAAAGAAAGGTTACTCAAGGGAGAAAGGTGATGTCTAGGAATGGATATCTAGAAATTGGCTGAGCTATTTGAGCCTGGAAAGACGATTCAGAGGGGATATGATTACTGACTAGAGATATATCAAGTAGATAAGTATTAGAAAATGGAGAAAGCAGAGTTACTTATATCCAGAGACAGCATTACTATATGAAAAAATTTATACACCTTGACTACAAATCAATTTAGCCCAGGAGTTAGAAAAGAGTACCTAATCACCAGGAAATGGAGTTTCTCAGAACAGAGATAGTACAGGAGAAATGGAGATAAAAATGGATCCTGATAAGCGAGTGAAGGTGTTAAATAATTTTAATAGTTCAGTATTTAGTAGTTTTTATTATCTTAGTATTTAAGCCTGTTTTTCACATGGTCTTTTCAAGTGTGATAGCCTGGTTTTCTGGGAAACTTCTCTTTGATGAATGATCTCTCCTAATAAAACACAGCTATGCCTCTTTCAGTGAGAGTACACTTACATCAACAACCTTTTATTATTAGTTCCTTGCTCTCTTGTAAGAGCAAAGTTATAAGACACAGGAAGAAAACAAAACACGGGCTACTTACCATGTGGAATGAACATAGATTTCCCATTTTCCACATGGAGTAAGGTATAGTAGCTAAGGTTCTATTAATCACAATGAGATCTGTATTCAAAAGGAAAAAATCAACAAGTTTAATATCAGTCATAATAGACTATTCTGAGTGCATAACAACATCCAGAGATCCTAGAGCTGTAATAGTTTTCCTGTTTTAACTCTGCTTTGCTGAGACATCATGCTTAAAAATCCATGGAATAATTTAAAGTCTAGGGAATTGAATCAATCAAATATGTCTGGATCCATGAAAGAGGGTCTATGATAGTTCAAAATTAGAGAAAGATTGTGCATCTAAAACTAGCTGATATGCCACTTGCAAACACTCCATCAAATTCAGTTGGTAGAAGTGACTGGTGGTTGATTTCATTAATAAAATCTTAAGGACATCTAAACCTAACTTCTTGGGCATCCCATATACTTACCTAGTTGCACCTTCAATGTCCCAGTTGTTATTAACTCTGCAGAAAGAGATTTATTCTCTTAGTCACTCTGATTAACAAGCCTAGTGCCATTCAGTTCCAAGCTTTAAGCCAGAGATTTTCTTTCCAGGATCAGACAAGTTTGTTTTTAACTGCTCAGGTTTACTGTGAGTTGGTGTAATTGCATATTGCATTGCCTCCTGACTAAATTAATCTCCCTCCTGTTTTTGTTCATCAATTCTGCCCAGATCTTTAAAAATATGTTCTGATATCGAAATGTTAGTAAATCAAAAGACTGGTTAGCAGGCTTTTTGGGGTTAGGTTAAAATTAATACTGGTTAAAACTATATATCAAAGGTACAGTAGTGTTCACCAGTAAAGCTGCTGTGAAGCTACAATATTCTGCAACATTATTGTCGAGTGCTGTAACTTATTTTTCTGTCAATTGGCCTTAGTCAGAGTAGCCCATAAGATTATCTAATGTGTTTATGCTGGGTGAAAAACAAGATGACTATTTGTAGCTCACTCTCGTTTTCCTACGGACCTTTGCTGGACTGTATTAGAGGCAGCACAGAGGCAATAGAAGAGGAACATGAGAAAAAGAAATTAGGAAAGAAGTACAGCCACATAGAAGATGGTAGCTGGAAGAATGCATGAGGGATGAACACTAGACAAGACAGATCAGGAGTACCTGAGAAAGAAGGAATACATATAAAAGAAAGGGTCTTCAGAAAGAGAAAGGGAAAATGAAGACACTTCTAGGTTTATCTCTCTAGTAGCTAGTCTTCCACATACTAGGAACTCTTTTTTGTCACTTATCTGGTGGAAACACAGGTACAGAAATAAATACCTAAATTTACTCACTGGAAGGAAACAACAATTGCAGCCAATAATGATCGGAATGAAATACAAATAGTGGGCATAGATTAAAAAGAAAAAGCTAAGAAAGCGATACTGCATAATCCATAAAGGAAAGTGAAATCTATTTACATCAGAGAAAAAAAAATAAGAAAATACTTCAAATAAATTAAAGCAAAGTCCTACTAAAACCAAATATTCAGCTAACTCTAAGCTTTCAGAGAGATGGAATGCCAACAGTGGATTTTCATTAATTCGCTACAATGAAGACATACTGAACTTGAATACGTTTAACCATCTCTTGGGAATAAACTAGTCAAAAATATGGGCTTTTCAAAAATACCTCTTTGACTTCTTTAGTTTTGATGTACAGCCAAGTATTTTAGAATACGTTCAAAACAACAGAAGAAATAGGAGACTTCATTGATAAATAAATCAGAAGCACAGTAAATAAAGAAAATGCAAAAGGGAGGAGTGATTCTCTAAAAGCTTTAGAAGCATCTGCATGTAAATAAACATAATCCCTAGAGGCCCAGGTCTGTATTTACAGGAAGTGGATTCACATAGTCAGGATGTAGCTTAAAGACAGCTCATCAACTCTATCTGAAAGTAACCCAAGAACACATTTTTGATAGGTCTCTAATTGCCAGAAATGCTGACTCATTATGAACTTACTTGATGTGTAAATAAAACAGAATTAAGGGAAATGTGGATAAATCATAAGATAACCGTTCAAACTACCCAGAGGCAGAGATACCACCTGGAATTAAAAAATAATTGGTAAGCTACAGTTTTGCTCCTGCTTGAATGTTTCCTTAGACAAGGCGAAGTGAATGGATGCCCTTTGAAACAAAGAAACAAAAAGTGTTAATTAGATGCAGGATCAAAACACCGTTTTTAGAATCTTAGTTTATGAAAACAAGCAAATTGCCTGCACAGAAGGAGGAGTTTAAGAGCAGAAGAAAATGTTTGTAAACTAGTGAATACTGAACAAAATTATGTAATAATATGCATACTGGAAAGTTGAAATAAAAAGATGAAATAATACCTAATAAGAGATCTTTCTCAAACTTCAGGGCTGTGGTCTGTCAGATATCTCACAGACCATCTGCCTTCTTAACTCTATGTAATTTGCTGCAAGTAATGGCAAAATGTCTACAACTGTATTTTATGGGGTTTAGTAATTGCTTACAAAGGGGAGCAGCAGCATGATACTTTGTTCTAATTAATTTTCATTAAAGCAAAATTTCTGAATATAAGTGCAACTTCCATTCACCATCAAGGTCTTTACGAACCATAGCTCAGGGAACCTCTGATTCAAAATATCAATCCTGAATTAAGAAAAGGATATGAATAGAACAAGGTAACAATTGTCAAATGATTTCGCAGGGACCTGCTTTCCCAGATACTTTTGATCAAATACTGCATACACCTCCATCATGTTATTGCCATCATATTAATTTCCACTAACTAATAATCCTGCAACTTGTCCTGCAAACACATACGCAAGTGTTTGGTCTAGATGTTGGTTCAAATATATGCTACATTATAACAGTTGGAGTTCATTTATTCCTGATGCTTATTATAAGAAGATTCATTCCAGCTACGCACATGCACATCCAGTATTCTAGATTATCCTGTTAAATCCTTGTCTATGATTCTCTACTTTGATCAACTGAACCGACTTTTAATGTAGGCCAATTGAAATTGAATCAATAATTCTCACTTAGGAAAAATTCACTGGGGGGGAGGAGGGGGAGGGCAAAAAAAAAATCTATGTAAAATATTGCTTAGACTTTAAGAAAGTTAAGTAAAGCCATTCAGTCTTGATTTTTTGGTATGAATTTCTTCCTTAAAGAGATTGGAAGGAGGGCAACCATGGTTACAATCAGAGAAAGAAAAGTTTTAAAATCATAAAGTATCTGAGAATTTCTGACTAGTATCTTACCAGGCCTTACAGAGCTTGTAGATGGCATCTTTATTGAATACAAAACACCTTACTTATTGAGCACTAAGCAGGCGCAAATTGGTAAGAATGTGTTAATATCTCTTGCATGCAAAACTATAAAAATAGCTTATTTGATTACTAATTCACTCAGAGAAGTGCAATTCAGGAAACACATGGAAAACTGCACTCTCCTGGCATTATTTTTGACGTGTTGAACACCAGAAGTCTTTTTTTGCTACGTCATCTTAGGAGTCGAACATCTCTTGGAACAGTTCATCAACATCTCCCCTCAGGAAGTAATACAGTGTGACACAGGTGACTAACGACCTGTTAGCGTCTTTCCAGAACCCAAGGGTATCCAAAATACAACAGAAATGAGCAAGGAACTACAGGAGATCCATGTTCTTCTGGTGAGGCAGATGAAATCTGAGCAGTTACTGGAACAGCTAAAATCACACTAGAAGTTTAGTTTAAGAATCTGAATCATTCCTTCAGAATCTGACATCCTAGAAACTCAAGTAAAATAAATCAAATAATCACTGCCTCTAAAATCATCTTTCTCCATGATTAGGATCATACACAGCACCAATATTTCACTAAGAAATTGATCCAATGATCCAGAAGTGGTAAATTCAACAGACGCAGGTGAAGACCCTTTGGAGGAGCTCCCCTACATAAATGATACATATTTTACCCAGACTTTTTGCTATTAAGATTCCCTATGCCCCTTAGCAAACAGGCAGACACTATGAAATGTAAACAGAAACAACTGACAACTCACCGAACAATCCTTAAACTAATCTTTCAATTTTTCTTGTAATTGAAAAAAGGAAATAAGAAGACCTTGAACACAGATACTAAATGGGACTAGCTCATGTAAACTTCAGTTCTAGACAATTGGGTGCATGACCCATTTCTAACCTTCATAATGCCTCTGATACAATTTAACATATTAAAATTATTTGACTGAATGGAAAGGACCTTGACAATACAGAAACCAAAGATGAAATTGGTAGTGTTAAATGTGAAATAATGAGTTCATATCACTGCTGAGGGCCATATAAGCGGGGAAACAGCTCTACAATACTTGTATCTCAGTTTTTATTCTTCCCTTGGCTCAAAAAAAGTTACCTACTTTCTTCTTTTCCTTTTGAGCACTGAAAGTTAGTAATCTCTGACTCCTAATGGGTTTTGACTTTTTTTGTGTTGTTTTTCTAAGATGCATAAGCACAGCAGGGAGCCTCATAAAACACTTTACATTTCTGAAAAAATGCGTCAAGAATCACTTAGGAGTTCACAAGAATTAGCAGAAGTGAGAGAGCTTAATTCAATCAAGAGAAGTGGGCTCCTAAATTAAGTGTGGGATTCAATTTCTCCTCTTTCCCTTCATCTTTGAAATTAATGGGACTCTCTTCCTGTATGTCAATAGGTTTGAAATAATTGCCTGGAATGCAAATCTAGGGAGGGACTAACAAACTTGACATGGTCATTTTGAATTACATTGTCTACCATGGAGAAGACATTCTCAAAAAAAGTTTCAGGGCAGATCTGGCCAGTTTATTTTCTGATGGACAGTTTTCTACCAAAAAGTACAGTTTCACTGAAGTAACACCTCACAGAAAAATAAGATTTTAGATTACATTTTCAGTGGAAAAATTAAAATATTTTTGTCTTAGACATGACAAAATGTTTCATTTTGATGTTGGCATGATAGTAGTTTTATCATATTAGTTTTATTATTTTTATATTAAGATCATTAATTTAATTCTGAAAACAGAATCAAATTAACAGTAACAAGATATTCTTTTTCTAGACTCAATAAAATACAATATTATATAATTTTATTAATTTTCTATTTTAGTTTCACATAATATCTGGTTCAAATTTTTAATTCTTCATTTATGTACCTTTCTAAATAGTGTAAGAATGAAGAGACAGAAGAGAAGGGCTATGTTAAAACAGTTGTATCAGTTTGACCCAGTAGAAAAACTAGGAGATGACAGAGGCAGTGAGATCTGGCCTCAGAATTTCCAACAGGAATTGATCCCTGACTGGACTACAGCTGACCTAATTAAGCCTAAGTAAAGAGGTAAAAGAGATTGGGGTGAACAGCTTTCAAAGACTATAGGAAGGAGAGAGTGGCCTTGTCTAGAAGTTTCCAATAGTGAAACAAGAGAAAATCCAAAACTTCCAGTGAAGATTTCCAGTTTTCTCTCACATAAGAATCTTTATGATCTGCTGATTTTTATGGGAATCGACATGAACTGCTATGTAGAGGTGAAAGGAGTATTCAAAGTTACAAATAATCAATAGCAACTGTTGTGTAAAACCTGAATGCAAAAATTTAAAATCGTTTTTTTTTTAAGCAAAACTTATTTAAAAACTTAAAATCCCTACAATTTGGCTTTAAAACCTGTTCCTAATAAGTCAGAAAGATTATTGCCAGTAAATTGACATGAATAAGAAAGCAGTTTTCAAATTCTCCCTGAATACAATTTGCAAATGAATTTTATGCTGTACTTGCACAGCAAATTGTTACTCTGATGTGCATTAATAAATCCATTCTAGCATTATTCTAACCATTAAGAATAATGATAACAGTGAAAAAAGTGGCAATGTGACATCTAGTACTTCACTGCAAACCTACTGAGGCTCTTATATGCCCATACGGGCTCTAAACCCATGCTGAAGATGTTTTCTTTGCTGCTTTTGCTTTTTAATAGCTGCATGATAGGTAGCAGGGATACCCATCCACCTGTCATTCTTTCACTTTTCTGCCTATAAAGATAAACATAACCTAACAGTTTTCTTTTGATACTACTCAATTCAAAGAATATGTATTTGATACATTTCAGTAGAGGCTGGATAGCAAAACACCAGAACGGGGAAAATTGTTTGGATAGGAACTGTCCTTAAAAAGATGTCTTCACAGCGTGGAGTAGCCTTTATATCCTCTGAGTGTCTAAGAGCACTAGGCAAGCTGAAGACCCCATTGTGCAATCCTAGAGCAAAATAGCCAGCTCCTATTAGAAAGTGAGTACCAACTTCAACAACTATAGCATAAAATCAGCATACCTACATTACACATCAATGCAGTGGCCAAAACGATGTCAGGATTGACCGAGTCCATTTATCTAGCTGAGAAACAGGCTAAAGAGCAGTAGCTGCACACAATAATGTGGACTGACTTATCCCACTTACACTAAAACACTTTGCTCTCTAATACACAATCTGGAGCCCCAACCACAAGATTATTTTGCCTTCCATTTGCCCACCGTGAAGGAGCACAAGGCAACACTTCACTCTTTTTTCTTTCCTTCACATAAAATGTCTTGTTGTTTTTAATGACCGCTAGAAGCTAATTAGATACATTCATTTCCCCTCTGACACACATACACAAACCTTCTTGCTTCTTTTTCTTAAATAACAGCTCTGAAAATTCAAAAGGCTCCAACTCTGTGCAAAACTGCAATTACAACAATGGGCTAGCAGGTATGAAATTGCTGAATTGAGTTCCTAACAAACACTGGCAACATGCCAGACTTCTGTACCAGGCTCCATGGCCTTTCTGATAACTACAACAATCTAATAAATTATACTGGAAGAGTGGTACATTTAAGTCCAAGGAGAGATGAATAAAACTTTTTGAGCAATAGCAAATTCATCAAAGAGTTCAACTTCAGAAGGACTGAGCCTATTTGTGAATTCAGCTTTAAAATACAGAGACTGATGTTTTGAAGATACAGAAACATTTCGTTCTGACAGTTTAGGAACACAAAATATTATCGGTTTGTTTCAAACAACACTACAGAATAAGTCTTTTTTTTTTGAAGTGCTAACATTAAACATCCAAACTTCCCTAAATATAATTTAAAATAGCAAAAAGATCTTAATTTGAGAAAAAAACACCCCACCTTTCCCACCCCAATTTTAAATAATTCCCTTTGAGATTCTCCTGATCCTAAAATGTCCCTGATTGGTATCCGACTACCAAACTGTAAAATGCATTACACACAGAACTGTCTTTCAGGTTTTTGTGACCTATTTTGCTCTATGTGGCCAGCTGGGCCCTGTTCCAAAATTAAAAAATGAACAAAAACTCCACTCAAATGAAGGGAAGGTTAATACTGAAGATAAAATATTCAAGCACTATTAAACAGAAGAAAACCTGGACCATTAGCTAATAAAACTAAATTTTTGAGAGAATTAGGTAAGTGCACCAAGATCACTACTTCCTACCTTCTTTTGTCCCCCCATCCCTCTTTGTTAAGTATGCTAGCTTATACAGCGATGAAAGGCATACCTGGTAAAAAAAAGCAGTAGCTAGTATATTCCGTTTTCAAACTCTTTCAAGCTGAGTTGTTTTCTCTAAATTCCAGTTGCAACATATAACTGACTTATACCAAACCCTGCTTATCTTAGATTCAACCTGCAGTTTTCATCTCATAGAGTCCATAACTTTTAATGGCAGAAAGGAACATCATTTGTGTCCAGTGTGATCCTCTCACATGGAATGGGCTGGAGAGCTCCAAACAGCTGGTGGAAGATCCAGATACCAATTTGCAGCTGTCATTCTGAAGGAGTAGAGAAGTGCTTTTGACATACTTCCCATTGGCAGCATTTTTAAATAAATTTCTACTGTCCAAAGCAGTGTCATGTAGAAAGATCTCAATCTGGTCTTGGGAGCTGGCCAGCTGCATAGGATGCAAAGGATGGATATGTTCTACTTCTATGAACCTGACAACGCTAGTGTTGTCCTTGGTGTTGCACACACATACCCAGCTGTTGGGATGCACAGCTGTTCATATGGTATTCAAAACACACATAGGGCAAAAATAAACATTTCTCTCAAATGGCTTCTAAGAATTATGTACTGAATCCTGCAAATTTGCTCCCGGCAAATGGGACCTTAAATCTGCCTTGCAGACTTGTGTGCTTGTGGCTGCTGTGCCCTCTTAGGGAGCAGAGCAAGACCTTCTGTGCAGAGATGAAAGCAGAAAGTTGACTTGGAAGGAAAAAAAGCAGCTAGTATGAAAATAAGAAAAAAAAACTGTCTTATTAGCTAGATAATTATATTTATTTTTAAGAATGCTCCTCGTGTTGTTTAAGTACATAATCTTCCAGCTACTTGAAAAACAATTTGAAGAAAAGTAAGCACAATGAAAGGACTAAAAATTTCCATTCCTGTTGAGATTGTGATCCTTTTTGAGAGTGAAGCTCTTATAGGGAATTCAGAGGAAACTAAATCTTACATTCGCTGTAAATACTGATAGCTGCATTGAACACAGTGGTACTAAAACCAAGCTTTGGGTTCTCAGTGGATTGTATCTGGTTCAAAAAGGTGCCACAGCAGTACTTCATGTTTGTTTGGCTAATAAAATATAAAATGTACCGTTGGTACTCAGTGCTTCTGAACTGATAAATTCAACTGACACTAAAAGTCTGCTCACACAAAAGCAGAAAATTCGTTGTATTCCTAAACTGTAGAGGTGTTTATTGTAACTTGGATATTGATCTAAAAAATTCAATACTACCGCCTGTCAAGTTTGTCACCTAATGTGAAGTTTTTTTCTTTGTTTTGGAAAGACTGCAGAATTGCCAGCCGTTGGGATTTCTAAAGACACCAATGTCCTAGATAACTTGTTTTTATATTTAAAGAGACAACAATTATATAATAAATAGTAGAATGGTATCATAAGATTTATATGTGTTCATATGTGTAAACCTTCATGCACATGAAATCAACAACAACTAAAACTAGAATCAGCCTTCCCTTCCAGCTGACTAAAAAAAAAACAAAACAAAACAAAACAAAAAACTTTCCTCCTTTCTTCTGAAGACAATCAATCAACTACTACTGTAAGGCTTACAAGAGCTGGCAGTTTCTGGTGAGAGAATTCTTCAACACAGTCATTAAGAAGTTTTCCAAACTGAAAGCAAATGGGTCCAAAATAAAAGAAACCTAACACCAAACTTAAGAGACTTTCCAACCTCCCGTTGCTGGTGCACAGGTGGCTACAATGACATGGACCATGTCCACTTGCTACTCTGGCAGATTCATTTACCTCTCTGAATATAATGATTTACAGGAAGATTCCAAAGAGATTGCATTGTAGATGACTAATAATTGGAGGAATCATTACAAAAATTCAGTTTACCATGTTAGCCATTTGTAGACAGAGAAAAACAGGAGACCGTAGAATTACTGAGTGTGTAGAAGCAGTTAACCTATCCAGTCTTTAGAAGGATGTGGGAAAGTAAAATAGTATCAACAAGAGGCTTGTAAGAATCAAGTTCATGAAATGAAACATTTACTCTGCATTTTCTGACAAGGTTAACAGTGCAAAACTGAACCTGCCATCTTGTGCACAAAGACACTGAGCTAGCGATATCAAAACAACTGTTATGTGTAACCCTCTTTTCAGGCATTAATGTTATACTTTCCAAGAAGACGTGATGTACTTTTTTCGTCAGTGAGATGGCTTATGGAAGAAGTCTGTCATTTCAAGAGCACATTTTTCTTCTGTATTTGTGGGACTGCAGACTTATGAAATGTGCAGTATTAAATGCTGTAAATGGAATAACTACAGGCCAGTCAGTCTCACCTCTGTGCCAGGCAAGATCATGGAGCAGATCCTCCTGGAATCTCTGCTAAGACACATGGAAAATAAGGAGGTGATTGGTGACAGCCAACATGGCTTCACCAAGGGCAAGTCATGCCTGACAAATCTGGTGGCCTTCTGTGATGGTGCTACAGCATTGGTAGATAAAGGGAGAGCAACCGACGTCATTTACCTGGCCTTATGCAAAGTGTTTGACACTGTCGCGCATGACATCCTGGTCTCTAAATTCGAAAGGCGTGGATTTGATGGATGGACCACTCAGTGGATAAGGAACTGGCTAGATGGCCACACTCAAAGGGTTGCAGTCAATGGCTCAATGTCCAAGTGGAAACCAGAGACAAGTGGAGTTCCTCAGGGGTCAGTACTGGGACCAGTGCTGTTTAACATCTTTGTCGGTGACACGGACAGTGGGATTGAGTGCACCCTTAGCAAGTTTGCTGATAACACCAAGCTAGAGGGAAGGGATGCTATCCAGAGGGACCTGGACAGGCTTGAGAGGTGGGCCCATGTTCAACTAGGCCAAGTGCAAGGTCCTGCACCTGGGTCATGGCAATCCCAAGCACAAATACAGGCTGGGCAGAGAATGGATTGAGGGCAGCCTTGAAGACAAGGGCTTGGGGCTGTTGGTGGATGAGAAGCTCAACATGAGCTGGCAATGTGCGCTTGCAGCCCAGAAAGCCAACCACATCCTGGACTGAATCAAAAGAAGCGTGGCCAGCAGGGTGAGGGAGGTGATTCTCCCCCTCTATTCCACTCTCATGAGACCCCACCTGGAGTACT
>VYZM01017356.1:19793-62008 GCA_013398915.1 Dromas ardeola | reverse complement strand
GTTGTTCAGCCTGGAGAAGAGAAGATGCCAGGGAGACCTTATAGCAACCTTCCAGTACTTAAAGGGGGCCTACAGGAAAGATGGGGAGGAACTCTTTGTCAAGGAGTGCAGAGATAGGACAGGGGGTAATGGTTTTCACCTGAAAGAGGGCAGACTTAGATTAGATATTAGGAAGAAATTCTTTACTGTGAAGGTGGTGAGGCACTGGAACAGGTTGCCCAAGGAAGTTGTGGATGCCCCATCCCTGGAAGTGCTCAAGGCCAGGCTGGATGGGACTTTGAGCAACGTTGTCTAGTGGGAGGTGTCTGTGCCCATGGCAGGGGGGTTGGAACTAGATGATCTTTAAGGTCCCTTCCAACCCAAACCATTCTATAATTCTTATAAGCCAAAATATGAGTTCAGCTTTAGCTGAAAGCATAAAAATAAAAGTTATAGATAACAAATTCTTAGTATGACTGCAAATGTGTATAACACTTGGTTTTATGGTAAGAGTTCCTCTTGCTCATACCAATAATTAAGTTAATAGTGAATATGTTTCCAAGTTTCGGAGTAAAATAAAACAAGATTCTAATTTGCTTTAAAACATGACCATGTTAAATTATTAGCATGCAGAATTGACTTATATCTCAGAATAATTTTGATATTATCATGGTAAGTGTTCATGTTAAATAGTGTCTCATGAAATGTGAAAAGGTCAGATACTCATCCGATTAGATCATAATAAGTATTGACTTGAAATTTACAACACTGATTGCATCAGTAAGAACATAGAAGATAATTCTATCGTAACTAGATTAGTTTTGAGTTTTTAAACAAAAAAAAAATCTTGCTTTATAAATCTTTGGAGATCTTTCTCAATTGATCCAAAGTCAAAAAAGCAATTCATTGTTGAGATGTCTGCCGTTTAAAAAGTAGTCCAAACTGACAGAGTTTAGAACCTACGTAAAGAACATTTCTTAAAATTCTGAAGAATTGGTGCTTTAAGAGACAAATAAATAGGAGAGAAAAAATTTTGGAGAGGATAAAACAAAACAAAAAATGGTTCCAGAAATAGAAAACTAAACCAGGAAAATAACTGGGTGACATTTCTGTAAGATAATGTGAAATAATAACTATCTATTTGCCCACTTGTACACATTTTACAATTAT
Source organism: Dromas ardeola (assembly GCA_013398915.1). Lineage (NCBI taxonomy): Eukaryota > Metazoa > Chordata > Aves > Charadriiformes > Dromadidae > Dromas > Dromas ardeola. Next base: position 60,859 of record VYZM01017356.1, on the reverse strand, counting down.
GGTAGCTATTTATAAAAACATAAAAACTTGTAAATTAACTTTTTTTCCTTGTTCAGGTCCCTTATTTGACCAACACTGAGTGAAACTCATGGGTCTGATACAGCACAGCATTCACACCGTAAAATCTACTGTAAGCCCCAGGAGAGAGCCTTAGCAATGTAAAACGTACCATCAAGTGTGCACAATTTCCCCTAATCTCCTTTTTCTAGGTGACATGACTTGAAGGGAAATAAAAATGGCTCGAAAAACGGCAGGGGACTGCCTAAATCACACAGAACCCTAAAGTCAGTAAAAATTAGGGACTTAGCTAATTGCCTTGTGAGCCATAAGCAAAAACATCCCATTGAAGTGAACTCCAAAGCCACCTTCACTTAAAGAAAAGTCCAAGGAAGATGTGTTTTGATAAGAAATTCCACTCGCTATAGGTAAGTAGCCAGAAAACAAAGGGCAATGTCACATGAAATGGATCCACTTCTTTTTTTTGGTCACAGAGTATCTAGGTTTTTTTTTGCATCTAGCAGGGATCCAGTTGCAGTATTGCGAGTGCCCAGTTTCCAGAACTGCTGACATTTCCTCATGACCCCTCTCACAGAAGAGGTCAGCTACAGCTTATCAGCTGGGCCCCAAAAATTAATCTGCAATGTGCTTAGGTGTCACCAGTAAAACCTGGGACTAGTAGTTGGAAACCATGATACAGTGGATAGAGACAGCTGGAAAAGGTCTCTGGAGATCCATGTCCCACTTTCAGCTCAGATGCTAACACAATATAAATAAATAACTCTGCAGTAAGAGTGCAATTTAGGAGTTACATAAACGACCAAACCAAGAACTGGAAACACTAGTCATTCATTATTCTGCACCATGTTTTTCCAGATCTACATGAGCTGCAGTGCTCAACTACAGCTAAACTACACTGCCCTTCAGGTATTACTACTTATGATAAGCAGAAACTCAAAAAGTAAAGGAACTCTTATTATTTGCAGCATATGGTGGGATTAAAAAAAAATAATCATGTTGTGAATGTATGAATTTCTTCCCTTCCTGCATAAACACTTAGCTACTTAGCTTTTCTTTTTTTGGGAGGGTGTGGGGCGTAGTGTCAAATATTCATTCCCCTCTAGGACGTTTGGAAAACCATGCACATGTTACGAATATCCAGCCAGATAGCTCAATAAATGTGCTTTTCTCACAATACAGGCTCTTTTTATTTCTGACCCTCGCTACAGTCCAGAATTGCACATGTACAGAAAGTTAGTTCAGTTGGACAGCTAATTTTGCTGCTACGGTAAATGTATTAACAATATTTATCAAGTGATAATTGGCTTATTTTTTAGATTAGTGCCATTTTCAACTCATATATTCTCTCACATTGGTTTTATTGGCTCTAATCATGTGGTTAAAACCAGTGGGATTCAACTCTGCATGCTGTGCTCCCATCTGTAGATGCTTAATATTCTTTGCTGAAAAGTGGGTATCGAAAGTATACCCTCAATATCAATATGATTTAGGGAAATGCAGATGTGTATTTTATTCCTATGGCAGAAAATAAATAGTTTTGGTAAAAGTATCACTTAAATGCATGTTCCAAGAATGGTGTGTGTATAGACAAGCCACATTTTCATTTATTCAAATCAGTAAATTAGTACCATACATAACAAAAAACACAGAAGATGTTTTGATGTTCATACTTCAAAAACTTTCAAATGGAAATGCTACATGGGAACTCAAACATGCAGCTTAACATAATGGCTTCTAAATGTAGTTTAGATCTGTTACTCATTTTAATGTTTTTTTTTCAAAAGATGGTAGTACAATTAAACATAAGACTCAGCGTTCTGCAGAATAAAAAATGCATGCAACTCCCTGTTCATAACAGCAAAGAGACTTCATTAATTGTTTATGGCAATATAGTATCTGCCACTGCCTCCGTCTGTGCATAATGGAGTGTCCCAGATCATTATGATCCTGGAAATGAGATGACAAGGGCTCTGCCCTGTGAGACATGAGAGTTTTCTATTCTGGTGAACATCAATTTCAGCTCAGGGTGCCTAACAACAGCTTGTGGCACCCAACAACTCACAGAATCTGACCTCTGATCAGATTTCATACATTTTTAAATTAATTCTGTTCTTGATATCAACATGAATGACTTCTAAGAAAGCAGCAAATTTTCAGAAATTCTCAGAAGGCAATGATATCTTCACCTATGTAAATGTGATCATGTGCTGTAATTTCCTACCCCCACATGCTATGGATTCATAACTAAGTAAATAGGCTTCACACTTCAGTGCAAGCTGCAAAACAACGTGCAGTTTTCAGGAGGTCCCTACATCCGATTTCTTGTGTGAACAGCAGCATGATTTTACACAGTTACTAAGAAATGGGCTGTTTGGGTATGCACAGCATAAGCTAAATGACATCCTCAGTAGTAGACAACCGAAACTGTGATTGCTGTTGATGTGTCTCAAGATCATGTATGTGCAAGTAAGAAAAGCCTTAGACACATTTTGCATGTTATATGCAGAGTACAAAAGAGCTGCTCACTAACATCACTAACATTCATATTGTTGACATGATACATACAGTGATTGTGTGTCATCATAAAAGCTCCTCAGAAGTAGATTTTATTTTATTTCATTTTGAAAATGTCATTCTTTTTACTGCATTAGAATAATCACTAATGAAAGCAACCACCACCCCATTGTATTGCCCGATGATCAGTAAACACTTTTTTTTTTTTTTTTTAAATCTGAACACAGGAACAATCCTAAACCCAAACAGAGGATCAAGGTATATGGAAAAGGGATAGTAATTGGTAAAGGAAATGTGAGTAGTCTGAGGAAACCCATCTCCTTCAGAAGCATAGAAGCATTTTTAAACTAATGTAATGAAAATAGCTCCAGCTAGGAAAGGTCCTAGCATCATCTCCTGTACCTCACTCACAACATTGTACAAAAGCCAAGACAGAGGGCAGCCCAAAGTTATTTGATAGGTACTGCAGAAGCAAGCTACTTTCACAGTCCTTATATGTAGATTTCTGGATAGAACCCCAGCAGGTTTCATGTTAATAAAGCCCTTTCTCAAGCTGCGAACCTCATGCTTTTTCACCTCATGAAGAAATTTAAAGGTTTTCATCCATTCCAATGTGTTTTATTTATTCATTTTCCCATATGAGTAATGATTTGTACACAAGCTCTCTGCTGCCAGTTTTACCAAAAATAACTGTCCCTCATTTTTCTCACCAGGTTCTACAAGCCCTAGTACGGACCCACCACAAGACACTATTCTGCATTATCTTGTGGGTGGCTTTGAGAGAATGAATGAATTCCAACTCATATAATGACAATGATGCATGCTTCCACTTTGACTTTAAGTCATAGCATCCAACATCATTTAGAGCTTGAGATATCTCTATCAGTGGAAATTAATCTGATTTATTTATTCATGAAATGAAATTGCTTTAGCTATAATGTACAGCCTTTAAAGCATCAGTTCTCTCTCATCCCATTATTACACAGTTTCCTAATTACCTCTCTAATCACACTACCTAATATTGTAAAGTGCTTTGGAGTATGTAGAGAAGTTGTTGCACATTAAGAACCAAATTAGCAGATTTGGAGAGGAAAGAAGTCTCTTTTGTGTATTCTTCCTATAGCCCTGTGGAAAGAAGAGTCTGCTTTTCATCCTTATGCTGACACTACAACTCTAAAAGCCCAGGTGGCATGATCAGTCCATATGCTTCAGAGAAGAGTATTTTTCAGAATAACACATGGAAATTACAGTTCATTAAACTTTACCTTCCTACCCATGCCTTCTTTGCGTTTAAGTTTGGTGCAACTACTGTGAAGCATACCAAAAAAGGACCTAGGGAAACAGATGACAAAGCCATAGGCTGCAATAAGGGCCTGTAACTGAGGCACGAATCTTGGTGTCTTCTCTGTTTTAGAAATGCCATCTTCTAACACTGGATTACATTCACACTATAATTTTTTAAAAAATAAAATTTATTCTGAAGGTCTATTGCTTCACCTGTCCGAGTTCACTTTAAGGTGTGTCTAGTTGAGACCTTCCCTGAAACCATTGTTTTCCATAGAAAAATTCAATGCATATGTGCCCTAAATAGACCAATTGCCTTTCTGAGATTCTTGCGCTAAGACCTTGCTGCATACCTGCTTTAAAAGATACATAGTTTCTTCATTAATATTTAACCAGACCATCCATTTGTAAAGGACCACAGAAGTCAGTATTCAATTAGAAACTCTCAGGTTAGTCCATTATCTATCTTTGATTTCAATGTGCTGTTGACTTGCTTAAATGCTGTGAAAACATTTCTATTCTTGATATTACTTCTTTCTTGAAGTCTCCATTAATGTAAAATAATACAGGTCAGTCATTCTCTCTCCATATGAAAATTGTTTCCTGTTCCTTCTTCACCGGCTGTTTAAAGGATGTTTATTCTAGCAGAATTTTGAGTCCAATTTGGTCTATTGCTTTTCCCAAATGCTTTTTACCAATTCTCATTCTCTGCTTTTTTGGAAGGTTTGCTCTGCTACATAAAGTCAGAGACAGGCATTTGTTCTTGTTGCCTAAGTGTTTGTGTTGCCTATAGTTTTCATCCAGTCTACAAAAATGTCAACTAGAAAAGGAACGTACAGCAGGTTCTACATCAAGTTGTTCTGTGATTACATTAAAATTTTATGAACCTTGACCCAATCACTATTTTTATAGCATCCTATGGAAAGTTTCACAATAAAAGAGGGTGCTGTTAGTCAAACTCCCTTTGAAAGGCATGAAATCCTCACTTGTATGCATACTTGACCACCTTTTGTTTTATACATGTGCACCATATTAAAATACTTTTCCTACAACAAAGGGTTGTGTGGACCCTCACCCATTACAGCCATGTTTTTTGAGAAATCTGTCATTTTAAGTAGCTTGACAAAGATTCCTTTTTTATGTACACTTTGATGTTCTCTTTGTTTGGCAAGAAATCTCATGCTTCAAGACCAATTCTACCACCTGACATCTTTAATACAGGCCAACAGTCTTCCTTTCTAAAGCAGGACCATTCCTACTCCACTTTATGAATGAAAAAAATTGCTTGATGTGACACGGTTCTGTATTTAGATGTGGATCCCTACCTACTGCTTTCAATTGTTTTGTTCTATTCTTTCTCCCTGCTAAAATGTACCGCGGGGTTTTTTTTTGGCAGGTTTTGTGTTATGGTGGGCTTTTTTTAGTGTTTTGGGGTTTGGGGTTTTTTTTTGCTGGTTTGTTTGTTTGTTTGGTTTTCTTTACACACATAACAATCCACAAATGGGGAATAATAAAAGGCTTGTTTCGAATTGTTTCAAATATCACTGCTCTCAGTCCTCCCTCAGTTTGCAGGGAAAATCAAAAGAGAACACGTGGTACTACTTTGATATTATCATATTAAGAGAGGCCGGGTAAATCATACAGTTATACAACTCAGAATGCAGCTTAAGGAATGCAGTTAGTTCATTCTTTAGCAGGTAATCAAACAACTTAGTCTATGAAGCCACTTTTTTTACACTTCATAGTTTCTTACTGCCCTAATAAAATAAAATAAAGACAAAAATAGGAGGATGGAGCAGAGAAGCTGCCATCAAGTAGAACTCCGCAGATCAGACGGTATGGATTACAAGATTTCTCAAACTGTTCTCATGCATGACTGGATGGGAACCAGCACAGAACAACTGCTAAAATCGAGCAGACGTAATAGTTTCCGTAACAGGTCCAACTCACAAAGCAAGAACTTGGGGATATCATGTCCAGAGAGCCCCAGTGAGTCTGCAGCTCCATATGCTTCCATCTCCTATCAGGAACTGCTCTAGAAGCAGCACCTTCCGTACATGACTTCATGCATTCAACCAGCCAGCTCTCTGCAGATCACCAGTCAAGGGTCCATAGGCCATGTATAATTTCTCACTAACCTTATCCATTTGCCCCCCTCACACTTCCCCTACACTACTAGTAATAGTGTCAGGTAAACCAGAAATAAGGCAAGGGGCAAGACTATTACAAATATCTTAAATAAAGACTGCTACTTAAACGGATGTGCATTCAAATCCTCATAGAGAAGTCCATCATGTCTTATTTAACACATGGAAAATAGGTCCACACTAGTTGTTCTGCAAATCTAAGCAGTGTGCTCAGTTGAAGTGTCATGTCTGCTAGCTCTGTTCTTGCACGCATGCCTTTATCTCTTCTCGAGACACTGTTGGAGAGCATTTCCTGGGCTACACAAACCTCCCATCTGAACCACTGCCACCACTCTTGAGTTGTAAGTGAGGAAATACAAAATCCAACCATATGTAAAAAAAAAAAAAAAAGAAAAGAAATCAAGCCCCACAAATTCACCTCTAATCTTTAGACTGGAGGAAGGGTTAAATCCCATGGAAAATATGTTAAAATAGCCCATCAAACAAAAAAAAACACAACAACCCACGTCACTGTACAACAATGTTGCAAAACACCATCAACTGACAGCAAAATCTGTGATATTTAAGAGCACTTTTTGTTTTTAAGGAACAGAAAAGAGCCCTAGACTCCAGCAGGCTAGGAAGGGAGAGGAGAGTGACAAGAGGGGAACCGCAGTTTGAACAGCTCGTGTTCCTTGTTCATGTGCTCTTCAGCTTCTAGAGAGGGGTAGGAAATGCAGTGCCTACAAAAAAGTTAGCATTTCACATAAAAAAGAAGGTTCATCTGCTCTTTGACTAACCATCTTGTGAGTGAGGTGTGATGAAGAGAGGGTCTCTCCGAGTTGCACATAGAACTATGGGCACCTCTAAGATGGAATGTCGGCCAAAGTTTTGGGATATACAGACTTAAATATTAAACAAACTAGAGAACTGTAAATCCCTTTTCAGAATTTAGCATCATGTAGACATTGCAATAGAACACTATTTTATATCATAAGTAGCCAGGGAGTCTGAGAAAAAAAAAAAAGATACTCTTTAAGCTAAAGGACACAAACCAAATGGTTATAAACTACCCATGAAAGACATAAAGCTGAAAATAAGAGGAAGATTTCTAAACATCATTGAAGTTTTAGGAAGAGCTGCGCAGCAGTAGCAGCAAATAATAAAAAAAACCCTACCAACTGTTTCATAATGAAGGTTGGCTCATTAATAAATGTCATTATACGCTGCCATTGTCTGCAATATCAGGACATTGGCATCAGCTATCCAGTCTACCTGATATTCCTTTGTTACTTGCTGAGAAGGATATTAATATCCAATGTTAACATAAGCTTCTGGAAAGCATGTTTTACAAGGGTGCTGAGCAACCTTCTTGTTTGGAACACCTTCTTTCTCAAAAACAGACACTGGGAGCAAAAGGCAGCAGACAGGTTTTCAAACTATCACCATCCAGTGGCTGCAGAGGTTGATCTAGATTTATTTTACTGACAGCTACTGAGCAGACACCTCTTGAATTGGAAGTGCAGAAACAAGGCTGCACTATGAGAACCTGCTGGTTCTCTGTGATTTTGCGTATTCCTAACGGCAAGTGTAATAATGCCCTTTTTTTTAGGCATAAGGATTCCTCACAAAATTGGCTCAATTCAAGCCTGCTTAATCTGATTTCATTAACAGAATTATGCCTACTTCAGGCAGGATTTAAGATTGCTGTATTCTGATTTACAGCTGAGATGAGCTGCTCTGTGAGAGGGAAGTAGAGGAAGAAGTTTCAGCTATGTCTTTCACCTTTACAAAATCGTCCTTTGTCTGTTATTTATGAATTTCATTAATTTTAAACAGAGATAATTTATTTACTAAGAGAAATCTGTAGTTAGTGAGATGCCATACATTTTTGGCTGCCTGTAGAAATCAACAAAATAGCCAAGCTACTGGGATAAATTGGCTGCAAGAGAGCTAGTATTTTTAATGTCTAAAAAAAAAAAAGACAAATCCCAGGAGAACTGAATAGTTTGATGAAATGATCATTGCAGAATGTCTTTCTCAGAAAGGTGATAGTGAATCAGCACAAAGGAACTGAAGTACAGTTATATTCAGAGGTGGACTGTCATTGCCTTCCCCTCAACCAAATATCTTCCCAATCATAGTCTATTAAAAAAAGAAAACTTTTTGTATATTTTTTCCTCATACTCCATAGTCCCTGTACTCAGATTCTCTTTATACCTTGAATTGTTGGAAAACTACATGTTTGCATTCAGTCTTTTAACATATGTTAGACTGTTTTCAGTTATAATTCAGGCAATAAGAACTTACTGGCTTTTTTCATTTAGTCCATATTATTTCCCAGAGAGACAATTTTATGTGGATGTACAGGTCTCACTGTGATATCTCTGCAAGAGAGCAGACTAGACAGACCAATAGCGAGTTCTGCTTTAGCAGTTTCCATGTTCCCCTGAGCCATAATTGCCCACATTATCCAGTACATACTACTTTTTGTGTATCTGGAAATGGTTAAGAATAATCTTCTCTTGTATGATATGCTGCCTCTATCACTGCCCCATTTAATTTTCTTTTGCTACAGCAAAATAAACATTAACATCTACAAAAAGTTCAGCAGTTTTCACCCACATGTATTTACTCAGACTTTCTAAACCAAATAATTGTGTTGTTACCTTCTTTTTTCCCTTTCATTATACTTCCATGGAATTAAGCCTTTATCTCCCAAATGTTGTTCTCCATTTTTTTCTTCTCTTGTCTTCTATCTTTAAAAATAATATTGTTCTTCACAAAAAATCTCTTGGAGATGACGTGACATTTACTTATGCCCTCCCTGTTGCCTCAAGTGAATGAAACTTTGCTGTTTTTACTGGATGTGCAACCATTTGTAGAAGAGTAATATCTAACTAAGGAATTTTGTGTAATTATCAGCTACAGAATCATACTGTAGCTCTGAAGGTCATTTTCCCTTGTGAATGAGTTCTTCCCTAACTCTAATTCACTAAGTTGAAAATAGGTATTCATCTGTTTGTTCTTTTGCTTTCTTCAGAATCTGCTCTTCAAAGAATGAAAAAAAAATATTTGAGAAGCAGCTCATTTACTTTGCTCTTTAGAGCCCACATTATTCACTATTTATGAGCATTAGGTGACTACTAGGCATTCATGGGGATATTTGTGATTCCCAAGAGTTCAATGGATTGTAGCATGAATGATGATTCATCTGAAAGTTTGTATTGCAACGGGATTATACTTTACTGAATATCCATTATTTATCACTGGTAATTCTTCATCTTAAAAATGCCCATCATGGAAAAAGACAAATCAATATAATGTAATGCATGTGACCAATAATCACTTTTAACAAAGAAATACCATGTTTAAACATCAACTGAATTCCAAGTTAATACTTCCCTGACTTCTATAGTCTTTGAAAATAATAGAACAACTGGATTGTATCTGCCCTAAATAGCTGAGGTTTGGGGTCTTGTTTGTTTCTTTCTTGCTTTCTGTGTTTTGTTTTTTTGTTTGTTCTGGGGTGTGTGGGTTTTTTTAACTAAAGAAATTCCCTACTGCAGGAAGCTGGGAGAATAGTAAAGCTGTTGATCTATCTTTATCATGTTGTGTTTTTTAAAGCTCTAAATTTGCTGTTGGACAGGTTTTAAGTGTGTTTTTTCTGGTATTTCTGAAGTTGTTTGGGGGCAGGCATTCTATGGAATCAACAGCCTATGGTCCTGTTTAGAAGAATAAGCTACAGCATGGTTCTCTGTAATTGCCGGTACTGGGTATAATCATCAACTATCATCTTCCTACAATGCAAAAGTGCATTTGCAGAAAATATTGCTTACATTTTAAATCAATATTTATCTGAGGCAAATAATCTGACCAGCTCTGCTTCTTGTATTCCATATCCCCTGTTCATAGACATACCTTCAAAGACAAATGTGTCTAACCGTAAAAATAGATAAGCCTTAACGTCACATGGACAACAATGGTAAATTCCCAAAGATAGCAGTTTTATTTTGTAGCGTTTTGAACCAGGACAGTTAACAGCTACAATCCCTGCTGGCAACTTGTCAGTTTGGCATTTTTATTTCAAAGCCACATATGGTTCCCAAGTACAAAATAAACATTAATTATGTCTTTCTGTGCCTTTTTATTATGTACTTCTCTAGTCTTCTCTGGGGTTTGGGGTTGTGTTTGTTTATTTTATTATAACCAGAGTATCAACGTTTCCCATTTCTGCAGAAGTCTGTTACTGGGTCCTGTGACTTCTGCATTTTGTGGGGTTTTTTTTGTTTGTTTGGGTTTAGGGTTATTTTGTTGTTGGTTTGGGTGGGTTTTTTGTTTGGAGTTTTTTTTGGAGTCTTTTTGTTTTTAAGACAAGCAATTATAGTCTTAGTTTGCAATACATTTGTAGTTAAGTGAGATATCTGTATACATGCATATATATATAGATATAGGTGTGTCTTCAGATATTCAGATTGCTTCTTTTGAATAATTAATAACAGAATGCCATCAAATGTGATATGTGCCAAGATGACACAAGGCTATTATATAGAGAACTTTAGATTTTTAAAAGTATGTACGCTTATGTTAATTAATTAATGCTAATTAATACAGCTAGAAAACAATGCAGACACTTCATATTAAAATTTAAACTGAGGTTACAGTTTTCTTGGTTTAACTCATCCCTAATGGTAATAACAAAGGCTAGACAGTATCTTTTATAGCCAAAAGTCTGTAGTCTGGAATTCTGTTACATTTGCATTTAGTCTCCTAGTATGTTTTAAGCATATTTATTCCCTTTGGACTTTGAGGGGGGCTTTGACTGCAAAGTGTGTTTCAATCTTTTTTATTTTTCTGAATGACTTTCAGTTTAGTGATTAAAAAGCTAAAAATACTGTTCCAAGAAGGTGCCATTATTATTCTAATGTGGTTAAGTCAAAGACATAAACAAGAACAGGACCATCAAATATGTCAATACTCAATTTTTCTGAATGTTTCTAATTTTTCTGACTTGATACCTCATGGCTTAATGACATGACTGGGAAAAAAAAAAAAAAAAGGAAAGATATCTGATTGTGACGGAGAAATTATTCTCCTGTAGAGAGATAATATGAAATGCTACTGAATACTGCAGTGTGGTGCCATTTTCATTTCACTCTTTTTACTGTTCAGCTTTTTTGGAAGCACAGCTGATTTATTGTTTCTGTCTCGCAGGAGCTGGTCAAGACAAACTTGGAATATAAATATAACCTCTGTGGTCTAGACAGTGCTTCACAACCTTCTTAGCCCATAACTCAATTCCAGCCATTTGGAATCCTTCCTGGCATTTTCCCACCTCTTTTATTGCTTGTAAAGCCTGGTGGGTAAAAGTGCCTTACAGGTTGGGCAGTGCTGCCCTAGCAGGGAAGCCCTGGGCAGAGGGTCAGCAGACAGACTTCTTACTGTACCATTTCTTACCACGTAATCTCATGCAACTGAACTCTCTGTTCTTCAGTCTCTCCTTTCCTCTGTAAGCCCTTTAGGCCACAGCATTTTAACAACACCTATCTACCAGAATAGCACCCTAATCTCTATAAAGACTAGAGCACAAAGAAAATTATATAATCAGATATCATTGCTTTATTTGCAGCTCATTATTAATGTCAAGTGTGGCACTCAACATTTGCTCTGTATTTGAACCATGATTAATTCATTCAAATGGCAGTGCCCACAGGAAATCTTTATATTATCTCTATTGAAAAGGGTCTACAACTTTATTTGTATACACAACAAAATAGCATAGAGCAAGGGAGAAGAAATAAGAACAAAGGATCAAACCAGACTACCATGCAATGCTGTCCAAGTGACAGCATTGAGAATATACGTCCTCCCCACACAAACTACCTTAAAGAAAGGGCCCTGTGTAGAGATCAGTTCTCCAAGTGGATGGGAAAATGCAGGTCACTATGGTAGCTTTCTAGCCCTAGAGCCAACAGACATGGTTCTCACCCAAAGACATAGATTGCTCATGCAATCAGACCTGGATTTACAGGGAGATGATTAAATGAATAGATTAAGCGCTAAACTCTTCTGTGTCTAATGCATTCTGCAAACATTGTAAACACTCTTACTTTTGACCATTTGCCCTCTATTGTAACACCAAGTGCAAGCTGGAGGCAACAACTCTCAACCTCCCAGTCTTCTCCAGGGGAGTTTAAAGCACTTCAGGAGTGCTTGAACAAACTCAGGGACCCAAAACAATTACTTTAGGTCCAGTATTCCATGGCACTGCCATAAAAACTGTGCAAAAGCACTGTTGAGAAAAGTATACCCACAATTCTGTTGCATAAAAATAAGGAGAAAGGGAAGGAGTTATACATGACGTAGATGAGATGTCATAACCATTATTTTTTGGTTTGTTTTCCTTTGTTTCTAATTCTCAACCTTGCACATTAAGCATCAGCATAGATCCTGGCCAGCTTAAGAACACAGTGGTTACTTCAGGCTTAGATTAGTCAGAGGCATTTTTAAAAGCATGTGCCTCTCCTCCCACTCTTGCATCCTTTGCTCTTCTTTCCCCACTATTCCCACCCAGAGCCCTTTCCTTCATTTTCCTTCTGCTTTCCCTCCCGTCTCCTCCAGACTGCCCCTTTCTCTTTACTCACTTCAAACACATCTCCACCAGTATCATCACTCTCCTCTTATACCTCCTCTTGTTCACAAATGTGTCTTTGGTTCTTTACTTCTTAAAATCCTTCACGGCCGCCTTGTCCCCACACTCCCCATCCGCATGCTCCTAAAATATACCTTCTCCCTTACAAATCCAGTTTTCTAACTTCCATCTCTGTTCTCCCACTTCCCACTTCTTTCTATATATATACTTTCTATGGCACATGTTGTGCCAGTATCCCTTTTCGCAGTCAAGATCAACTATGACCTCTCTTCCTCAGCCTGATCTTTATGATATTTTTTCCTTCACTGAAGTCCCACCAGCAAGAAGTCCACATCTGTGGACTTGCACTCACAATTGTACAGATAGATGAATATGTATGCCAAGAGCTTTAGGGAGCTCTGGGCAGAGAAACCACCAGTAGGTCGAGCCTACCACCAGGCGCAAACATCTTCAATGTTGTGGGCACCAAACAAATGCATGACTAAAAGGCTGAGACAAGCCTGGGGTTTTAGTCCTGTGACTTGCCCTGTATCTGCTAGCAAGCAGCATATCACCAGGTTATCCAGGCTTGCTCTAGACCCCATCTGATGAGGTGTTGCTAATACACAGAGCTCCATCCTTGCTGTGCGTAAAACACCACCTTGGGGCGGTGCAACTGGACAGAAGGGGGAACTGGCTCTTCTAGCACCAGCTCCAGGACCAACCCTGGCACACCCCGGAGGGAGCTCTCACCATCGACCTGCCAAACAAAGGAAGCAAGGCCTGTTAACCTCAATCTAGGTCTCTTAGCTCTAATCCATGGGCCTTGAGATAAAAGTCTGATATATAGAGAGATCGATTAGGTTTGCACCACCTTAATATGAACAATTCCTAGATCATAGTTCTGGAGAACTAGGACGCACCTTGACAACATCATGTATAAAGATTAATGGACAGAACTAAACCTTAAAATTCACAACAAAATACTTCTCCTTACATTAGTCTCCAATACACACTTATATTAAGCCCTCAAGAATTTGGGTTTCAGTATCTTTCTTATATGATGAAAGATAATAATCATGTCAAAATTCCTATATTTTCCTATAAGCAGATATAATCTTATGACACAATTTTTATGAAGTAGCAGGTCAAAATTTTAATCAGAGAAACTTCCATAAAATATATGCTTTTCTCTGCAAGTAGCCAAGTTAATAAGAATTGATCAGTATACATATTGATAACAATAAATTACAAGAGCATAACTGTCTTTAAAAAAAATGATCCCATCTATATCCACAACCAGCACTTAACTACCACACAGAAACAATTTACTGTTTGTTTTCCATGCAGGTTTTCGTTCCACTTGCCTGAATTGAACACAAAACATACCACAAGATCTACAAAAATTTTTTTTGTTTGTTTGTTCAAATTACTTGTTGTACGAAAAAAGAGAACTAGTTACTAAAGCAATTTTTAACCAACAAAACCACCATTTAAATTGGGGAACACTTGTCTGGACAGAATACCAGCTACTGACAAGAGACAGAAATTTTTCACATCCTCTTTCTGCTTAAACTGGATTTCTCCCCCAGCAATTTGGGGGAAGAGAGGAAGATGTGTCTCGCTCTTGGAAAAAAAAATAATAAAATTAATCTATACTTATAAAGAACTATCACAAATTGAATCCCTGTGTTGATTCATACTCTCAGACACGACAGACTTTGGAGGACTGATCTGGCTTGAGCAATTTCTCTACGAAGTTAAGGCTGTCCTTTCATTTCTTACCCTGTTGAAAACAATTCATTACCACTAGATTTGACTTAGTCCATTACAAAACATCTTTCATTTGGACACATAAATGGAAAACAAATCATTTTTGTTTTCTTAAATAGCATTAAAAGTACATTATTTTTATAACATTTTCTGTCAGTTTCTTTGCTAAAACCTTATTTCTCATGCTTGCATTTAAAATAATTATATCTCTAAAGGTTTAAAAAGGAATCAAAAACAACAAACCACAGAACAAAAATAGATATGAGGGTATTGGATAAAGAGGATACACCACTGCTGTGCATAATGAAGGAACAATTTGTGAGCTTATGTACTCACCCCTGGAATGAGGATGCCAGTTACAGATGTCAGATTAAGCTCATGATGCTTCATGACTTCCTCCTTCCTGCCATCCCAGCTGCCCCAGACACACGCAACTGCAAGTAGTAAGGCATAGGGCAATGATTAGATGACCTCATGTTCACTACCCCCAAAACAGAGCCATCCATAAGACAGAACTTGAATTGTCCTGTCTCCCCCAGCACATAGCCAATCTCACAGGAAAGTAATGTCCTCCCCTCTTTTCACCTCCCATCTATCACTGAGAGTTTTTTTGTTGTTAACCCATAAAAAATGAGTACCTCTACAAATAACCTTGTATGTAACTTTGAGAGAACTGGCTGCAGCTGAGACTGAACCAGTCCAAGATCCTACCATAAAATAAACAGTGCTTAATCTGCAGGGCCAAACAGACCAATAGGAGCTAGAAACACTAAATGAGTTATGAAGTATCATAACCAGGTGTGAATTCTTAAGCAACTTATGGTAAGCTATTCCTTCAAAAAAATTAATAACAGCTTTATTAACTCAGTCTCAAAAAGTTTATTTCTGCTGTAAATCCATGCAGACTAATTCCTTCAGTCTGAAGAGTAAGCTACTCCTCAAACAGTGACAAAAATAGATTAAGGAACTTCAATTAACTGTTGCATTTTAAATCTTGTTGAAACGTATGCCTTAGCTTTTCTTCATACATAAGCTCATCTTTTTCTTTCTGTCAGTAATACTGTTCTCTTCTTCCTTCATGTTCTCTGGGTTGTAGCTACAAAAATCAAATAATGAACTAACATAGCTGGCATGTAAAAAAAGATGCAAGTAGCTAGATTCCTCAGAGATATGCAAAGACTGTCTACAATCTTAACAACAAAGGGGCTCCCTGCAATTCTAACAAACACTTCTACAGCATTTGCATATACAGAATATGCTGTTTAATCTCCAGTAAAAAAAAAAAAAAAAAGAAAAAAAAAAAAAAAAAGCAATTATTTATCTGTGTGTGCTAAGTGTATTTTATGTATTCCATAGGAAACTGATGGGGGATCCTTCGATAGCAGCATTTGATTATATTTCAATAAAAGCAGACCGACACAATACACCTGTGTGCACCCTGAAGTAATGCAGTATTTCCTGGATTCATTTTTTGATACACCAATATATGCTTTATTTTCAGTGTGAGAAACATACACCTACAAAAAAAACTGGCTACAAAAAATTCAATCAATATTTTTCTCAAATTAGATGTCACCTGAGTGGTACTTTAAAACACCATTATTCTGAGAGATCAGATCTTTATTTAGTCTACCTCTCCCAGTTCTACTAACTAGCATGAAAGTTTTAAAGAAATTAAATGTAAAGATTGTTATGAATGTCTTTCCTAGCTATATAGCTCCCTACATAGAGAGCTTGCCTACCCTACCATACATATTTTCTTTCAAATCAGCCTACAGCATGTCTCCTGAGGTAACTTAACAGGGTTTCCTGTCACTTCAGGCAAACACCTGAATTTCCATTCCCATTTAAACCACATGTCTCTATTTTTTTCCTTCCTTCTATTCAACTTGCCAAACTCCAAATCATTCGGTACAGATCTGTCCTTAAAGTAACTTGTTCCATAATTATGTTGTATTTTACCACTCAGTAAAATGAAGCATGGGATTAATGAAAAGCTGCCTCAGGATATTTACCATTTTTTTCCAGACTTAAGAATCAATACCAGTTTGTACTCAAGAAGCACAAATCAATGATATCCATAGAATAGGCAACATTATCTATGAAACTGTGAGAGCACCAGACTTTAAAGGTATGCCACTCAAAAAACCAGACTGTTTTGCTCTAGCTTTGCCAGTCTTCTCACAAAATCAAAATAGAAATGAATATATAATAGCAACCACTGGGAAGCCACCATGGAGGTAGAAAATTCTACAAATCGGATTTATTTTCTAAATAATGTGTGTAACCTTCTTTCTTCCTAGGACACATGTATTAACGTGGACTAAATACAGCCTTAGGAAAATATTCATTTAATGTGGAAAAAAAAAAATCACAGCAAGGCTCAACTCTTGAGCCAGTTTACAAATTAGCAAAACAACATATATAAAACCCTCTACTGTACAATCAACAATCCTAAAAGGACTGACTACTTGGAGATATAGTGGAAAAATAGCATCCTAGATTTTCTTTTCTGCAGATGCTGAAGTCAGTTTTGGTTTTCTTGGAACAATCTCCATGAAATGAAACAAGCTTGCCCTCTTTCCATTTCTCCTAAAATATTTATGTAGCTATTTGAATACTTAATAATGACTCCATTATGCATCATATAAGAGGGTTCCCAAACCATTAAATATGCCTTCATACCTTTGGGTATCCAGAAGTTCTTCATGCATAGCTCAACAGAGTATTATTAGAGTGACATAAAGGTAGTTTAATACATGTTCATTTACATAGATGTTCAGATATTACCACACTGCAACAGTGCATTCATGGTGCCTGAAACTTATCAGCATTCAAAATATGGGAGAGCAGACAAAAAGGACTGCAGTGTTTCCTGAACCAAAAATGCTGCCATTTTCTGCAAGTTTATACAACGTTGCATAAATCAAAAATGAGAAGATCCCACTTGCTTTTCTTGGAGAGTTTGATCCCTGGGTCCAATAAAATAGACACAAAGAACTACAGAACTAGTTCAGTATTTCATCACTAATGGTATTTTTACTGAAGTATGTCAACATGTCTGCATTTTATAAAAAAGCTCATCCTTCAGAGTTTATGTTCTGCAAACATTACATGAAAATACAACTTTGTGTAAATAAGCACAAGCTGAAGCTAAGTTCCAAATGTAGTTATTGATGATTGCCAGTGACTAGCTCCCTTAGTGACAGACAATAGATATAGAGAGAATATAGAGTTATCAGTAAGTGCTGAGACAACCAAATTTACCAGCCACAAACTCTGAGTCCCACTTTAATCATGGTAAATTTTATTGTTGATCTAAATGGAAGCAGAATTTGGTTAACTTCCTCAGATCCAGCCAGCTGTGGAGCATGGCCTGCTGTGTTAAATAGCCTATGAAGCTACATTGTGCAGTAAAAATAGCATGTGCTGTGCTCAAAGGATTTATTTAAAAGCTCTAAATGAAAAAATTCTGAAAAAATGAAAACAGCAATAGAAAAGAATATACAGATATACACATCTTAGTTGTAAAAACTTGCTCAAAGATTTTTGGCATCCTGTAGTTCAGAAGTCATAGAAAAACATTTTTATTAGCACATTCTAATGGTGTCTCAGGCAGCTTCATCCCAAGTGGGATAATCACATATATTTTTGCTCCCATTAACTTACACATGTGCATTCAGGCACAAGTTGACTCAGAAAAAAATCTACATGACTTAATTGAAATAAACATTGTACAACAGGGGATATTTTATATCTAAAGCAGCTACAGCCTTCATTCCTGGCACTGCTTTCTATGGCCCAAGAGCTGCAAGACACGTCACGTGCTCCAAAGAGCTTACGGGCAAGGACATCTAGATAGGTTCACAGCTACAGATGATGTTGAATTCAACCACACGGTGGGATGTAGGTAGGTTTCCTGCACAGCTGTTTCCCTGCAAAATTCAGTGATGAGATCTGTAATGGATGTTTTTGCCTCCCTACCTCTTGCAGACAGGTCACCCACAACCACAGACGCAGGGCAGCCCTATTGCGACTCACATGATATAGTGCCTCCATACTGCTTGTGAGAGATGTGCACATTGTGACTGACAGGCTGCCCATTCCTACGCAGGAGTTTATAGCAAACGGGCTGTTTTTGAAACCAAGTATGATTTTTGAGAAATCAAGAACTGAAATATAAGAACTTCAGGCCTTTCACTCTCAGAAAAAAATGCCTTTGTGGGAAATATGTAGTTCTCATTACTCTTGCCCTGACTTTATTTTGTGGTTCAGACCACAAAACTTTTTTCCTGTAATGTATCATAGTTTCCAGAGACACTATAATAAAAATGTTTGATCAGTTTAAAACTTCATTTCCTATCAAAAAACGTCCTTGGTGATTTTTTTTGACCACTGTCGTTTTAGACCTTTTCACCTTGATGAAGAAACAAAACATTTCTCATGCTGACTTCAATGTTTATGCTTGACTCTTATCATGAGAAGACATTTACAGCGGGACAAGGTCAACGTTAAAGTGCCTTTTTCCCCAAGACTACTGCAGTAGTTACAACAAATGCCACAGCACCTAATTGCCCTCCTTCAAATGGTGGCATTTCATCAAGATCTTCAGTGTGCACAGAGACTGTGGATGTACTAGGGAGGCTACAGGGGCAGCAGCTCCTTCCCTCCTCCCATCGTGCACATCACTCACTGTGGAGGCACACACACCTTACCATGCAGCCGAGGAGAACCTTCACCTTCCTGACCTCCATTCAGGTCAGGAGCATGGCTGCTGCTATGTGTATTACCATTTCTATGGACAAGAAGCCACACATTTCTGCTTCTTTCTATAATTCAGGGAAGGCTGCTCGTCATGTAACTAATGAATTGGCTGTCGTTTGCCTAATAGTTATTTTATATATACTCCAGCATACTTAGAGATCTAGATATAAAATTGAGCAATCTAATCATGTATCTGCAATGCTCTCCAGAGTACTGCGAGTCTTTAAAACAATGACTTACCAACCGAGCTACTCATGAAACACAGTAAAACAACCCTAATATTATCACCACATGATAAAATCGTATTCAACACTCAGACTGTGGGCTCAGTGAAGTATTCATCACAGACCTCAAGAATTTATCTAAAGATACAAAAGGAAGAAGAAAAGATAAATTTATCACCCCACCCCACCCAGCACATTTAATTTTAGGTAGTTGAAGATGTATAAGGAAGCATTTCCTTTGACATTTATAAAGAATTATCTCAGGTTTCTCAGTATCAGCTAGCCAGCATAAGTTTGCATGTGAACAGGGAGCTAAAAGATTATGCAGAAATTAGAATAAAACTAAGTCCCCAGTTACACTTTTTAAAGGAAAACCACTTTAACAGGTTAGTCTAATGTTGAACAACACCTGGATTAGCAAATTCCATCAACTTTTCATAGTGTGTTTTTAATGGGTATTACTACTTGATTTCTATATATTTAGACAGGAAACAAAGGTAATCTTTTCCTCATTCACTTCTTTCAATTTTCTAAGTGATAACAGAAATTTTTCTGTACTTCAAATTGATATGCAAGTAAAACAGCTACATCATCTCCAGCATGTTTTAAAACAATCCTGTGGTTTGAGCTCCCTGTTGTTTCAGAGCGTACAGAAGCAGCTTTGATAAGGAGGAATTCCAATGAGCTGTGCAGGTCAGGCACATTTTAATTTTTTAATTTTTCCCCAAAAACACTGTTCAACAAATAGCTTTGAAGTTGTCTGATAAATACTGTTTCCTATTCTGAATAGGAAAACACTGCCATTTCTTCAACAGAAGGTTAGAAAGAACTGCCAGAACAGCACTAAAATCCCTAAAGAAGGGATTAGTATCGGGGGGGGGGGCGGGCAAGGGCCCCCCAAATTATCGTTATTTAACATCATTAACATTGTTACTTAGTTTGATATTTTCTAACCTAGCCATGTTTTAGGAATAATTTTCCCTTCCCTTTGGACTTCAACAAGTCCAAAAATATTTGCAGAAAACAGGTAGCCAATCTCAATAGTGTTTTCCTTACAGGTCTCCCCAGTTGTCCAACTGGTATGAGTATGACCCCTTGCACTCCTGACAGACCCAAGGAGAATTTGAATTTCATAGCATCCAATTTTACCCTCTTTCTTTTACCCTCTCCTCATACAGAGGATGAAGATGCTTCCTTTGACTTGCTCAAGGGAACACTGTCAGAAACATGATGCATGACTGCATTAAACAAAACACCCACAATGCAAATGTGAGATGCTGGAACACAAGGAGAGGTTTTGTTCCTTCTTTCCAATGACTTCAAGTGAAGCAGAATAGGGCAAAAATAAGAATTTTTTTTCTAATTCTCAAAGTGGCACAGACAGGAACCAGATGAAGTTCCCCCATCACCAGGTATTTATATATGCTTTGCACCATGGTCTTCCACATGTATTTAGCCATCACTCCAGATTTTAACAGTTTCAGATGAAACACTTCAGATTTTGTGGGTAGGTGGTTAACAAAGAAAGATTTGTTTATAATGAAGATATTTACATGCTCTTAGTACTTACTGGTTGCATACAACATAGCATATATGCCAAAAAGTGTTCAGCTTTTCCTCAAGAAAGGAGGAAATGTTTAAAATGGCCATGATTCTGTACCCTTAATAATGGAAAAGGGAAATAGTTATGGGTTATAACTGTTTAGTTGATCCATTTAGCTAAAATTACAATAGTTATGATACTTCTTGTGTGTTTAACCCTTGTGATCACCATGCAACATTATGAGTTTGCTTTCCCAGTAGCACAAAATTATGAAAATCACCTAGGGGGTGAAATTATTATGGTACCTGTGTTCCACCTTACCCAAACTCTGTTTCTTCCATGTCTGGGATGTGTTAGCATTAACATGTCCTAGCAAACAAGGCATTGCACTGGGATTCAGGGAACTTGTTCTCTGGTGGCAGGGATCTGCTGCAGCATCCTTCACAAGTCAGTGTGCCACTGTTCCCCTTTCTACTTCTTTCATCTTAATGGGAACAGATGTTTGTGACTGGGATAGTATATTATCTTGTATTTCTTTTTCCCAAATGCTTCCGGGTCTAACTTCACTTGAGGCCTTTAGGTGCTAATGAAATATAAGTGGTAATGCAGACATTGAGCTTTAAGTGTTTCCTAAAAACATAGATGAAGAATACATTTGAAATGATACAGGATTCATTTGTCATACAGGATTTTTTAATGTCTTAAACAGACCTCACATTTTTAGATGAGAATGCTTTGAGGTCAGGGCAAGAATTCTTCTCCTATAAGAAACTCAGTAAAGACATTTACTTGAGACTCTTAATCAATTCTCCTTTTGAATGCATCCAACTTTGCAGCAAAGCAGCATTTCAGTGACAGAGTACAGAAAAACATAGTGGAGAGGTTCCTTTCAATTATAGCATTTTAATTTGACGGAACAAAGTTTGTCTTTTGCAGACTGGATTGCTAGCTAGAAACACATTAAATTTTGGGAGAAGAAATTTCTGTAACATGGTTCTAATGTGTTTGTCAACCACCTGATGTCTCTATTGGGATAATATAAATGTGAGTTGTCATACCTTCACTGAAGTCATTGGTTATTCTTTAGACACTAAAAATACCCAGAGGATCAATTTATAGCAAGGAGGAGAGTGAGTATTTTGGGCTGCCAGCAGCAGCCAATACAGGTTTATTCTTTTCACTTACACAGGTTCTTTAATGCATTAGTTGAGCAATCTCTGGTTGTCCTTCCCTAGGTAAAACATCCCTTCCCAGTCAAAGATTAGAGTCCGAATAGGATCTTCATCCTCTTAACACCATTTTCCACATTCCACTAAAATCAGCAGTGTTTTGGACTCAATGAAGAAGGCAGAACTTGGTCTGCCGTATGTGCAAGGTCCACTGAAAATTCATACTTTGGAATTAAATGCAGATTATTGCAGAAGCCAGGAGCTGCCATATGTTCATAGTAGTCAATGGGTTTTATCTGTTAATGGTTAGATTATATCCAAAGCTTTTATGTATGTAGATGTTATTTGCATATGGCTTTAGGCATGTATATATGAATGTGTACCTAGATAGACAGATATATATAACTTTAGATAGTTTGATATCTTTGGCAGAGCATAAAAATGAACCAGTGAATGCTCCAGAATTTTGATGCAGACCAGGGTTTTAGAGAACTCAAACCCAAAGATACATGCATTATAACAGGATAAAAAGACAACTTTACATACAGCATTTTTTTACAACCCTGTATCAGACTAAAACATGCAGATTAAGACTATATAGTACAATATAGTAAGAGGTAAATGCAGCTAAATAAAGAAAAGCATAGAGAAATATTGAAAAAGAAAAGAAAATTGTTGTCAGAGGACAGAAGAAAGTGAGAGCGAGCTGTAAACTAAGCTAACATTTACTAAATAAAAATAAGGATGGACTGACTTCAAGAGGAGAATAACAGAAATTACAATGTCAAAAAATACTGGAAACAAAGTAAGAGATGCTATAGGTAAATGGCTGATTGCATAGACTTCCTCAGTTCAAAACAGTAACCATGGATGAAAACAAACATCAGGAGGTAAGTACAGGACCACAAAGGCAAATTAGGAAAGATACGTGAAGAACTGCATTCCTAGAGAATAGAAGTTAACCAGGAGGTACATGACAGAACAATGCGGCTAAACTCAGCAGAGGTATCTAAAGGTTAAATCAGATTTGGCAGCAGAAAGGAAGTAGACCATCACGTGTTTAAAGCGTGGAAATTGAACAACCTGAGGAAATACTTCCAATAGTAACCTCTTACTGACCTCTTAAGGATATAGTGGACATTTTGATAAAATCTTCCTAAGGGCATAGGGAGAGGAAAAATATGATATGAGAAGGAAAATTCTTAGATAATAAAGCTCTCAGAGATTAGAGAGCTTAACCAACGCGTTATCTAGATAGAAATTCCATTGATCACAAGTCAAATATAGTATTTAAATTTATTATTTTAGACTACACTTTCAATTAAAGTAAAGAAAGTACCAGATACAAATTTACAACAACAGACAAGATTCATATAGGAAATGTAAAGATCAAATACCTACCTCATTGTCACAACAAAAATGAGTGAATTACATTTATTTCTGTTTAGACTTCATAGACTTTCACAAAGGCTTTCATAGAATTTATGGGCTATTAGGGAATTTTACCAAAAAAAAAAGTAATATAAATATGATTATATGAAAGGTTAGGAAATAAGTAATATTTATATATATTTAACACAACTACAAGTACCAGAAAAGAAGCCTTATACCAGGTACATTGGACTGGAAAAAAAGCCCAAACAAACAAAACAAAAACCCCATAATCAACCCTCCCTGCACCCATTCAAAATCCACCCCTTAAACACTGAACACTGATGCAGAAGAAGAAATTCTCTGGAAAGAGACCTGGGAGTCCTGGTGGACAACAGGATGACCATGAGCCAGCAATGTGCCCTTGTGGCCAAGAAGGCCAATGGCATCCTGGGGTGCATCGGGAAGAGTGTGGCCAGCAGGTCGAGGGAGGTCATCCTCCCCCTCTACTCTGCCTTGGTGAGGCCACACCTCGAGTACTGTGTCCAGTTCTGGGCTCCCCAGCTCAAGAAGGACAGGGAACTGCTGGAGAGGGTGCAGCATAGGGCTACCAAGATGATTAGGGGACTGGAACACCTCTCTTATGAGGAAAGGCTGAGGGAATTGGGTCTGTTTAGTCTGGAAAAAAGGCGACTGAGGGGGGATCTTATCAACGCTTATAAATACTTAAAGGGTGGGTGTCAGGAGGATGGGGCCAAGCTCTTTTCAATGGTGCCCGGCAACAGGACAAGAGGTAATGAGTACAAACTTGAGTGTAGGAAGTTCCATCTCAACATGAGGAGGAACTTCTTTACTTTGAGGGTGGCAGAGCACTGGAACAAGCTGCCCAGAGAGGTGGTTGAGTCTCCATCTCTGGAGACATTCAAAACCCGCCTGGACGCGTTCCTGTGTAACCTGCTCTAGGTGGCCCTGCTCTGGCAGGGGGGTTGGACTAGATGATCTCCAGAGGTCCCTTCCAACCCTATGATTCTATGAATCTATGAATCTATGATTCTATGAAATCTTAGTGATGAGAAAATAAATAAAGAAATTCAGTACTTCTGGTGTCTTGGCAACAAAAAGAATAAAATGGATGGAATGGGTAATGAAATTAAGGTCAGAATAGCAATAAGCACATAAACCTTTGTAATGCTAAATCCAGATGGACAAAAAAAAAACCTCTGGATCTAAAGTCTGCATATTCAATGAAATACAAAGACAAATTCATTATGCAGAGCTGCAAACTGAGGACTTAATGAGATCTTCCAACCAGACCTTCATAAACCGCTGCTTTAAAGAAACTTTCAGTATCTGATTGCCAGGACAAATGCTACAAGAAAAGGCAAAACTAAAGCCATTTGGGATCAGAAAGAACTGATCAAAAATTGTGATATTTGGGATATCTATAAACACCAATAACACTCACCCATGACAAGAATATTTAATGAAGAAAGCTGAAGTGGAATTAATACTTTTTGAAGATTTACAATAGAAGCTTCTTAGAAAACAATTAAGATGTCAGAGATGATTGCAAAAGACAAAGATAGAATAGCAAAGCAATAGCAACTGCACTCCAAATTGAATGCAGAAGACTAAATGGACAAATGAATGCAATCTTTTGATGCATTTTTAGGTACACCTTGTGGTCAGTGTTTTGAACACATTTACAGTTCCTTACTGATCCCACAATGGGACCTGATGACTGCACAAGCCACCTCAAAAACATATCTCTGCTGTCTCGTTAATGACATAAAAAGAACTATTATGAAACACTGATGGTGCCTCCCTGGACATGACAAATAAACAAATTTAAAAGATGAGAAATTTAGAGGAAAAGGACAAGTTGTCTTGGAGTCTGCCTAAGGTAGGATGGAATGAGAGGTTTGAACATGCTTCACTCCAGGGTCATGATATAAAAAATAAACATGATTTGCCGTAAGTGTACACTAGCTTTCTGACAGAAGCTTTCCTCCTGAGATAACACAAGGATTTCAGAATGAATCTCAATTATGAATGATTCTGTGGACCAGAATGAATCACTTTACATTATGCTACATGTTATGTGCACTTGAGACAAAAGGCATGTCTGAAAGTGCATCATTTGTCTCTCCCACAGTAAGCAACGTTCATCAATGCTTCTATGCACTTCCAGAGCCTTAATGTTCTTACACTGGCAAAAGCACCATTATTTTGGTATGTTTCTCACCTTATTGGGATATAAAGCATATTCCAGAGTGTTCTCCATACAGACCAGTTGGCAATATTCATTACGAAATCCAAAACTTTTAACAAATATTCATGTTTCACATTTCTTTTTTCATAAAACCACTCAATAAGCACGAAACTGCATCAATCACCAAAAATTCAAGGAAAAAAATTCACTTTCATTCAAATCTGGATGCAATTTTACAGCTTAATCTCAGCATTAAAAATTAGGAAAGATGAATTTTCATAACAAAAGGTACAAAGTTGTGTATTTAAGTGTTAAGCAAAAATCCACATCCATCTTAAAGCCTATGGATTATGTTTGGTTTGCTTTCATTCTTATTAAATTATTAAACAGTATCCACTAAGAGCAACACAGCAAGGTAAATCCATGGTATCTTAATTCTAGTGGATAGGCACCAGCTTGCTGAAGGTTGACTGGTTTATTTGGAGGGGGTGCAGGAAGGGACCTGTTTGTTTCAAAAAATAAAAACAAACCACAAACAAACAAAAAAACTCAACACCTCAAAACACCCAACCACACCCACCCACCCCCAAACTCAAAGTCTTAGACAATTTTAAAATATCTAGCAATTAGCAACTGGTACATTCCTGTCAGCTGATGTTAAAACCTATTATTCCTTATGTTGTGAGCATGCTGATTCACAAAGCAGCTTTATAATGTTATATCAGTGTGATCAGTAACAAATTCCTTTTGTGAGGCTCCATCCATTTAACAGACTGGATAATTGAACCCAAACTTCCTGCACGATAGGAACATAACCAATGGCAGAAGCATTAACTGGTAAGCCCCAAAATACTAACCTTCCATGTTGCATCATTTTGCCCCCTTGCTACTGCAGGGTAGTGTTTGTGATCCCATGACCCATTTGTCAGCAGCAGGCCACCGATTGTGTCTGGCTCATAGAACAGCTGCCTCAGTACTGCAAACAAAGGCTCTCGGGAACGCTTTTGTAAAACCTTATTTTAATAACTCAAGTAATATGCATTTCAGTAACAAAAAGGGTGGTAAAAAATAACTTGACAGCACCCCCACCCAACAGCTCTCTAAACCCTGACAGTATGAATCTAAGAATTCAATCTGATGCTTTGTTTTCAAGATCTTCCTTTGAGTAATCAGTGTCTGAACCCAGTGTATTTATGATTTCAATTTTTTCCTTTGTTCCACTTCCCTAGATGTGTTGCGGACACATTTCAGTTATTCTGTCATCTTTTAACAGCTACTCTATGTCTCCTGTTCCATTTGTTTTCAAATTAAGTTCCTGCTCATTCTAGCAAAGGGTGAGCTCCTGATATATGACTGTGCTTAACCTGAACATGTCATCAGCATCAACTTCTTGAATAGCTATTTCAGAGGAGAAGGGAGACCAACGTGACACTGGGATTCTGGTTCACTGGAGATCAGGATGATAACAGCGTTACCAACACTATGCTTTTCTGTAATAAATTCTTATTACTGACAGAGTTATTGATGCATGCAGAACAAAAATAAAAGGTCGATGAATTTGTATCACTGACGGGGCTCATACAACAGCAAGCAGATTCCACCTGCTAGTCTTAACCGGATATTTTGCAGACATCACATAATAGAAAAGCACTCGGAAAGTGAGTTTGCTGCCATCGTTTGCACCGTTTTTTCAATTGTTGAAAAAGAAAGGGGAGAGCTAGCTAGTTTTTAGCCCTGCTCAAAGCAATACTGTTTCTTCCTTCCCTCTCATTTTCCAGCAGCTGTTTAATTTCGTCCGTACTGTGCTGTCTACTTTACATGCATTGTCAGGGAATAATTCCCACACTGCCCGAAGCGCATTTGGGAAGCGGCAGAAGCCTTCCTCCTCCTGCAGCAGGGCCGCACCAAGGCTGCACCCAGGAGCACCTCCAGATGTCCCGCATGCAGGAACCAATTGCTCCTTTTTCTCACCAGTTCCTGTTGCGTGGTCACACCAGGCAGAACCAGCATGCACCCTGAATTTCCATTTCTTTGCTAATGAGTTTTCCCCATGGGAAAACCAGGATATTTCTGCTTGGCCACAATCTCTTCTGAAGGGCACTGATGACATGTCATGGAGTGAAGGCTGGGCTGACACTGACAATGACAAACATAGCGGTCCTTTCAGCTGAACCAAAGAAATCACAATAGAGAGGCTTATCTCTCAACAGCAGAGTAAACCATAGCTTCTAAAATGCATTCCTCTGCAAGGATTTCTCTGCAAGAACACAGGACGGAGATTCGGGGAGGCCGCTCCTCAGAGCAACCCATGCCTGGATGGGGGGATCCATCTCTTCGCAGAGGGCTGGGTGGGAAGTGAGCAGAGGCAGAGGCAGTCTCTTCAATAAGTAAAGAGCATACACAATGGACAAAGCCAGCAAGCTCTGGCAATGAGCATCTCAAACAAGGTCATGCAGGGAGTCTATGGTATAATAAGCCACACTAATAAAGACTGCCTGGCAAGCACTCTATTATAGGTTTCTCTAGTACTAAAGCTTAACTCTTCCCTCAGTTCCAGTAAATTTTAAAAAATTTTATACCTTACTGTTTATTATTTTGTTTTTCTTATCTTTTTTACCACATTATTATGCTGCCTCTAACATGTATAGCAAAACCAAAAGGCTCTTTCTGGTTTCATGAATACCAAGAGGAATGTTTTCCTCAGCAATTAGTAATCATACTAAGACACAGTTCCACTCATACAAGGTCAGGATAAGAAAATATTTGAAATGCAAAGCATATCTACTACTAAATTATCAATAAGACATAATAGCAGGATAGTAAATGTGTGTTATGTATATTTAGTATTTATTATAGAAATTTACTGCATATGAATTATAAGGAAGTGCCAGATGCATCTAATAAATATGAATAAGGAAGGTTTCATACCCCCAGAGCTATAGATGATGCGGTCTTATAGTTCTCTGGTTGAAAACATTGTATGAAAATCACTTCACCTTGTTTAATTGGAATTGGATCCTCTAAATCTTCTACACCTGCGTTAATCAACTAGTCCAAAACAAGTTTCTATATGCAGTTAAAGTTTCCAGTGGAAAACTTCAGAAAGTAATAGAAAGTCGACTAACAGTTAAGGAAGAAAAGGAAATTGAAGTACTAACAAAGCAGAAAATACAGTACACCCCTAGAAACTCAAAAAACAAAATATTATCATTATTTACTTTGTGTTTGTGATCAGCTGACATCCCTGCATTGTTTAAATAAGCATGGGAAAAAAACTAACTTTCTACATAAAAAGAAAAATTCAGTCTTTACTAAATAATTAGTGTTCTGAGGAAAAAAAAAAAGTAACTTTTCAGCAGAATTAGATTCTGCAACTGTAGCTGTTCCACTACAGAAACACTTCATGTTTTGCCCTTGAATATTATACGTAAATTCTCACTTTACTTTTTTAATATAAAAAAGCATAATGCAAAATGTGATCACCCTCAGATGACCGGACCTTAGAAATGTAGCAAGTGAATATTGCAGAGAAAATAAAGTATCTCTCCCAGACATATTATACACATGAGAAATTAAACCAAAATAATGTTTTTGTTTTTCCATTATCACACAAACAGATTTTATAAAAGGATAATCTATGCTCTTTCAGAAAAGGGCAAACAAACTCTATGGAAGCATGCTAAAGGATTAACAGGAAGTTTAGTCATTGCTGCTGGTAATCGAATCAATGAGAAAAAGGGGGGAATATATAAATGTATTTCCTGTAATTTGATAGGGAATTTTTAGGTCAGTCCAAGTACTTGGGCCATTGTTGTCATCTTTCCTTTTTTAATTTCTTCTGGGTTTTTCCTAACTTTTTTAAGAAGTAGTTTAATTTCAGTAGGTTTTTCAGTGAAATCAATACTCACAAAAGAAAAAATATTCCCAAATGAACAGAAGTCTTTACAATGTTTTCCATTAACCATTGTATAGAATTTTACTATCTTCTCTGCTCTGTAAAAAATAGAGTGCTTAGTAGTAACTATACTGACCAAACTCAGAATTCAGAGTATCTCCTTAGTCTCTTCAGACATGTTTTTTCTTCACCTGTGGCATACTACAGCCACTTCATCTGCACTGACACTACCAGAATTCAGAACACACTGCATATTGCTTAGTTTGCTGAATTTTAACATTCTTTGGAAATACGTATTTATGCAAACAGTCCATATAGCAGACAACAGCAGCATATCCTCCAGCTTGCCTTGACCTTTGAAAGACAATGAGTCATTGAACTGTTTTTGTTTAGGATACACAAAACACTTGCACTGCTTATTTCAAGTCAGCTTGATGATGCTGATTTTCAAATGAATATGGTTCAATATCAAGCAGTAAATGAAAACATAGATGAAAGTTGTCTAATTAAAACAAATATTGCTGTAAGTCCGTTTACGTTTTTATGACACTATTGCAAAACCATGCATCGATTTGTAACTCCATTCCCTTCATATTGGTGAAAGGTGGAACTTGAGAAGGCCCAGGACCTTTGGGAGTCACTGGTTTCTTTCAACAATTTAAAAGAAACAAAACCAAAAAAAAAGGAAACAAACATTTTTTTAATATTTCTTAACATCTAGATTAGTGCTTCTCTGTGGAAACACTCTCTTTGAACACCTAATCTGGAGCAATGGTAGAAAAAATACTGGATGGCTACCTGAGCTTTTTTTTTGATCTTATCCAGAAATTTTCACTGACAACCACGTTTTTCATTCCACTGGGAAGCATTAAGTCTACAGTCAGGATAACATTTCCAGCCACCCCTGTTCCAAACAGAGAATGTGCTTTTCAGAATTCCGCACTGCTGTAAGTGATTAGTCCTCACCACAACAATATAGGGGCTCTTTTGAAGCCTCCTTGACCATGCAGTTGATGCTCTTTGGAACTAAAGGTGCAACTAATATGGTTAGCAAAAAAACTATTTACTAATTGGATCCACCAGGAAAAAGCTTCTAGCAGATATCACCAGGACCCTATTGACAGGTAAAGCATAGAAGGAATATGGTTTGACATTCCTGATACCATGCACAAAGTGGCGCTCAGATATCTATCTGCTTGTTTTGAATGAGCAAAGGACAAATGCAGCCACCATGTGAATAATGGGACAACAAACTCATACAACTGCTAACACAGGTTTTGGCACAGAGCATGAATACGACGCTAAACTATGCTCATGCTCCCTTCCCTGTCAATCCTTAAATGCCTCACATAAAAAGTCTAACTGAAAAAGAACATGCTGCACATTAAAAATATGCACATACCGCAGCTGCATCCCATTCTTCCAGGTGGACTTGGAGTAGTTATCTCTAGATAATTAGCTCTCCAAAAGTCCAGAGATACTCAGGTAATATTGTTGATAACACCAATTATGATATAAATTACAAAAACATGAGGTTAGGAACTGGAAAGAAATGGGCTGACTTTGTCCTTATTAGAATGGGTCATTATCAAAGAGCTGGCTTAAATATGACAGATTGCATTTCAGTCTTCTGAGATGAGCATCTTATCTTGAGATACAATGTCAGGGATGTTAATTGCTGTGAAGTACAGAAGCATAAAAGTTCAGCTAGGAACACGCTGCATTCTGATTCATGAATATATAAGCAGAGAATGAAGCAAGTGATAAGCGAATCAACTACAGCTAAATGCTGATAATCTTCATATTGATGCAAGAATCTTCTCAGAACCTGAAATTCAGAAGATTTAGGACCCAAAGGCTCATATTATGGTTTCTCACTTTCTTTGTCATAGCTTGTTTTTGAACTCATTTCAGAAACACGAGTCCCAAAAGTATGATTCATACCCCAGCTGGAAAACACACAGCTCTCTAATGCATTTTCTGTTTCTTGGTACAGATTCTGCTAGCATTGTGGGCAAGCAGTATCAAACATGTTTACTCTAAATGGCTGAGCTCAGAGCAGAACAACAGACTGTGGAATGAAATACTGCATTAGCTATACAAGCACAATCAATTTGTCATCATTTCACACTCAAATTCTTCTTTGCAAAATACTTGAAAGTAAAAAGGATTGGTTTTCTGGGTCGAGGTTTGTTGTTTTTGGTTTTTTTTTTCCTTTTTACTCTAGTAAAATTGCAGCAGGGATAATATTTTCTGCAGCTTGGAATCTGGAGTTGACA
Source organism: Dromas ardeola (assembly GCA_013398915.1). Classification (NCBI taxonomy): domain Eukaryota; kingdom Metazoa; phylum Chordata; class Aves; order Charadriiformes; family Dromadidae; genus Dromas; species Dromas ardeola. Next base: position 29,056 of record VYZM01017356.1, on the reverse strand, counting down.
GTTTTCCATACTGTTAGAGTTTTAACTCTTTTCTCCCATGTCCAGAAGCAGCAAATAGCTTGCTCCTTGAAGTTATCATTACTGGAAAACAAAACAGCCATAAAACACTTACGTGTTTTATTTTAATACCTACCACCACTTTTATTATTGTAGCTGAAACTGGGACCCATTCTGGAAGAACTCAGGGTGTACATCTATGAAGAGGCAGTTCCTGTCGTGATAATTTTATCTTTCAGGCAGGCAAGGTGATTAACAGATTAGAATCAGAATTTGTGTCCTTATTGCAACAGGTTCAAAACTGAGGCAGTAAGAGATTAAATCATCAGCAAGGACAACTATGTGGAGCAGTTGCAGAATTCACTCTCTTTTATCATGTCAGCAAGCATCTTATCAAAAAGTCATGTTCTGCTTGAACCTCTCACCAAGACCCACATTAAAAATATTTATATAGACAAGCATAAATGGAAAAATAGGTGATTCCCAATCTTTGTGGCTCTAGGGAGGACTGTCTGCTTTCAGAAGTTCTCTCAGACACCGGTCGTCCCCTTCAGTAGAAATCACCCCTCTGTAACAGATGGCACAGTAAACAGTGACATGGCCAAGTATCTCTGCTTAATTTGCAACACAGTTTACTGCAGTGAGGGATTTTTGCCAAACTAAACTATAAATAAGTCTGCACCTGTTTAAGAAAATCCACTAATTTTAGGTAACTTGATTTGTGCATTTCACTCCCCGCTCCATGTTCCATATAGCTTTTCTACATTTCACATCACTAGCTACAATCAAAACCTACAACATCATCATAAGTTCAAACATGGGACCTGGGACAAACTCACTGAATTCTGTGTCGTTGTTGTGTAATAAATAAGAAAAACTGGCAGATAGACTAAAAAAAAACCCAAACCAACAACATATCTCAGAATTGCATTCAGAGTAAGACAACACTGAATAGCTTTTCAATCTGTTCATATTTGCAATATTACCATTTTAAACAGTAAGATTTGATACCTCTTTTATTTTGCTCCTTTTTTTTTTTTTTCATTTTTAAAGAAAGAGCCAATCTGAACTATGGTGTTCATTTTAAGGCAAGTTTTACAAATTAAGGGTAATTGGAAGCCAGTTAAAATGTAATAGAATTAGAATATAATTAGACTAGACATTAGGAAAGAAATTCCCTAAACAGTCAGGAGATTGAAGCAACAGATTACCAGTGAAGACTGTAAAATCTCTCACTGGAAGTGCTTATAAATATCTGTCAGGTATGATTCGATACTGCATTGAGGTAAGGAGATGTTCAAGGTACCTTCTGACCTCTTCCAACCCTATTTTATTATTTTTTTTAATATACCTGAATGGAACTGTAAATTGATATTTGCACTTGAGGAAAAGTATCTACATAACATTGATATATTGTACTAACTAGACCTATGATAAGAGACATTCAAGAGACAGGTCTGATTTTGTTTAGGTGTGGGGTTTTGTGGTTTTTTTTTCTTCCTTATAAGTAAAAGACTGGTAAATTACTATTTACTATTTCTCCTTTTCCCACTAACTCTTTTCTTTTCCTATTCCATTATTCTTGCACTGCTAAAATGATGAAGCAACTGTTACGGAAACAAGCACATTTTCTCCACTGTTCTCCATTTCTAACTCTTACAAAGAAGATAAAGAACCTCAGATATGCTTAGATCAAAAAAAACCCCTTTCTAACTAGATCTAGACAAGGGTGATATCATCAGAAGAGGACTGTAGTCCATATGAGATTAAGCATCCCATCTCCACCAACAACCATGCTTTCATAGAGTCATAGAATAGTTTGGGTTGGAACCTGTAAAGGCCATCTAGTCAAACCCCCCTGCAATGAGAAGGGACATCTCGAACTAGATCATGTTCCTCAGAGCCCCGTTCAACCTGACCTTGAATGTTTCCAGGGATGGCACATCTACCACCTCTCTGGGCAACCTGTTCCAGTGTTTCACCACCTTTCTTTCTTATATCTAGTCTAAATCTACTCTCTTTTAGTTTAAAACCATAACCCCTTTCTCTATCGCAACAGGCCATGCTAAAAAGTGTGTCCCTATCATTCTTATAGGCACCCTTTAAGTACTGAAAGTCCACAATAGGGCCCCCCTATAGCTTTCTCTTCTCCAGGCTGAACAACCCCAACTCTCTCAGCCTGTTCTCACAGGAGAGATGCTCCAGCCCTCTAATAATTTTTGTGGCCCTCCTCTGAACCCACTCCAAATGGTCCATGTCTTTCCTGTGCTGAGGGCTTCAGAGATGGATGCAATACAATCTTCCAGCTTACAGTACACCACACAAGAGCACAGTGTGGGATAAGCTGTGCACAAGGAGATTTCTTAAACACATCACCTAGTGTTAGTCTTGTGTCCCAAAGCAAAAACATTTCTATCCCCTGAACTATTTTCAGCAGTATTTTGAGTCCTGGTTGTCTTTATTATCCCCATGAAAGTCTTTTCTTAATTCTAGCTCTAAGCTTCTTTCTCCACTAATACATTATAGCACCAAGTTCCTCTGGATAATTATACACTGTATAAAAGGATTTCTTTTTAAACACTTTCATGTGTATTATAATTCAATATCTTTTTGTGTCCTATTAAAAGGGAGTGAATAGAAGTATCTGCCTGACCTTCTTTTCTGCAACAGATACTAATTGTTGCCCCATCTCCTGTCTCCAGCATTCTTTCCTCTGACCTAAACAAAATTTCAAATTATTTCACTTCATCCAGATTTTAGTTTACATGAGTCCACCTTCTACAAGAATTATAGTTGACCTTGTGGGTCTCAATCATATTTTTTTTTTTTTAGGTGAGGAGGAACAGAAAAAAAATAGGGTGAGCGGAACTGAAGTTAGTATTCCATACAATTTCCTTAATGCAAATGATTTAACCATTTTTTATTCTCTAACATCTCCCCTGTATTCTCCTTTTCTAGATGTGATGGCACTTTACTATATGTGGCTAAACATTGCATAGCTGTTTTCATCACGCCGTCCCTAATGACAGTTAGATCTATATGTTTATTTGTTTTACCTTAAATGAAATTAATTTTGAAATAAGATATGTGAACAGTTCATATTTGTTCTCCCAATACAGGTGGTAATTCTAAAATTCTTTCCACTCTTTACTCTTGTATCATCTATTATTTTTGCATTTCTTAGCCCCTTCTTCAGATAATTTTCTGTCCTGGTTTACCTCAAACCAGGACATTATCATATTCAAATTACCTACAGAGGCATTCTTTCACTAAAAGCTTTGAAAAGAAATGGTAATAATTCAGTAATTCTTATAAAGATTATTTACTTCTACTGCACTAGCACCTAGGGATCCTAGACATTGACTGAACTAGCTGTACAAACCAAACAGAACAGAAAGAGTAGTTCTCACGCCAGACAATTTTTAGGTTAAAAGGAAATCAATCACTTTTTATAGAACTATGTATTCTTGAGTGTAAATAAATATGGACAAATCTACTACAGCTGCAGATTGCTATGGCAGTTGAGGTAAACTAAAGCATGCTCCCAAAGCCTTTTCATTACAGCCTGCTTTCTTCAACTCCCCTTTCCCTACTGTTCGCTGCTTCCTGGAGAGCTAATGGTATCCTACCTAAACTAGTACTGTGAACTTTATGTGAGAAATAAAAGTATTTATTAATTCTTCTTTGTCAAGTTTGTATATTTAAAAATTAGAGTAACACTTGGCCAGGTTCAGGATGCAATTCGAGTGTATCTTGGTTTTAGGAATCTGAGCTTTGCTTAAAAAGGAAAAAAAAATAAATCTCAACTCCTCATGATTATAAGTAAATCCACAAACATATGAAAAATGAAGTTGATGCAAAGCTGATGTTCATGCCTTTCTGTGTCCAAAGTGAAGCAACATAGTTACTCAAATTATAATTAATAAGATCTCTGATATGAAATCTCAAAATTGCATTGTACTTTGTTTTTATTTTCTAGGACAAGGTCACTGGTCTACAAAGAATTTCAAAAGTGGTCTTCATTTCATTGCCACAAACAGAAGAAACTGAAGGCGGTTCTAGAAATCACTCTCTCTCACAAACTGCTCCAACTCTACCTGAGTAGACTATTCCTGACAGGAGAACCGACCTGTCTCCTGTTGAGGCAATGTCATTGTTTAGCAAGAATTGAAGAGCTAGAGACAAGAATAAGAAAGATGGAACCTATACCTCAGCATTTGGTGTACCTTTGGGGGATTAAGTAGTCCTGAACTCTGATCTTTGCTCAAGGCAGTGCTTCTGAACTTGCATTTGAAGAGGTATACTGCACCTGAAAATAATTAAAATAAAACTTGGAGAATAAAAAAACTACTCCTCTTACATTCTTTTCAGAATACTGCTAGATTTAATTTTGTGAGATATTCACTTCTAATTCTGTTTTTTTTATGAAAACTTTAATTGTTTGCCTTGATTTATTAGATATTATTTTAAGGAAAAATTCCCATTAAGACAATATTTTTGATGGTGGTAGTGAAAAAAATATGATCTGGACTTCCCAACAAGGAAAACATGAGATTAAAAAAAGCAATAAATAACGAGTCTAGACAATTTCTGAATAATGAGTAAAACATTTCATGGCTGATTAAAATATTTTTGGCTTCTTTTAATAAACCTTAACAGAAGTGTCAAGAAATATATCTGGCTGTTCTGAGGAAAAAATGTTGAATTGCGCATAATCATATTTATTTTTACCCAGAGAGGGTGAGTTCCAGAAGTTTAAAGAAAAACTACATAGTCATTGGAGTAGAGAATACGAATATTTTGATCTGATGCAATGATACTGTTAGTTGTCTATAATATGCTTCCTTCTTTTACTTCGATCCATACAGGAACAACAAAATTGAGATGACCTGCCTTCTTGTGAAGTTGTATTTGTGGTAGGTTTATGGCTATAGTAGAAACACTTTTTTAATCTACCATTACACTGCCTAGTGCTCAGGATCCTCTATGTTCACCACATTCTGACCTAAGGGTCGTCATATTAACCTGCACTGTCTCAAAGGGAAAAAGCTCAACCCACCCCTTCTCAGCAGCGTATCAGGAGTCTGGTTTTTAACTACTGAAAGCAAGGATTCAAATCACTATGTTCAGTATGAATAAAGTGTATAGACAGTGCTCTTTGGTTTAAAATTGGGTTCAATATTCAAATCAGAGTTCACCCACATGTAAATTAGTGCATGAGAAAACACGAGAGTACTTCTGCACTTGGACATAGAAGTATGTTGTGAGCTTGTGCCTGCACTGTCCATGAGCAGCTCACAAGGGAAGGGCTACTTTCACATGGAAACTTCTCAGCGTGACCAAAATCTTCCCCCAACTCCCCCTTAATATTTCGCAAAACATCATTTGTTTTTACAAAACCTCACATTTAAATTATTTTTTCTACTGCTCAAACAAGCTTTAATTAGCCACACTGTGAACCTCTACAAGATTATTATTCTGTTCTTTATAATCTGCTATTTTGAAGCGCACAGTGCCAATTTATTTTTCTCAGATAAAAAGCACAGTTTTCTCTAAATGTAGACGTGTTCTCAGATACAACACAGCTTTTACTATCAGGGAAATACTAGTATTGCAAAGACTCCAGACCTTATTATATAATATTTATAAAGGAAATTTGAGGTCCATGTGGTGAAGGATATTATGGGAAGCCTCTGAGAGTGGTAAAATAGCAAGATCACTCTGGAGCACTATTATCTCTGTTGTTTTAAAGCATGGTAAAGATGTGGGAGAAACACAGAAGCTATAGGCTCATATTTTTAATTAACCTAGCCTGTAAAATCCTTGAAAAAGTGTCAACTAAGGTATTACTGTCTACTTTTCCCAAATTAATTTGTCCAAACCAAGAAGACTTTATTAAAACAAGACTATCAAACAATAACATCAGTTTTTAATAGACTTAATAAACATTGAACAACATTAGAATAACCATTCAATACTCTTTTACTCAGTGTACAAATGGGGCCTGAGTGAATACAAAGAATTACCCTTTCCAAGTAAGGAAGAAATTTAGAACAAAGGGTATCATTTCTATACTCAAAGCATTAGTTACTTTCAATATTAATAGTGAGAATTTTTTTCCAGTCTATAAAAGAGTGGATAAGTGTGTTGTTGTCTTTTTCTATTTCATTTTCACTACCTGGAGAAATACCTTCCTTATTAGCATTTCAAACCACTGATTTAATTTACTTTGGAGTGATAAAATGTTGTGTCCACCAAGCAAATTATTTGACATAACATTAAGTATTTCACTATAGGCTCTAGCCACTGGTATACCATGTCGTTACATCTCTTTCATTTCCCATGAAGGGGAAAGGCCATAACCTCTCATTTTCATAACGATGCCAAGTGAGCCAACCCTGCAGAAGGGAAGAAAGGTGTTTCTGTCCTCTCATCCCTAGTCCTTATGCAAACTGGATTTTGAAGGGCCGTGGGAAGGAGATTTAAGGACAGCAGCTTTGAAATACAAAGCTGCATTACGAGACTCACATAAACAGATGCAACACATGGATCTAGCTTAGAAGTTATGCCCGATTCATGCAGGGACCAGTCGACCTCCAAAGTCCTTTCCAGACTCCCTGAATCCTGGTTTCTACACACTGTGGCTTAAAGAGCAAACAGAAAATCCACAGCAAAAAGCACGCAGGCCAGCTAGAAACCTCTAAAGTTACAATTGTTGTGAACTGGAAAAAAAAATAATTCAGGAAGCTACCTGCATGTTGGGGCGTGATTTGTTCATCACTGTCCCACAGTCTACATGGTTATCAGTTACTACAGTGGTGTATTTTGTCAGCTGCAGCAGGAGCAGGTCAGCCTTAAAACAAATACTTGGTCATAAACTGCTGGACTTAGAGGTAGGGTAACCAGGCTTCTTGCTTTGGTGCTTAGCCCACTGATTTTAGTCTGAGAAAAGGCCATGCTGCATGTAAACTGTTTTGTCTATGAACCAGAGAGGCTGAGCAATCTCACCTTTCTGAAAGCCCAAAACTTAAAAGGATTGATACTATCCAGACATAGGAATAAGGTATTTTGGGGCAAACATTAAGAGATTCAAGCTTACAGGTATTAATAATGAGCACACATGCGACGGGGGTAGATCAAGCTACATAAACCAATACTCTGGCTAGCCTCAAAACCTGTCAGACAGGGTGAGTGACCACCACTTCCCAGAGCAGACCTTCCTCCAAGGCCTCCTGCTTCCCCATCATCTAGGACTCCTCCAAACAGACAAACAGCCAGGGTGTGCAAGTGAGTTGCTGCCCATGAGAGGTCAGAAGTAGCTCAGAAGGCAAAGGAAGATGAGACCATCCCCCAGCCCTGTAAGGATGCTGTGGGACCTCACTGATACCCAGGCCTTCCAGCCCTGCTGCACCTCTGTCCAGGCTCCCTGGTGAGGAGGGTGCTTCTACAGTTGCAGGTCGGGTAGGAAACTTAAGAAGCCTCTCACTTCATTACTGCCCCAGCAACTACATACATGCTAAGCATATGTGCTCCCATGGGGCACAGATAGCTACCTCTGTGCTCATTTTGGGTAGGTAATTTAATGGAAAATATCAAAAAAAGTCATATCCCAGTTGTCTTTACTAAAGGACCCAACATTTCAGTCAGTTGTATGGCAAACCTCATGGTATACAAGATATTTGGAAACTTCATTACCTTAGCTCTGCTGACTGCACAGGACTGATTTTCAAGCATGTTGAGCATCATTTATTTGCTTTCTCTCTTGATTGCTAAACAGCACACATGGAAGGTAAAAAAAACCCACAATTATCTGAAGATGCACCATTGAACTTGGTACTACGGATATCAGCCATCTCTTAGATTTCCATTTTCACTGGTATTGTTGACTTGTGCTTTGTCAGCAATGACTTTGCTGCAGTGCAGGAAACTGCTAGAAAAGAAAGAGCTGACGAAAAGTAACTTGAGAATGAAAAGTACCCTGCACAACTCCCATACATGTTCATATTATCAAGAAGCTTAATGAGTAGGTATTCAGCCTTAATAACCAAATAGTGTCATTTACAAATAAAACATTGCAAAGTAAATTTCTATAGAAATGAAAGTTCCTGTGTGAAGAGAAGCCCTCATAAATGAATATCAAGCAGTACATAAACTGCTGAGAGAGTACATTTTCCATGCACTAAGAGTATGCATTTAACAGCTTTCTTCTGTCCTCGTGCTTGCAGCTGATAGTCATTACAGTAGCATTAGAACTGCAGCAGATTTATCACATTTGCAATGTAAATTTATTACCATTCAAATAATTCTAGCACCTGTGCCTAACCATTAATAGACATTCCTTTCCATTTGCAGTTTTCCCCCATCATTCACAGTTGAATGAACCTATAAGTGAAGCTGAAATGTAAATTTAAACTCACTTTTTCTGAAGTTTTGCCCTTAAAGTCCCTTCGGGGTAGCCTTTCCTGCTGGGATGAAAAATAACTTACTCTGCAATGTTTCTTGTGTGGATGAAAAATTGATTCAGGGAGATAAAACAATCACATGAGCAGTGTTCACATGATATTTATTCTACAGATGGCATCAGGCATTTATTTCCACTTTGAAGACCAGAGAAGTAAGAATTCAAACTACCTGCCACCTTTGTGTGGAGCCGGGTAAAGCATACTCTGTATAACAGAGGACTTTAGGCTTATAGTCTGGCCATACTGGAAGACTGCAAGTTCCTGAGAACCCTTATGCTTCTTCAAACATTGCAATATTTATGGAGGCACCAATACAATCAGCTGTTTCTAAAGCAGCTTCAGTGGAGAACTAGCTAGAACAACCAGGGGATCACTCATCACGCCGCCCTGGAGACAGTAAAAAGCAAAAGTATGTTTTTCTGCCTCCTCCTCAAATGGTGGCTGTGTGAATTGTAAGACTGGTCTGCTCCCCAGCATGGAGAACTGGTGTCCATTATTCATGGAACTGTTATCTCCTATGTTACTCTATGTGGTACTCTAGGTGAGATTCATAGCTATGGTACCACGAACACTTTAATTTATAAACACCTCCCCCCTATAAATTGATATAAATTATATCAATTTAATATGAGCAACATGGATTAATTAAATCAAACACTTTTATGATGGCATGGGCATATATATGTTGCAGATTCATATGCAGTTCCTGGATAAGAAACACAGGAAATGCTAAAAATTCAAATTCTTTTTAGAATGATGACAGTGAATATTAAAATAAATTCTTCCACAAAGTCAGTTTACAAA
>VYZM01017354.1:53795-78057 GCA_013398915.1 Dromas ardeola | reverse complement strand
CCCCCACCATGTGCTGTTGTATGGGGTTGTTTCTCCCCAGGTGCAGGACCTCGCACTTCTCCTTGTTGAACTTCATGAGGTTCCTGTCAGCCCATTTCTCCATCCTTTCGAGGTCCCTCTGGATGGCAGCACGACCCTGTGGCCTAGCATCCACTTCTGCTGGTTTTGTGTCATCTGCACACTTGCTGAGGGTACACTCTGCCCCATCATCCAGATTGCTAATGAATATGTTAAGCAGGACTAGACCCAGTATTTACCCCTGCAGTACATCACTATTTACTGGCTTCCAACTAAACTTCGTGCGACTCTCTGGGCCCAGCCATTCAGCCAGTTTTCAGTCTACCTCATTGTCTGCTTAACCAGCCTATTTATCAACAGCTTGTCTGTAAGCATCTTATGGGAGACAGTACCAAAGGTCTTAATGAAGTCCAGGTAGACAATATCCACGGCTCTCCCCTCATCTACCAGGCCAGTCATTTCATCACAGAATTTTATCAAGTTGGTCAAGCATGACTTCCCCTTGATGAAGCCATGCTGACTACTCCTGATGATTTTCTTGTCCTTAATGTGCCTGGAAATGGTTTCCAGGATTAGCTGCAACATTACCTTTCTAGGGATCGAGGTGAGGCTGACTGGCCTGTAGGTACGTGGGTCTCCCTTCTCGCCCTTCTTGAAAATAGGAGTGACATTTGCTTTCCTCCAGTCTTCAGGCACTTTTCCCAGTCACCATGATTGATTGAACAAAGATTATTGAGGGTGGCCTCACAATGACATCAGCTCCCTCAGCACTCGTGGGTGCGTGCCATCAGGGCCCATGGGCTTATGGAGGTCCAGTTTGCTTAAGTATTCCCTAGCCTGATCCTCTTCCACCAAGGATACATCTTCCTTTCTCTAACCTTTCCCCCTGGTCTCTGGGATTCCTGAAGGCTGGTCTTGCTAGTAAAGACTGAGGCGAAGAAGATATTCAGTCCCTCAGCTTTTTCCATGGCCTGTATCAGTGGGTCTCCCACCCCATTGATCTGGCACACATTTTCCCTAGTCTTCCTTTTGTCTTCTGCGTACTTATGGAAGTCCTTCTTGTAGTCTTTGACATCCCTAGCCAAATTCAATTCCATTTGGGCTTTAACTTTCCTAACTTTGTCCCTGGATGCTCAGATACCGTTTCTGTATTCCTCACACATTACCTGTCTTTGCTTCTGCCCTCTGTATGCTTCCTTTTGTGTTCGAGTTTGGTTAGGAGCTCTTTTGTTCATCCATGCAGGCCTCCTGGCATTTTTGTCCAACTTATTCCTTGGGATGGAACTCTCTTGAGCATGGAGCAGGTAATCTTTGAATATTAACCAGCTTTCTTGGGCCACCTTTCCTTCCAGGGCCTTAACCCATGGGACTCCACTAAGCAGATCTTTGAAGAGGCCAAAGTCTGCTCTTTTCAAGTCCAGGGTTGTGAGCTTGCTTTTCACCCTCTTCCCTGCTGTCAGGATCCTGAACTCCACCATTTCATGGTCACTGCAGCCATGTCTGCCTTTGACCTTCACATCACCAACAAGCCCCTCCTTCTTGGTGAATATGAGGTCCAGCAGAATACCTCTCCTCATTGGCTCCTCTATCACTTGGAGGAGGAAGTTAGCATTAATACACTCCAGGAACCTCCCAGATTGCTGCTGTCCTGCTCTATTATCCCTCCATCAGATACTGGGGAGATTGAAGTCCACCATGAGGACCCCATGGCCTGCAACCTTGAGGCTGCTCCTATCTGTCTACAGAGGGCCTCATCCACTTACTCTTCCTGGTCAGGTGGCCTACAACAGCCACCCACTTTAATGTCACCTTTACCTGTCCTCCCTTTAATCCTAACCCATAAACTGATCTTAGTTGGCTCCTCATCCATACCTAGGCAGAGGTTCATGCACTCCAGCTGCTCTTTCACATAAAGAGCAACTCCCCCTCCTCATCTTCCTATCCTGTCCTTCCTAAAGGTCCCTGTATCTCTTCTTTGCAGCACTCCAGTCATGGAAGCCATCTCACCACATCTCCATGATCCCAGTAAGACTGTAGCCCTGCAACTGCACACAGATCTCTCACTCATCATGTTTATTCCCCATTCTGAGTGTATTCGTGCACAGACACTTCCAAGGGGCACCCCAGTATGTTGACTTCCTAGAAAGCGTTTGCGGATTTCTCCATGATGGTGCCTTGTAGGCACTTCCTTGCTTACATGCAAGCGCTGGAGGTGACCCTACCTAAGCCCCATTTTGTTGATTTTGTGATCCCTTCCTGTCACACCACCTCACGCCCTTTGCTCAGCGATCCCGTCTGTCACTCCCTCACTCTCTCTCTCTGTCATTCTTGGTTTGAAGCTCTCCTAATAAGGTCAACCATCCTATGGGTGAAAATAGCTTTGTCCCACTTAGTGAGGTGGATCCCACCTCTCCCAAGCAGACACTGGTCTGCAAACAGGGTCCCACGGTCATAGAACCCAAAACCCTGTTGCCAACACTAGTTCTAATTCTAGCAGCTAATTATTGACTTGTCCTATTAGTGCCCTCCTCTTCACTCCCTTTCCCCTTGCCAGCAGGACTAAGACCACCACCTGAGCCGCTATGCCCGTGACTACCACCCCCAGATCTCTGTAGTCACCTCTGACACTGTCCAGGTTTCCCCTGGCAGTATCATTTGCTCACACATGGAATAACAGCAGGAGGTTGTAGTCAGAGGGCCGGACAAGCTTCAGTAGTTCCTCCACAACATCCCAGATCCTGGCCCCTAGAAGGCAGCAAACCTCTCTAGATGACTGGTTGGGTTGACAGATGGGTGCCTCTATCCCCTGCAGCAGGGAGTCACCCATTACAGTGACTCACCATTCACCTGGCAAGTCTTGCATGGTTTAGGGTTAAGTGAACCTGGTTCTCTGCTTGAAGGCACATCTAGCTCCTCTTCAACTTTGCGGGCAGCGAACCTATTTTGCAGTTGTAAGGCCTTAACTGTGGCAGGAACCCTTCTCCTGGTGCCAGAAGTCACCAGCTTCCATCCTCCCCCTTCTCCAGAGGTTTTGCTTACCTTGATAGTGCCAGGTAGACAATGCCTGCTTCCCTGCTGCAGATGGCGTCTGAGGCTCTTCAAGCTGTTAAGTCTCAGAGAAGACCCTGTTTATCTCCCTTTCTTCTTCTCTGATGTGGTGCAGCCTGTTCATTTCCTCCTGTAACTCCTCCATTTTGGCAGCATAGTCCATGCTGGAGCAGGTTTACTGGCAGGACCTGTGACCCCATGGGGGACCCACACTGGAGCAGTCTGTTTCTGAAGGACTGCACCCCATGGAAGGGACCCACACTGCAGCAGTTTGTGAAGAACTGCAGCCCGTGGGAAGGACCCAGGTTGGAGAAGTTCATGGAGAACTGCCTCTCACGGGAGGGATCCCAGGCTGGAGCAGAGGAAGAGTGTGAGTCCTCCTCCCCCTGAGGAGGAAGGAGCAGCAGAGACAACGTGTGATGAACTGACTGCAACCCCCATTCCTCGTCCTCCTGCGCTGCTCGGGGGGAGGAGGTAGAGAAATTGGGAGTGATGGTAAGCCTGGGAAGAAGGAAGGGGTGGGAGGATTTAGTTTTTATTTTCTTATTCTACTCTGATTGATTTGCAATAAATTAAATCAATTTCCCCAAGTCAAGTCTGTTTTGCTTGTGACAGTAATCGGTGAGTGATCTCCCTGTCCTTGTCTCGACCCACAAGCCTTGCGCTCTATTTTCTCACCTCTGCCCACCCGAGAAGGGGGAGTGACAAAGCGGCTTTTGGTGGGCACCTGGAGTCCAGCCAGTGTCAGCCCACCACAGAAGCCTCTGCCCTGGCAGGGACAGCTGCTCCCACATCTACTGGGGAAACTGAAACGAAACATATGAATGTTTTGTGCAACTTAGATTATGTACCTGATCACAGCAAAGCAGAGCAGATTTCAAGAGGAGACGATAAAACTGCACTCTGATCTCACAAGCTTTATACCATAAAGCTGACAAAGGGCATCGTTCCCTTCAGGTTGAAAAGTTCTACCCAACTCTGTCATGTGATAGCACAGCTAAAAGGAAGGAAAACATGGGCGACTCAGAATGAAGAGGCAGATGCAGAAAATCATAAGGTGAAAGGCTTTGAGAAAGCTGTTTGTATTTGAAAATTTCAGAATCAGATAGTTTCTAAAAATATTTAAATAAAATCATTCATTTATGCAAATGCATTAACCCAGGAAGAGCAAAAACCAAAAAAACAAACATCAGTATGAAGACTTTCTTTACAATAAAAATTCTTCTAGGAAGTATATTAAATACGACAAGAGGGGGAAAAAAAAGCATCTCACAAGTTATATTCAAGGTCTTCACATTTCAGAACAATGTCTTAGCCATTAATCACTTATAAATGATTCACAAAGAAATTAAATACGATATTTCATAAAAGAATAATCTAATTTACAGTTTAGACGTAAGGCTTCAGCGTAACATCTCATACCCTTCACCTGCCTCTTTGCATACCCAAGTTGTGATCTGTACTTACTCTCCTACCAGAGCAACACAGCATGGTGCTCCTCAAACACACAGGTAGTGTTCAGGTTTACTGTTTAAGGATCAACAAAAAAGTATTACTAGGAAGTGTCCTATTATTTGTCACAGTAAAAGCAAACGAAAAGCTAGGAGAAATAGGTAAGTTATATTTGGCAGTCTAAGATTGAAGGAATGGATTAAATTACACCTTGAAGGAAAAAAAAAAGTATCTAGCTGCTAGTTATGCCATCGTATTATTAGTCATTGTGCACAACTGGGACACCGCAACTCCAAATCACAGACTAGAAACACAGTGCCTCCTTTAAACACAGTAACTTAACTTCTGTGTGGAAAAAAAGCTGGGAAAACATCTTGAGAACTATCCATCTCCATAGCTATCATATGCATAAGAACTACTGGCTTTACAGAGCGCCAGTTTATTCAAAATACTGAATGTAATATTGATGTCAATAATATCCCTTGTCTCCTTATGCATCAAGTACAAATCAGAGAAAAGCCCTGCCCCAAAACGCTCATTTTCAAGCACAAAACATTGTCAGAAATCTTGTATTTGCAACACAGTTAACTGGTGTTGCAGTTAACATATTAATTCAGCAGACAACAGTCACAAGTACTTACTGAAAATACAGATATGTTTCCTAAAAGTAACGTGAAGCTTTATTTAAGACGACAAAGCTTTTGTAACAGTGCAGGGTGCAAATTTTCGGTATGAAGACATTCAGAAGATTTGCTGCTCAAAGAGGATCTTTTCAAACCCTAGTGGAGGTGTATGATAAAATTCACTGAACTGACAATCCAGAATGGCACTGTCATCAACTGCAGAAGAGAACCAAACAAAGGGCATCAGAGACGGAACACTTACAGTTTGATCCTCTATTACACCATTTTACTAGATTATATATTATGCTCAAATCATGAAGAATATTCTCCAATACACCCACTACATACATAAAATTAAAAGAAAACTCTTCAACAAATTTGCTAAAGCCCTACATGCATACCCAAGGAGAGCAAATCATCTCTCTCCCGCTGTTTACTTTAGTCGGTAATGGTCCTTGGTGAAGTCAATGAAAATGCTACCTCTGACTTTACCGGGAGCGTTAGCAGGGCTTCAAACAACTCCCTCTAAATTTTCTATTCTATTTCTCTGGAAATCTACAGATTAAGGGCACCACCAGACACATGTTGCAGGGCTGTCACCTCCTCAGCCACATATTTTTCTGTCCACTTCCTAATTCTGCTGGAGTGTCAGCTGCCTGCAACGGTTTTTGTGGAGGTTTACAAGGTTTCAGATGTCTGCAATGGTGGGTGTCAGACCATCTGTTTTAGCATGTGATCCAAAGAGAGCTTCTTTGACCGCTTCTTTAAGCTGGAAATTAATGGTGTTTTTACAATACCTCTCCCAGTTTTGAACTGCTTGCATAATCTGAGACACACGCGTTACTACCTCCAATGTGGAATATAAAAGAGAAACTGCTGGGGATGTTCAGAGCAAAACCTTCATGTATTGCATTAACAAACTGAAATACTCAACCAGTCAGAAAATCAAGATCTCTTTCAAAGACAGCTTCTTCCAAGATGAACCTGGTACACTAGCAACAGTAGACCAAAATAGAAAAGCTTCATCTCCATATTTTGGGTTGGAATTTAGACATCTCAGAGCCAAGGTAGTGATTTTTCCCTCCTAGGCTCTGTTAAAGCCCCTTTTAGTATATTGGTACAGTTCTGTAGCACTTATGCAGCGTTTGCATCTCACTTCTGCAAAAGTGCCTGAGGTAAAGGTTGTTCCCTACAGCAGCTGTAAGTCCACTTTTCTGTTTTACACCCTCAGACTTGACATTGTGTTTGCCTGCTCTATCATGTTTCTTTTAAAAAGATATCTATAGTTCTAGTCTGAATTATGGATAAGGTAAATGCCTAAGACACTCTCTTCTCTATGGTCAAGTCCTTTCACATGACTAGAAGTTCACATTAAATTAAGGACATTTATAGTTAAAGTTTATATCAAGTAAGAACCATGCAAAAGTAATTTGCAGGCTGCAATTGTTATATCCCTATGAAGGAGACATGATAATTATGATGAAATTATGCTCACTTGTGGAAGATGATAATAAGAGACGGGCAGTAAAAGGTCACTGCATTCCCCAGGCATGTAACTTCTTTAGTCAGAGAAAAAGATATTTACAGTAGGCTAACACGCCACCCAATGTCTTCTGAAAGCAACCTGCGTTCTCCATGCTATGTAACACCATTTCCAAAATATAGGAAGATGCAACAATCAAACATAGCACAGCAACTCTCTTCCCGCTGCTCAAGGTTTTCTGCACAAGGAGATCCGGCAGTGCTGCAGGGCAGCTACTGTCTGCCACTGCATTTTACCAGCGCCATCATGTGGCTTAAGAACACATCACAAAATGACCACATAAAACCATTTCCACTCTAATAGCTTGGAAAGATAGAATTTGTCAGCTACATTTATAGACTTCAAAAGCTCTACAATACATCTAGAGTATTTTCTTCCTGTTCATAAAATTCAATATTACAAATGTATCAAGATATAAGTGGAACATGCCAACACTTCACTAGGAACCAACAGAGAAATGAAAAAATCATGGACATCGCATAAGCTAATGGTAGGTATCTCAAGAGCAAAATGATTCTGGAAGAGGCTACTATTCAGATGAAGCTCACACAGGAATAAAAATAAACTGGAGATGGCTGTAGGTGTAATACAGGGAATCCAATGAGCAGTTATTGTTTGCTCTAAGTTACAAGCCAACCCAGAGTGTAGCATTGATTATGGACTGAGCTAGGGGAAGCGCTGCCACTCAGATGAGATGTTAAACAGAATTCTGACTACTTGGGAAGTACAAAACCACCGCCAAGTTCTGGAAGAGTAAATTGTTAACACATGTCTTGGCCAAATTCCAGCTTCCATAATTCATAAATTCTTTCTTAAACTGCCTATGCAGGGATTAATTGGATACGGTATTGGTTTCTTGTTCAAAACTGCTGTGTTGTATTGATGGTTGCTGGCAAAACAGCTGCCACAATTCGCTCACCAATTGTCAGATTTCAAAACTGGGCATCAATTTGGTATAGCAGCAAAGAGCTGTACCGCTATACAGCAAGCAGCTGTACTAGTACTACATTAGAGTTATTACTTCCGTAAGAAAATACAGACAGCAATTCAGTATCTATTCATATTTAACACTGAAAGCATTTATGAAGTATGTGAAATTAACAGACATAAATACCAAGCTTCAGAGAGAAATCAGATTAGCCCACAAGTCTTCATTACTTCAGATTTGTTGTTTTTCTTTTTTTTCTTTTTTTTTTTCCCCCCCATCTGCTTCACAGTTTTTTTTACCTGGCAATTTTTAGACTGAGTGCAGTAACTCCCCAGCTTGTTGGATGTGGACACTGTAAGTCATCAATAAGCAGGGCTTTGTTTTCTAGCTATTAAGCAGCATTAAAAATGAGGTGAAAAAATACTTTTTTTTTTTCCCCTCTAGTTTTGTATTTTCATGCAATTTATTGTTGTAGCTGCCAAAAGTAAATGATGTGTGTTCCACCTAAGTGAGACAAGAATACATAGCTCAGAAGACAGGCTTGGTACAAAAATATTGTTCATACTGTGGAACAGTTTGGAAATCGCTGACTTACCATAGACCACTGGATACACAGTTCCTCGGATTCCTGAAGCTGGACAATGCATGTTCTTCCCATTTAAATATACATTTAATTCTACATGGTCATATGTAATGCCCTACAAAGTACAGAAAAATAACAAAAAAAGCATCGATGAGTTAATACACATAGATTGCTACTTAATTTAGCTTTCTTAGCTACAGGCAAATTTAACACCATTATGCAAACCATAGCACCCTAGAAAACCTCACTTGAAATATTCCTGCAAAGGACTGGAAGTTAATAAATGACCAGTAACATCTGTATTTTCAAATACTCAGGATTCCTTAACGCTCATTCGATCTGCACACAGCACCGTACTGCACAACACATCTTACTAAAGACCGTTTACAAATCTCCAGACTATTCTTCACCATGTTACAGAAACACAAGATTTTCAATGATTTTGAATATTAAGCAGTTTGCAGTCTTCTTGTTTATATCTCCTCATGGAAATAACTTTAATAAATACTGATGCTATGAATTAAGTGTATCTGTCCATAATTCCATATGGAAATCTCTCTCAGCTCATTTTCTCTGCCAGCACCAACAAACCATGGTTTCATACACAACACTATAAATATGCTGACTACAGAGCATAAAGCAAACACTAACAAGGTAATAAATTACTTGTTAGCTAAATGATTTTTCTGACTGTTTTGGTATGGCTGAGTGTGACAATTTGTGCTGTCATACATTACTTCAGAAATTCATTTTCGTGACAGAACAAAATAAATTGAAATTTATGAAAACTGGGCAATTAGCAGTAACACGTCAGCTATTTTGTTGTGATTAGTTGAAGCCGTTTAGACTACATAGGTTGACCAAACCCTGTAACAGTCTGCAACTCTCCAAAAAAACAGTTTCAGAAGGGGATTAAAAGAATAATACAGTATCTGAGGATAAAGAGTGGAAGAGTCAAGTTTAGCTGTTTGGAGCTTCTAAAGACGAAATTTCTAACCGTTGCTATATAGAGGCAAGGTTACCCAGCAAGAAAAAGTAGTGGTGACAAATGGTGTAAATTTCATTGCGTTGATCCCATGTACTTTTGAAAATAAATCTCTAACAGGACATTGAGAAAATGACAGCAATAACACAAAACCCTTTGAACAAAGGCACTTGAAGATGTTTTGAGAAACCTGTAAAAGTAAGGTACAAAAAAATCTTAAGGTTCTCCCATTTGCCCTCATTCTTTATCATTTTCCCAGTGAGCATTACCCCCTCCCCGCTTAATCTCTCTCCTTCCCTACAAAAGTTTGGCTAAAAATACAATTCTTCTATCACTCAGGACATATCTCTGCTCAGCTCTGTCCTTCTAATCATTAACCAGTTAGCTACAGGATCTTGAGTTTAACCCCGACATGGTGCATAGCTGTGTAATTACTGTTACGTATTATTTGTTCTCAAACAACGTAGGATCCTTGTGGTGGGAGTTATCCCTCAGGTAGATATTGCAACCAGACTGCAACAGTAGCATTAGAGGCTACTTTTCAAACACTGGTAAGATCTGTCCCTCATTCTGAAACACATCAATGCTGAGAATGAAGTTCACTGGCATCCACGCTGATGATCCATTGAAATACAAACAGGAATTTGTATCAGCTCTTTCCAAACTGGGAGATGCAAGCCGAACAATTTCACTGAAACCGCCAGTCTGACCACTGAGCTGTAAATAAGAGGAATCTGGGAACAGCTGAGGAAGATAAAGAAGCTTTAAGAAACTCACCACCACATCACCCTCCTGAGGAAGGCTGTTTGCTGGTAGTCTGTTTTTCTCCTCATTGTTATAGTAGAGAGCTCCATCATTCCTCATCACTAGGCTATGGATGTCTCGACCAAGTGGAATTTGATTCAAGTTTGCCTTCTGGGTTGCAACTCCAATACCCCAAATCCCTAAAATGTGACATCAACATGGTAAGGAAAAAAGGCATTATTTTGAAGACTATCTGACTGAAGCAGGACAGCGTAAAGAATGTGTTTTTAATTAGTGCCAGGGCAGTACCGCCAGTAAATACCTCTTGAAAATACCAGGACTATTGTGGGTTAGCCCTGGTAGGCAGCTAAGCACCACCCAGCCACTCACTAACTCCGCCCCACAGCCCCCAGTGGGATGGAGGAAGTGGAAAGCAAGGAAAAAGACTTGCATGTAAAGATAAAAATTGTTTAATAAGCAAAGGAGGAGTGGAAGAAAGAAAAGAAAACAAAACAAAGTGATACAAAGGCAATGACTCACTACCTCCCACAGGCAGACCAATGCCCAGCCAATTCCCAAGCAAAAGGCTGTTAATCTCCCTAAATCCCCTCCTCTCCCTTTTATTGCTGAGCATGACATTATGTGGCATGGAACACCTCTTTGGTTAGTTTGGGTCATCCGCCTGATTGTGTCCCCTCCCAGCCTCTCGTGTACCCCCAATCTTATTCACTGAGGGCACAGAGTGAGAAAGGGAGAAGGCCTTGATGCTGTGCAAACTCTGCTCAGCAGTAACTAAAACATTAGTGTAATATGAGTATTGTTTTGGTCACAAATCTAAAACAGCACCATATGGGTTGATCTGAAGAAAATTAACTCCATCCTGGCCAGACTGAGTACAAGCAGCCACAAGGGACTGAAGATAAACAGCATCTATCCTGAAAAAAAAGGGTCCAGAGAATTGTAACCACTTAGCTTAACTTTTATTCGAGAAAAATACAGAAAACAAACTCTGAGACTGTAGGAGGATGTAAAAAATAAATCCAACTAGCATGGATTGGTGAACAATACAATTTTCTTTTTCAGCTGGTTAGACTAGTCTTAGGGAAAAAGAAGAAATTGTAAATATGATAGATCTTGATTTGGCAATGTTTTTGAACCTCATACAACAATGAAACAGTCACATTACAAAAACATGGTCTAGACAGTTAGAACAATAGGAATGCACAACTGGTTAGAAAACTATATTCCAGGACTACTCATCAGTGGCACCCTGTCAAATCAAAAAAGATGACTCAAGTGGGGTTTGAGGTTTTGTATTAAATACCCAAGGTCAGATACTGTTCCATATTCACATCAATAACTTGGATAACGTGACGATGTGCTTATTAAACATGCTGCCAATACCAACCTGACAGGACTGCAAGCTCTTCAGAGGCCCCTCAAATTTTAAATGATCCTGACAAACTGCTTAAGAGGTCTGAAATAAGGAGAATACATTTGCCTTTTCCGAATTACGAAGCATAGCAGGTAGAGTAGGAATAGTAAGTGGCACAAATACAATAGTGGCTTGGTAACCAGTTCACAGAATATAATTTGGGGGTTATCACAGACCACATGCTGAGCGTAGTCTGTGTCCTACTGTTGTGAAAAACTTCTGAATGTATGGCACGTATAAAGCAGACATATTGTATGTACAGCAGACGAAGGATGTCTACTGCAGCTGAAATAGAGCATCCATCTTAAGCATCATACCTCAAGACAAATTAGGCCAATTAGAGATATTCTAGAAGAAACAACAAAATCAAACAGAAGTGTAAAAACACCATCTGTAAGGAGACATGAAAAAAGCTGGGACTGTTTAATATACAGAAGACTAACACGAGGCAAAAATATAAGAAAATTAGTTTCAAAAGACAAAATTGCAGCACAATTTATTCTAATACTCACAAGGCCGGAATGAAAAGGACAAGAGTGTGAACAAGATTCAGAACTGACTTCAGAAAACTTCCCAATAGTCAGGGTGACCCCATAGATCACCCCTAATAGATTGCGCTGGGACACTTCTAGGAATCAAAGTTTTAAGCTAAGTGATCTACAATTCTCCTGCCTTGGAGCACAGGAATGCAGGAGACACAACTCACAGGGACCAGGAGTTTATTTTCTGTGTTTCTCAAATTCAGTATAAGAACACGGACACTGCATCTGTGTGAATAATGACCATATATGAACAACAGCTGCAGTGGATTCTTCTCCCAACTGAAAGCATACTAAAATTGACAAGTTAAGACTGAGCTGAGGTTTACATGTAGTTTAAAACTAAACAACTGGGTTGACTGCAAGGTGTTTTGGACAGATTTGTGTTTATGCTGCCTGCACTCCAATAAAACTGAATGCAAACAACCCTTACCCAAAAAGCGCCAGGTTCAAGCTCCAGCTGGTATTGTAAGGCCTGTGTCTGGACTAACACTTCCCTTCTTCTTCCCCCCCGACACACTTAGGAAAAGAACAGCTTCACTTTCACAGTGACTGCTGTTTTTAACAATACAGGCTGATTTTTATGTTAGAATACGGGCAAGCCTGGAGTGTACTCTGTACTAGTGAAGCTGACCCTATTAGTAAAAGCAAAATGCTTCCAGATTTCATTCACTTTCAGCTGCCTTGCATTAGATCTGTGCAAAACCAATAAACAGTGTGCTGAAAGGCTCCTCTTGATAAGGCAGTGTTGGAATAAGTGCTGCACATTTGATTTGAAGAGCAAAATGTAGCACAAGGAGTGTTACCCTTGCTTGGGCAAACACAGGGCGTGTTAAAAGCAAATGAAAGTAGACAAATAGCTATAAATATTGCTGGATAAACTGCACTCAAAAAAAAAAAAACACACGTCATAGCTACAGTGTTTTATGTGGTCATAAGCATTTATTTATCAAAACACATTTCTAAAATATGCTAACTGAAAAACATGCACATAACAGTACACACAACAATATGGTGTTTTAGTATTTGCACTCCTTTAGTAATATACTTACCATTCTTTTTAAAATTTCAGATTCACAGTTTAAAAGAAAAAAAAAAAAGAAATTTCCTTTTACACAATGACAACTTCTAAAACTCTCCAACGTTCACAAGTTCAAGGATATAATTAGAAAGATGCATGTGCTTGGTATTTGAGATATGACCACCAGTAGGCAATCTGACATACCTTCCAAGTTTAAAGTTGGACATTTTTGCTGACTAACCTGTGGACTGGATTTTAAACTCAAAATAGCTCTTGTTCTGATGCAAAGGTGCATTGGCTAAGCAGCCTCCCGTGCCACATATTCTTCTGCCATTTTTAACAATGACAACATCTGTTCCTGCAAGAAAAAAAAAACAACAAACGCACAACTTGAAAATATTTTTAGAAGTCTGTAAGCAGCCCTTAAAAGCCACAAACATTAAGAACAGTTTTTGTTCTTTCTGCCCCAAGTAAGAGCTTCATTCGTCTGTTAGAATTATGATGACGGGCCACGCTTTGAAGTAAGAAAAGGCAGGCTGTTTATGGGCTAGTTCATCTTTCAACTAGGGTTTATTTATTTAAAATCTATACGCTGCTCTAATTTTGCCTCTTGAGTTTTACGGCACTGTGCTGATTACAACCTTTGCTCAGCCACATCAGAAGCATAACTTACAATTTAGTCAGAAAGGGTTCACTGGGAGAACAAAGCCCTGTACCCTGTCTCTATACACTGCAGAAAAAAATTCTGCAAAGAGAGGGAAAGGCACATCGGGTAGAAACATTTGATGGAATTGCAAAGTGTTTAATTATTTTCTGAAAAAAATCCTTTTATTAGAAACATGCCTGTCAATACAGAGAGAGAAAAAATCCCCTGCTAAGTTTTCCTCTTCCATTGGAAGACTTCATCTTTAAGTACTGTTGTGATGGTCAAGAGCGTGGGAGACGGTCAAAATCCACTGACACAACTGAATAAAAACAGGCTAATAATTACACTTGAGCACTGAATCCTGGATCAGCCACACCGCTTTCCTCCTTGCTCCTTCCCTGGATCTGCTGCAGCTGCCCCAGATCACTTCTCTCCTCAGCAAAGCCCAGGCATGGTTTCGTGGACTGCTTGTCTTAAGGACGACGCTCAAAGAGTGGTATGGACAACACTTGGCTCCTTCCGCATCTCCATCGCCGTAACTCGCCCCCTCTGCTCTGAGCCACTATCCCTGACCTGACCAGGCTCTTCAGCCCCATCAGGCAGCCTTCCCCCCTCAGACACTCCCTCTGGCACTGAGGCGCACTCCCACAGACTCATTCCGCTGATAAGCGCCAATTTCATTTAAACCAAAGAGCGAGATTTTTTCCTGAAAACCGCCAAATCCTTCTGACGAAGTAGCCCAAAAAAAGACTTTCCCAGGGCGCTTCACTAGGAGGAGAAAAGATAAACTCCAAGGGCCGGCACACATTCCCCTTCGGAATTACACCCTATTACAACGACCCGACACCCCACCAGCCCAAGCTTCCCGGGCACAGGCAGCCCCGGCCGCCCGCCCCCCTCACGGCTTCACCCGCTGCCGCCCCCCGGGCTCCGGGCCTGCGCTCCACCCCCTCACCGCCCCTCAGGCTCCCCGGCCCCGTCCCGTCACGGCCGGTGAGGGGAGACGCGGCCCCGCGCCCGCTTACCCATGCGCTGCGTGTCGAGATGCACCGCCGGCATCTCCTTCAGCGGGATGTGGCCGGCGCCGCCATCCCTCCACCAGGAGAAGCAGCAGCAGACGGAGGCGGCCATGACCGGCCGGACGACACCGCCCCGCCCAGACGCAACGGCGGCGGGCGGGCGGGGGCAGCGCCCCCTGGCGGGCGGGAGGTCTCGGGGCGGGCGGGCTTCCTGCCCTCCCTTTCCCCGCTGCCCGACATGGCGGGAAGGCGGCGGGAGATGGCGGGCAGCGCCTTCTCCGGGGGCGGCTGGGCCCCGGGGGTGTCGTGAAATCGAGCACGGGCTGACAAAAAAAAAAAATAAAAATAACAAAAAAAAAAATATCCCGTTAACCCCCCGCCGTGTTTCCTCAGGCAGGGAAAATTTAAATTAAAGCGGGTGCGGCCAGAAAGACACTCCTCCTCCTCAGCTGAGGAGCTGCGGCTGTGGCGCCTGGGCTGGCCACAGCCCCAGCACACGGCCACCTAAAGGGCAATTTATACATATATATATATATGTAAAAAGGACAATTTTTATATACATATATGTATAAAAGAGAAGAGTGATCATGATGGGCAGCTGGTAGGTATCACGTCAACAAACTTCCCAGTGCTGGGCCATGTGGGAAGGGACTCCTGCATGGAAATTTACTGGTCAGTTATTCCTGGCTCCAAGTAACAAGAACCACATTTTTCTTTTCATTTTTCTTTTCATTTTTCTTTTCATTTTTCTTTTCATTTTTCTTTTCATTTTTCTTTTCATTTTTCTTTCTTTTCCTTCCTTCCTTTTTTTTTCCTTTTTTTTTTTTTTTTCCTCGCCTCCTCCTCCTTTTTTTTAATTCTTTCTTGGAAAAGTAAAAAAGAGATGGGACTTGGTGAAATGAAAGGTTCATGCATCCGGGCCCGGCTGCCTCCCCCACCCAGGGTCTTCCCACCTTGCTCCCTATGGATTGCCCTTTTCTCCTCATCTTCCAGAGCTGTCCGGCTAGTGAGTCTTAACGCTGAACTTTTTGGGTCCTGTTTGCTTCTGGAGTACTTTCTTATCTGCTCAAAAGCTTTGGGGGAGTGTTTTGCCTGATTTACTCAGGACCAGTGTCGTGGTTTGGGCCAGATCGGCCACTGAAATGAAAGACAGAGGCTCCCTGACCTCCCTTCAGAGAAGGGAGAGCATCTCCATTCAGGGAGAGGAGGAAGAGAGAGAGACTTACTATTTTAGAAAAAACTAAACTACTTTAATGAAAATATTAATAACATAATAAAAAGAAAATAATGAAATATATATAATATATACAAAACTATATCTAGCTCCCAGGATGACAATCACATCATGGGCAGGCACTAGGAAAGTCCCAGACTGGGCTCAGCGATGGATGGGAACTGGATTCCAGATCTGGATTCAGGAGCACACAGATCGGGATCAAAGGCAGGCAGAGTCCTCCTCAGACGCTGGCCGTTGAAGAAAGAAAGTGCTGACCCCTTTGATCCCTCATTTTTATACTGAACACGATGCAGGGGATGGAATACCCCATTGGTCAGTTTTCGGTCACCTCTCCTGTCTGCTCCTCCCCTCAGGTGCAACCCCTCTACAATTTTCCGCTTCCGACCCTCCAATGGGGCAAAGGACAAAGTTATCTGACCTTGTTTGTTATAGCAATAACTATAAGCAGAAGCCTCTCTGCGTGCCATTCCTTGGCATAAATTAGAAACAATCAGGTCTTACCACTCTGGAAGCGGACAGTGTCTGTTAATTTCAGAGAGTTCACTTAGTCAAAAGAGTGCTTAACTGAAAAGTAAAATTACTGAAGAGAAAATTGTTTCTGTTTTACCTCGAACCAGGACAACCAGTCAAACTCAACCGTAAAGGCTGCTACAGTGAAAAGCCAGCATGCTATCATTGCACTTACCATTTTTTTGCAAAGCACACTTTGGGACCAGCTTTGTGTCCCTTTCGTAAAGGCAGAATGCCATGTAATTTAAAAAAGCTGTAGCTTGACTTGCGGCCTTCGGGTTACACAAGTATTTCTTTAGCAAAAGCCATAGAGCTGTCCCTACAGCACAGGGGCCACAAACTGGGCTCCAATACAGTAAATAGTGCTAACATGGCTATAGAAGCCCACCTGTACCTACTTCACATTTTTATTTACAGAAAAATATACAATAAATGGTGTGCCATAAACTGCTGATCTAGAATGTTTTGCAGAGAGCAGATCATTTGAAGACATATATTTAAAGGCTTATTTATCTCCAAACCAATTTGGGATGAAATTGTTGTTTCTCATGATTTTCAGCTGGTGTCTTATTTTGCTGCATTCCACCTAGAAAGCTCCCTTAGCATTTTATTACAGTATATAATATGATGTAACTAATGTAACCCATGTGGTACAATGTTATCTGTCCGGGGGGGTGGGGTTTAAATGGATATTCAAAAACCCTTGTTAAAAGAAATCTTCGTAGCAAGAAATATGTTACTGGTCTGAATGGGCTGTATCAGTCACACTTACCCCTTTACTTGAAACATGAGGTGAAACACAGTCTTTCTCAAAATTGTGCCTAAAACCAATCTGATTTTAAGAGCAGCTTTAAAATATGCTTCCTTTCTTTTATTGGACTTACTGTTACAGCCCATAAACATTTGGGGTCAAGAGCTCACTTCCTTAAAATATGCCAAATGGGATTAGTCTTGAACTTCTAAGACGTAAATATTAGGTGGAAACTGATGTTTATTTATTTCGTATGGAGGGCATCATGATTCTCATTGGTAGCTTGTTGTTCACATAATTAGTCCCATTTAAGTCGCTGCGGGATTTTTATTGTCTGTCACACACTGCGGGTTTGTTACAGTAAATGCTAAATGACAAATGTTAATATATTTAAAAATAGAAAAAAACTTAGACACTCAACCTCCAAGTGACTCCCCATCCCATTTTTTCCTCTGTGCTCCAGTAAGTCATTTCTTACCGGGAAAACAGATGCATCTTGCCGCATGAAATCAGCATTGCCAAATCAGTTGGACTCAAGGGTATGGGGCTTTGGGGAGCAGTGGCTGGCTGTGCTTTGCTGCCAGTTTCCTGCTCCACTTCTTTCTTAACTTGAGAGGCTGGTTTTACAGGCCAGCAGCCTGCAGCACTCACGGGGTAAAGTGCACGCCACAGCTTGGAAACGTTGCCGGTGCTGCTTTGGAGCACGTTGACTCCAGTGCCTATATGCTTAGTGGGCAGGAAGCCTTGGGGGACCAAGGTAAGTGCAGCTCTCATCCCTGCACCCGTCCTGTCTCCCTCCAGGTGTGGAGCCCAGCAGCTGAGCACCCTGACAGCTTGGTGTCACGATGGGTCATGCAGGAACAGCGGCAAAGGTGGACGCGTGCCTTGCGTGAAGGCTCCAGAGCCAGACAAAATCAAGCAGGTAACAGCGTTGGTCCGGTGGAAGTAAGGCAAAAGTCAGCTGGTAGGAAACATGGCTTATTCATATGCCTTTCTTGGAGGATGAGGTAAGCAATTCCATCAGGACAGCACCGTGTTTGTAATGTGCTTATCAGCATGTTTAGAGCATATTTGAACACGAAAATTTTTACAGTGCACAAAGAACTGCCCCAAGGAAACGAAGATCTGGGCTCCAATATTTAGAAGTATAATTGTGCTTGGCAGTGAAGGGTTAATTCAGCTTCTGCCTTTCTTGAATGTGCATTTCTTTCACTGGGGAGGCCAAGTATTTAGGACCCTCCCGTACTGGAAGCAAAATTATGCTCAGCATGCCTAAACATGTTTGTCGCTCATAGGGTTTTAACTTTATTTCCTTGAACAGTAGCTGCAGAGACATTTTGTCTGGGAACCATGTTAGAAGAACGGGAAAAAGACCAGTCTCATCCATTTCATAAATGCAGGCATATTTGGAGGTCCTGCTGAAAGAAAACAACTGTCATTGACTTGTTTTGTTCTCTAGCTGAGAGCTTCATTCACAAAATACAACTGTCTCTCATTAGCCCTGCAAAGTAGATCTACTGGCTGCGGACAAGTGTGTTTCAGAAAGGTTGCCTGATATTGCCAAATTCGCGGGAGAGAAGGGAACTGTCTCCCGTTGTTACAGCATGTAATACAAGACAGCTAATCAGTTCTCAGAAAAATAATTCCTCTTCGCCTTCCTAGTAAAAACCGCTGGGACTTGCTTCTCCGCTGCCACAAGCTTTGTGGAGGCATTTACACCTGTGAAAACCAATGAAAAAAGTAGTTATTAAATATGCTGGAATGGATTTAGTAACGTCTCCGTGCAACTTGCACCAGAAGTAAATGATGGTGCAGGACTGGAAAATCAAGGTTTGTTTATTGAAAGCAGTCCTTCCACTCCCAGGGTCAGGCCTGTGGTTTGGAAGATGATACAGACAAGGTCTCAGATGAAAAACAGGTTGTGCTTGTACTTTTGAAATCTTCATTATAATGTGTTCTTGTGAGGATTAACGTTCTGTAGGAAGTCTTCAGTTAATCTGACGCCTACCAGGTCATAGAAGAAATGGTATATGAAAATTAATTTTTTTCCTCATTGTTCTATTTACATTGGAGGTCACTTCTTTCCTCTTTATGCAATATAAGCAAAACCCACCAGAGCAGAGCTTTGATCTATAGGCAATCACAAACCTCATTAAAACTGAGGGGCACTCTGGCCATGCTTTGTTCAGGAAGGAGCAATTAAGTTCTTTTATGGCGTACGATAGCTAAAAACTAGAAACCGCCGCCCGCGGCACAGGGCTACATGGCCAAGCACTACGATGAGCTAACTCGTATGAGCAAGCACTAATTTGGGGAAAGTCAGAGAGATTTCTCGAGGGACTGCTTGCAAACGCGGCAGCAAGAGCACAGATTGGTTGCAGCTGTGTTTGCCTGTGTGCATGTCCGGGACCGGAAACACCACGCGAGAGCCAGCAGACAGTGGGAGAAGCAGTGGTGCATGGCCCTGAGAAAAAGCCAAGGGACAGCTTCTTCTGGGCAGGCATCCTGGCTAGAGCAGCAAACTTGGACTGCTGCACAGTGCTCCCTCCCATTTGCTTCCTCTGCGTGCAAGGAAATGGGACGTGGCTGTACATTCTTTGTAAATAAATAGGATTACGCTAAAGAGATAACTGAATTCATCATCGATTCCCCCCCCTCCGCAGGAAAATCTGGCAAAGTGTTAAATATTAGTTAACTCTGTGGGTCAAAGTTCTGTGTGTAAAACTACAGAGCTTTTCAGTACTGCTAAAATAGTCATCGGACACCCTGCAGATATCAAGGCAGTCTCTGAAATTCAGACCTCAAAACGGCAGTTGATCATTTCAATCGCTGACGATCCTTCATGGATTTTTAATGCCTGGTATTTCTACAGTGCGTATTAAAAGTAGCTTTTATGGAACAATAACAAGAAACTGCTTTCTCTGATCCCTCATTTGGAGTGTTTAATATAGTCCAGATGCATCTGTTGAAAAGAAATGTAGTCAGATACGATATAGTTGTGAAACATTTATACATGAGGAAGGTGTTTGATACACGGAGCTGTTTTGAATAGTTCCTTTATTTGTGTTATCTTACAGCATCTTCTTACCAAGCTGCTATCGGCATCAAAGCTCTTGCAGATTTATTTCTGTATTTAGGTCCCTACAACAACTACATACATCATACATCTCAGATTGTCCCTCTCCGTTTGAGGGTGTGCTCACACCAGCACAGCTGAAGAAAGCAGCGTGCTTCAACAAGTCACTGTCCTGATGCCGGAGTGTACTCCATGCGTGCTCTGACCCCTCTGCAATGGGACGTCAAGCCTTAACCTCCTTCAGTGGGAAGTAAAAGGCAGGCTTGCAGCCAAGGATAAGACTGGAAAATGCCCTTAACTCACCTCTTTTCCTTGGTGTTTTACCCTAGGAAAAAATTACAATCTCTGCTAGCATGGCTTCAGAGAAGCCTTACTGATGGGGAATACAAACATGGGGGTGGGGAAAAAAAAAAGCTGCTTTTAACTGCAGCTACATTTATTGATCAGTTTTGTGTTAGACATCATCTCCAGCACAGCACAGGGGGTGCCTGGGGCCTGGAATGAGCAGCTGGTGTGGCCGAAGGGCAAGGCTGTGTTACTTTTGGCAGCGGCGCTGGCAATAGCTGGCTGAAAGCATTTGTGAAATTATGGCCGGGGGGGGACACTTCTGCTTTATGCTGCTGTGTGTGCCGGCTGCCACCAACATGGGCCCTCTCGCTGGCTCATCCTGGCATTGGTGTTTGTTCGGCTGCAGGATCAGCTGGCTGCCAAAATTGATCCTGCTGAAAACTTTTTTTTTTTTTTTTAAACTGGATTAGCTTTCAGCTCTGTTGGCAAGCGTATCTAGCTTAACATGTGGCCGCATGAATGTCGGAGCCAGCGGAGAGGAGGCATCAGGAAAGCATGACTAAGGGAAGGGAAAAGGATGGAATTATCTCTTTTGCCAGTAGCACAGTCTCGGCTTGGCTTAACCCCCTGTGAAACTACCTCTCAGGGTAAAATTACCTGTTACAGCTTGAGTCACTTTAATGGCTCGCTTCCACAGAAAGGGAAAAATCTTGTTCCTCTTTTCCTCACTCCTCTGATGTTAGACCTGATGATTGTCTAATCTCGCACTGAACTGATTTAGCTCGTTGAATCAGCAGAAAACTCACCCAGGCAAAGAAAAGGGAGTAGTGTTCTGCTGGCTTAGTAGGTTGAGTCAGCTCGGTGAAGCATCTGCCGAGGCTGGCAGAGCTGGTACAGGCAAGGTGGGCAGCAGAAGTCAGCTCTGAGGTCGCAGGTGAATCACAGCATGCAGCTTCAGTCTCAGAAATCCCCTGTCTTAGTAGAAGAGCCACAATCTGGCTTCTCTCTGTAGTTTAAAGATGACGATAGGTGCCATCCCTTTGTCTTACAACAAACATGGTATTTGTCTTATAAAGCTGGATGTTGCCACTATTTTATAATTCCTTCCAAACTCCTACCTCTGTATTTTGAACTCTCCCCTGGGTGACAGTTATCCTAACACTTCCCTTCAAGGTGGGCCTCTCCTTTGAGCCTAGGTTTCCCTAGGGAAATATTGCCACAGACCTACTAAAGCTCTTTTCCATCAGCCAGAACTTTTCTCTGAAGCTTCAACAAATGGTTTTTGATGCTGCTTCGGGAAGACACTGTGCTCTCAGATGCGTGAGAGGAAGCTCGTAAGCAAACTGCTATTGAAAAACCTCTATAAACAACAAAGTGTTTGCAAAATGCTTATAGAATTATACAATCAGAGAATTATTTAGGTTGGAAAAGACCCTTAAGGTCATGGAGTCCAACCGTTACCCTAGCACTGCCAAGTCCACCACTAAACCATGTCCCTAAGCATCACGTCTACCCATCTTTTAAATACTTCCAGGGATGGTAACTCAACCCCTTCCCTGGGCAGCCTGTTGCAGTGCTTGACAACCCTTTTGGTGAAGAAATTTTTCATAATATCCAATCTAAACCTCCCCTGGTGCAACTTGAGGCCATTTATGTAGCTAGATAGCATAGAATGGACTTCCATGTGTGCAAAATGGCGTGTGCAACTGTATCAACCAGACAGAATGCCCAGTTTGTATTTGATCAGGCTCAGCACAGCTGTGGTACTGTCTCTATGCACCAAGCACAGAAATCCCATGCTGGGTTTGCCCAGAAGCTGAAGCTTTCATCTTTGGCAGGAGAAAGCCCAGGCAAGGAGGGACAAGAACATTTTCAGATGGTCCTAATGAAAAGGAGATATCCCAGGCGGGCAGGCGTCCACTCTTACGCCCATACAGCTTCTTCTTCATTTATAACAAGACAGCCCAACAAATTAACGGAGAATAAAAATTACTCTAAAAATATATCAGGAAAAAAGTTATATGAGAAATATATGAACTTACAATGAGTGAGGAATCTAAAACACCATGTTGCTGTTAATATCTTTAACCATAAAATTAAGGAGTAATTAGTAGGATCAGGTAATTCTTGATATAAAAATGGCTGTTGGGAAAGCATAGACAAGGGATACTTGTAAAGCATAAATGAGCAAGCATTGGGATATCACTTGAATGCAATTTGGGTAGGTGAGGAATGGATTAAGCCATCACTTTTCAGAAACTACCTGGAACTACTTGTTTTTAATAAATGGCAAAGAAAGCGCTGGACAATTAAGAGGAAACAAGCAGAATGCTGAAGTGCACCTAAAGGTCTTAGAATCATAGAATTAGCAAATCAGAGAGTGGTTCGGGTTGGAAGGGACCTTAAAGATCATGTCGTTCCCACCCCCCTGCCATGGGCAGGGACACCTCCCACTAGATCAGGTTGCTCAAAGCCCCATCCTTGAACACCTCCATGGAAGGGGCATCCACAGCTTCTCTGGGCAAAGAGAGAGCAGCAACTCAACCTTCTAGGAGCATTCTCTTGTAGATAGTGGATGAAATGCCCAAGTGTGTGAGCACTCCAAAGGGGAATTTTGAAAATACTTCTCCTTGTCCAAACTGTTCCCGTTGAGTCCAGCTGAGAGGGCAGGCCAGCTTGGATGGAGGCAGGAGGAGGGAAAGCGAGGAAGAGGAGTGCTCTTCCTCTCCTGGCTTCAGTGAATTGGGGAACCACAGCCTTGGCGTGTTATTGAGCGGCTTTTGGAATCCGGATTCTTAAATGACTGGAAGAGGGAGCTTCATCTGATAGAAATAGGGTCTAGCCTGTGACGTTACGTGTGTGGGTAGTCCCGAATCGTCTCCCCTGTGCCGATGAGTGATGTGACTGCAGTGGGTGAGTGAAGAGCAGGGAGTGACAGGGATGCAGGAGGCAGAGTACGTGCATTTTGGAACAGCTTTTTTATGTAGAGTTTCACAAAGTCTAACTCAAAATTAAGTGCAGTTTGGCTTTGATGCAGGAGCTGTTATGATGACTTGTAAGTAGGGCTGCAAAAAAAGTTAAGAATTGCAAAGGTTCTCTGCAGTCTGGGCACTTCTAGCCCCATTTTCACGGACCTGTAACTGGAGGGTCCTCCTGGGCGGACATGGGATCCCTCCTGCTCCGTCTCCCTGGGATGGGTTGGTGTCACTGCGGGAGACCTGCAGATCCGACAGGCCGCGTTACTCTCCAAGACTCACCAGTAGGAAATGGTACAGCCAGTGCGCTAAAGCAAACAGAAAAGTGTCTCCATCCTTTTACGAAGCACATAAGGATACCTGGCTAAAATGATTTTTTATTTTAATAAGCGCTTTCGGGAGGTGGAAGAGGCTCAGCGGGACTGCCACCCAGCAGCGCTCCTCGTTAGGCTGCGCCACGCGCTCCCCTGAGCTGCAGTCTGAAGTCTAATTTAGCAGAGTTAATAAACAACAGAAACCCGTAAATCTCTCGGCGGAGGCACAGGCGGCCCGCTCTGGGCTGCAGGCTGAGGCCACCGGCTGAGGCCAGCGGCAGCCGCCGCCCGCTCCTCTCCCCTGGCAGCCCCGGGGGGTTTCCCTGCCTCGCACAAGCGGAGGAGGAAGAGCCGCAGCAGCTCCTGCCCCGGGGCCGGATCGGCAGCCGCCGGCCAAGGTGGGTGGGCGAACCCTGTCCGGGCCGGCGGGCGGCAGCTCCCGCACGATCGCTGCTGCGGGCCGGGGCCGGGGCCGGGGCCGGGGCCGGGGCCTGCCCACCCCTCCTGGGCCGAGCGGCGGCGGCGGG
>VYZM01017354.1:29947-45178 GCA_013398915.1 Dromas ardeola | reverse complement strand
GGGGGGGAGAAGGGGTAGATTAACTATATGCTACACGGTGGGTTTTCTTTGAATCCAGAGCCAAGTACTGTTTTTATTAAGATTACTCTATATCAGTGATTTTTGTGATAGCAGTATCATATTCTAATGACAACTTACATTTTTTAAACAAGCTTTTGCTGGATGTCTCTATTGTATGGAGACACGTTCTTACTGTATAAGAAAATGTAACCTAATTTGTTCTCTGTGGCTGTTAGAACATCTGGAATTTTATGGAAATTTCACTGAAATATTTCCAAAAGGGTTATTCTCTCTGAATACATGAATCAACGTGGCAGTCTTTTGATTATTTAAAAAAAATAATAAAATTTATCTTTCTTCTAGCTTTCTTTAGCTAAGCAAGTAGAAGAAAAACTACTTTGCGTTTGCAAAGCAGCGTATATTTATGTGCCAAACCTTAACTTTATAATTATTACTAATTTTAATGGACTAACAATGGGTTGAGTAGGTTATGGCAACTTAAATAGTGGGGAAAATATTCCTGATTCTTTCCTTTATTTCTTCAGACTTGGTAAAAATTTTCCTCTGCAGATCAATACAAAAATTTATCTTGAGTAATGAAACAAGTCGAGTTTGGTTCTGTTGCCTGCTGAATCGACTTGGTCTTTGTGGTGACATGGACTCTTCCACCTTTTTTGTGCTTTCCATGAATGTTTGATGTACTTTCCTGTGAACTGCGGAACAGTTTCACCCCTGTCAAATGATGTATTTTGTAATAGTATTTTTACCTGACTTCTGTTCCTCAAAATGTCTGGATAGATTCTTAAACTGTACTTTATATCACGCAAAATCATTTGAGGCAATGTGAGAATGATTTTCGTACTCGTTACCACAAAACCTGCTGTACAAGGTACCTTTGCAATAAATGTCACTGTTTGTAGAGAGAGATCCCGTGTGATGAAAAGTTGACGCTGTTGGGCGAATGTGACTTCACTGTCCTTACCATCGTTTACTCTGACCTGAAAACCTGTTGCAGCATTATTTAGGGCATGCCATTCACCTCTCCTCCATTAAATAAAATGAGACGGAGGTTATCATCACAGCTATTGCTTGAGAAAGTAAGTTTTGGTGCGAGGGCGAGAGAGAACTGCTTCTCACCCAACATGTAACCGGACAAATTGGGAATTACTGTACTTATAACAAGGGAAAGAGTTAAATTGTCCTCAAAGGAAGGAAAAAAGTATTCAGAACCTTGGTTGCTGTAAACCCGTGCAGCTGTGCTGACCTGCACCGTCTGAGGACCTGGTTTGTTTTTAAAAAAATTGGTTCCATCCTTCAAGAAGTAACTAAAGTGTGTTGTAACTGCTTTTTTCTTATTTTAGGTATGTTTCCATAAAGCCTGATAATAGAAAGCTGATTAACGGTACTAATGTGCTAGGCCTGCTGCTTGACGCTTTGCTCAAAGATGGATTTCGCCTCATAAGCACCAGGACAGTCTCCAGTGAAGAAAAAGTCGAATGCTACAGTTTTGAAAGGATGAGGAGGCCACCAGGCCTCACCGTCAGGGTGCGACAAACCCCAGGGAGCCCCGGGGCAGCACAGGCAAAGAGAAGCCAAGCGCAGAAAGGGAAATAAAGCCTTTTCCTTTCATCCTTTGAAGGTGGAAGAGGGGCGTGTCGCCACTCGTGGCCTTTTTCTGTTGGCTTGTTTGAAGCTGCGACTATTGAGGGAAGTAACAAACAAACAATTTTTTTTTTTTTTTTAAGTATTTGGAAAAAAAAAATGCTTTCCTGCCTTTTACCGCTCCACCCTGTTCAGCTCTAAATAAAAGAGCCACAGATTCAACACTGGTTTTGTGGACCAGATTCCAGCATTTTCAAGGGTTGTTTTTGTTTTTCTCTGTGGCTAAAATTTGTATTGGGACTTGCAAAAAGTCAGCCATCCCTTCTAGAAGATCGTTCTTATGTTCTGTGCTAACCTGTAAGTAGATTTTAAATACGTGATAACGCATGACGAAATAACAGCTCGACACAACTGTCATCCCAGCAGTTTGGAGAAGCGGCTGGAGGAGGAATGCAAACCTCAACAATTGAATATCGCTTCTACTTTGAAAAGATACGCGTACACTGATTCTCTTGCAGTGAGCGGAAAGCGGCGTAACGGAAACATCCCAAGTTGTGTGGCTGTGTGGCCCCAGCCGTGAGAAAGTGGCTTTGTGAAGCCACCACCAGCGTCCATGAAATAAGGTGTTACTGTCACTTGCAGAATACTCCCCTGTCCTCTCCTCCCACTGCAAAGGCTGCTTTTCTGTGCTGAGAATTAAATGATAAAGGTCTTTGTGAACAAAGGGTCAGTTCATTTTTCGAGCTTTAACTATAAAAAGAATGAAAATGTAATAAGCAGTCCTTCAGATGGAAGAGTTAGTACAATTTTAAACAAAGTAGTACAAAGGATTTCTTAACACTTGTTAAGTGCAAAACATATTTAGGAGAAAGGCTTGGCAGAAGTGGCTTTAAAAGCCTTGGGAATGTTAGCCCTGTACAACGTTTTGTATAAAGATGCCACAGTTAGCTCAGGTACCAGGAGAGGTAAGTTAATGAGGCCTCATAAATTAAGAATCTTTTGTCCTCCCTTCAAGGCAGGGAAAGAAGATAGCGTTAACTTCAAGGATTCATTATTTGAATCTGACTTTTGTTGTTGATAAAACACCATCTTTCCAAAGTTACACACAGCCAAGTAGAGCTTGTTTGGGCTTTCTTGTCTGACTAATTACATCTGTCTTTTTGTTAGCTTTAAAATATGAATTTATTACTTTATTTGCAGCACTTAATAATGGGGGTGGCTGGTGGGAATCACCCATCTGTTTCTTGCCCTTAGGAGTTTCAGTGAAATGGATCTTCCCAGGCTGGTGGTGCCACTATTGGATGTCTCTCTTCTTTTGCTACCACTGTAGTGCATTTTAGCTTGACACAAGTTCAGAAGTTCAGTGTCAACAAAGAGGTCTCTCTGCTTGTTCTAGAGCTTTCTGGGTTGAGAATAACGTGATTGTGGGACCACACCTCCTAAGCTGCTTACAGGTTATACAATGTAGTAAATGTTGAGGAACGTAGGAGTGGACACTTCCAGTTCAAACGGGATACTTTTTTCTTGTCAATAGTGTAAATATATTCATATTTGTTCAATATGTTTATATTTGTCTTGATACGAGACATTTTTTATAGTGAGAACCATCATTCACCAGAACAACCTCCCCAGGGAGGTGGTGGAGTCCCCATTGTGGAGGTTTTCAAGACGTGACTGGACAGGATGCTAGATTATCTCGCCTGGGCTCCCTTTCCCACGATGTGTTGGACTAGATCATCTTTCGAGGTCCCTTCCAGCCTGGCTTGTTCCATGATTCTGTGAAGACCACCTGTGAAGGTCTGTCTATAATGGTGGACTTTGAGGTCAGACTGTTGATGGCAGCATTGGGGTGACACAGCAGACAAGCTGTGTGTGACGGCCATCCCAACAGGCTGCTGTACTACAAAGACAATGCTACTTGTTTTCTAAGTTCATTTTGAGGTCCATGTACTGACTTTCCGGAAAAGTTCCCATTCCTCAAATTGAGGTAAAACTGAAACCAGAAATGAGGAGTATTGGATGAGTCAGTGACTGTGAATATTGTTGGTGAAGAGACTTAACAGTAACAGCGAGAAACACAAAACAGATGTGACAACTTTTTACAGGGAAAGGAAAAAAAATGGATTTGAGGCTGTATTTAAACATCACGTCTTCAATGATCGCTGACAGCAGCAGCGTTACTAAGGCTAGTTTCAGAACCCCTTGTAGTAACAACATTAGGCGACTTTACCTACCACAGACGTAGTGATTTTATTTTCCTTGCTGTAGCCTCCACTTTGAAAATGGAAGTTTGGATTACTTTTTTTCTTTTTTTAATAAAGTGAAAGAAAATAAGAAATATTTCCATTTTTAAGAAGTCCTGGAGTTTTAACCTATGCCATCAGTCATGCTCCGTAGCTTTGGCAAAATGAACGTGTGGTACAACCATTTCAGGAACAACTTGGGACGGTCGAGTGCTGAACACTTGCTGGTTCCCCTCGTGGGTTAATTTTTATTCAGCACAAAAATCATTTGGTAAATGTAATATTTTGGCTCTGGTAAAATAGAGCAGTGCAAGTTCCTGTCCTGTAAAAGATAGGAACGTACAGGTTGGATGGGGCTTTGAGCAGCCTGGTCTAGTGGGAGGTGTCCCTGCCCAGGGCAGGGGGGTTGGAACTGGATGATCTTTAGGGTCCCTTCCAACCCGAACCATTCTGTGATTCCATGATATGTGCTTTACCTTCACCTCGTGGAAGGGCGTACTGTGAGACTATGCCTCTTTTGGAAGCGAAGCATGTGACTGTTGGCAAGTTTGGATTCCCAAAATTCTTCTAGCGTTTATTCTTACTTAGCACTGAGCTGAGAAGTGTCACCTTCTGTCACTTGTGCACCTGCAGGGAACATGACTAAGCTCTTATTCAATACTTTTGTTTGGGGTTTTTTTAACTGATAGTTGCTTAATTAAGTTTGAGAGCATGTGTGTGTGTCAGTAACCTGGCAGAAATTTGGTGAAAGTGTCTGACTGAAACCAGTAGGATACCCATGGCTTTTAATTGAAGTTAATTTGGTATTAAGCTGGTTCTCCAAATGAAAGCAGCTTCCTGGATTTCTTTAGACAGAAAGTGGAAGCAGCGATGGTAGAGCTACAGGTGGTGTAGCTTCAAGCTACAACTTAAATGGCAGTAATCACAGAGGAAGGAGTGAAAGTATGTTGGTTTGCAGACAAATTAATATATAAATAGCATCAATTTACTAGGAGGACCTTCAGCTGGCCTGGGTAGATGCTGCCCTCCACCTTGTGACATTGTTTATGTTAGTTTAAAGCGTTGCTGAACCAGGATGGCAATTTTCCTGCGCCCTCTTTGGAGCGGTGCGTGCGCAGCGCATCCTGCAGGAACCGAGGAGTTATTTAGAAGAAACAATGGCCAATATTTTTACCGCGCTTTTCCTTCTGAGGTCCCAAACAGGCAGCGATGGAGCAAAGCTCTGAGCAAAGCTCAGAGCGCAAACTCTGTTGTGTGTCATCAGCAGAGTGGTTCACACTGGTGCATTTCCGCAAAAGATAATGGCTGTACGAGTAGAAACGATTTTGGCTGACGGGAGCCCAGATTACCTATGAGTCTGAAGGATTTTAAAAGCCTTCTGGTCAAAAAAACCAGATTATGTGTTAAACTGAGTACTTTCACCCCAGTCTTGGCAGGCAAAGTCAACTCTAGTATCTCACAGTACGATCTCTGCTGGACTGGAGCGTATTGCTGGTGGCTTGGTCCTGCTTTTGCATACGACAGAACCAGGAGCTCCGATCGCTCACATCTAGCTCTGGTTTTGATTAAATAGGAATGGGATTTTGAAACATTTAGACTTTTTTTTTTCCAGTGAAGTTGGAATTTGTGATCACTGACATGATCCACTTCTTCCAGTCATTGCCAACTTTCTCAAGAGAATTCCTTTTTCCTGGGAAGGTGCAAAATCTGCTGATTTCAGTGCACTTGCTGCTGTATTTGCCTTTTTATTCTTCCTTGGATTCAGCAAAAATGTACAAACTGTTCCACTGACTGAGACGCTAGAACCTGAGTGCCGCAGCGCTGGGGGGCAGCCCTCTCGCTCTCTTACGGCGAGCAGTGAGCTCTCTTCTGCTTTTGAAGACACAAGCGGACGCCCAGAGCAGTAAAGTCACCAGAGGGAAAGGAAATGAAAAGGTAAGATCACGCCGTCATTCTGTCCCACACGGACCGCGGTTTACATGGCAGAAGGCCGTTTAAATAGCTTGATCATCTGATAGCTTGCTGTGAGATTTGCAAAAGGCAGATGATTCGGAACGACACCGCCTTATTTGCCTTGTATTTTCTTTCTTACTTTAGTCACTTTCCCCTCCTTTATAGTTGGATTTCATTCTGTATTTCTATATTCAAGGCTATCAAGGGCTTTATCAATGCAGTCTTGTGGTGCCTGTTGGATATCCCAACAGGATAGAGGCACCACTCTTTTTCCGTCCCCCTGTTCTTGCACTGTGTTGACTTCCTTTCATAGTAATTGATTACATTTTTGTGCTTTTAAGTAACTTTTTGTCTGCTTCTTCACATACTGGGAAGTTCTTTTATGTCCTTCTTATCCCTTTTGGGGACCTGTCATTTATTTACCACCTGAATTGTTCAGGAATCTGCTGATACCAGGGAGGAGAGAGTCTGACATGAAACACCTTCCTGTTCTCCAGGTATTGATTTGAATAAGACAATTCAGGGGGGAATTTTGTTCTTTTAGGAAGTGCAGTCACTGCATTCTTATAGGTTCTACAGTCAGTGCTCATAAGATTGTATAATTGATTAAGGATGGAAGTTTATTAAATAAAGTTATTGCAATCGATACTATGCTTAGACTAAAAAAGTCTCATCTCTCAGTGCTGGCCTTAGTACTGGGAAGTTTTTCCCATTACTAAGTAATTCTAAGCTATTTTTCACTTCCCCCATAGTTGAATCTCATGAAAATCGTAGAAGACTCCCCCCTAAGATGCAGTGTGCGAGGAATTAATAGCCATGCGGCAAAAGAATGATGCTGGAGTAATTGCATCCTGCCCTGCTTCTACAGGCTTGCAAACGGGGGCAGTAACTTCTGTTCTGACTTCAGAGAACCTTTTCCCCACATTGGGCTGTTCCCGCTTTTTACCAATTTTGGTTAGTTTCCAGTTTTCCGATGCTCAAAAATACCTCCTTTAATCTGAGCTGAGGAATGCTGATGTGCTTTTGTCTGTCTCTGAAGGGGAGGCATTCCAAGGTACGTCCAACACCCAATCTGGGTGATATTCCATTTTGATCCACAGCTGAACTCAATACCAGAAAGCCGCTGAAGTGGATGAGAAGTCCTCTTTTGAGATCACAATGAAGCGCTCATAACTTTGAATATTTGTTTTAAAAAACTTTGTTCCCAGCTTGCTGGAAAGTGTTATTGAATATTCATTGGGAAACAAGCTGGGAACTATCCAAGAGGGGGAGGGAGACTCACTCATTGCCTCTTACTCCTTCCCTCTGATTTGTGCTGAACCATTGCCAGGCTTTAACTTTACAGGGTTTATTTTTATTGATTTTCAACAATAAACAGTTGGAGTATCTACAGTAAAAGATTTACAGTGCATCATGAGGAAATACAACTCCCTACCAAATATTATATTGATCTATTCCCAGATGCTACTGAAACAGCGTATAAAAGCCCAAATCAAGTCCAGTGATGGAGAACTTCCTCTCTCTAGTGACAGATGCGTATGACTGTTACGTCTTCAGAAGACAATAAAAGGGAAGGGAGTGACTCTGCTTCTTTGACCATATCTTCAACAGCCCGGTTAAATCTGTCAACTCAATGTAATCCACATAAATAAAGAATTCGGGAACCAAGGGAACTGCTAGTGCGTCTGAAGATTCCCATTCTTTGAAGCTGCCTCTCCTGCTGCAGTCAGGCCATAATTAGTCACAGAAGGCCTTGTTGTGACTAGTAAATGGATGGACCAACAATGATTTGAATAGTCTGGAACCAGCTGGAGATATGCCTGGAGCCCTGAATATTCTCAAATGGGTGGGTGGGATGTAAATCACTAGTCATCGCGTAAAACACAAATAAATCTGACTTCTATTAAAAGAAAAAAAAGGGGGAATATCAGTTTTCTAGACTATCGTGTAGTTTCTGCTGAAATAACCCCCTGAAGTGTGATCTGATGTGTAAATTTTTCCAGGAAGCCTTCCTCCATTTCTACGCTGTTTCCATTCCAATGCAATAGTTCAATAATTGGTGGCTTCTTTCTGGTCAGAAAGATGATGAATGTAGCCCTAAAGGTTGGAAAGAGTAATGTGTACAAGTCTACTTTAGAGAATGAATTTAGGGCTTTGCTTTCTAAGCAAGTTTCTGCTACACCAGTCAGATGAGTGCTTGCTGAAACTGTGAAGAATTAAACGTTGCAACATCCTTCCATCCTGATTCTCCATTGGAAAAACAGGCAATAGATTGGAAACATCAAGTCTCGGGTTTTACTAGTACTTTGGAGTCAGGAACTCAAGTTTCTTTGAATTTTGAAGGCAGTTTGTAGCTTTCGTTGAGGGCCTTCTGAAAAGGCTGGTTTATAGCTTTCGGTTTTGTTCCCCAGTGATAACTAAACTGAGTGATAATAATAAATAATAAATAATAAATAATCGCTGACATACCTTTTTATTTACAGTGTTGTATTCAACAACAAGCAGAAGGCATGCTGATCCTTCTATTCTTTAATCTTTGCATGCTTTTACTACGTCTTCAGCCCACTCCTCGTCCTGGTCACTGGTGGAA
Organism: Dromas ardeola; assembly: GCA_013398915.1. Classification (NCBI taxonomy): domain Eukaryota; kingdom Metazoa; phylum Chordata; class Aves; order Charadriiformes; family Dromadidae; genus Dromas; species Dromas ardeola. Next base: position 36,790 of record VYZM01017354.1, on the reverse strand, counting down.
CAGAGGAAAAGGCTACATGATAAGGGCAAGGAGAGATCCACAGAAGAAAGCAAACTCACTTCTTGGAACAAGGAATTAAGGAATAAAATTCAGCTGGAAAGAGTTGCCGCCTTTGTGGGACCAAAGAGACACAACTTACTGTATTGAAGGGAGGGGAGTTAACAGAGCTGTCAGGAATTTCAATGCCACCAGACAAGGAAAAGCAGAAGATCATATAGGGGTGAATGAATGGGTGGGTGATAGCTGCTAAAGGAATGTGGAGAAGGCACAGAATGACTTAGATGGGAGACTTAAATGCTCATGAGACTATAGGGGTGATTAAATTTTTTTCCATTGCGTTAGGTAAGTGGATCTGCAGAAGGCCTTACATCAATAGCTTGCATACCTGAAGAACAAAATTTCTCTCTCGGAGGTCAGTTCTGCATCTGTGCTATGAAGCGAAACATTGCAGGATCCAGACATAAGATGGGTTCATCTTGTTGATACCTCACATCAGGAAACGGAAGCTAAGCTTTTGGTGGCTGAATAGACAAACTCTGAAGATCAGAATACCAGCAGTGCTTGGGCAGCGCTGAGATTATAAGCCCTTATACTGGATACCTCCTGTTGGTGGCCTTCGTTTTGATTCCAGTTGCAGCACGGTGAGCAGTAACCCTATAACTACGTTCCTAATTTTCCATAAACTGGGAATGTATCTTCTGGAACTGGCTGCTTTACATTATGTTTTCCCCATTTGCAAATTGATCCTTAAGCCATATAATTTTCTTTTGCTATCTGTGATTGTTCAAAACGTTATCTTCTGAAGATGGCTCAGTAACCTGTGGATCCCTGGAACACTTTAATGGCTTGATGGTTAACGTGGCCACGTCAAGCATGTAAATGAATAATCGTAATTGCATGGTCCCTGATGTAACCGAGATCCTTCTCCCATCTTTGATTAGGCTAATGATGTTTTCTGCTGTTATTCAAGTTTTCTTTGACAACTGTGTGATAATGCAATCCAGAGTTCACTGGTGTTCATAGGCAGTCCTGAAAACTCTACGGATACATGTGGGAAAGGATGGGCAAAAGATCATCTTTTCGCTAGACTCATCTTTCATTTCAGAGATCCTCTGCAGAACCTTGGCTAGAAAATGCACTAACGGGCACAGGGCACTTGCGTGACTGCTCTGTTGGCCACAGTTTGCCCGATAAGCTGTGCTGTAGCAGTCTCTTGTGCCTGACAAATGCACTCACTGAACTTCTGAGGTAGGCTTTCAGATTGAATAGAAAAGCCGAACATCACGTGGAATTGTACGAGGCTAATGCAACATCAGTCTGCTGTGGTTTTGATCATCTATATTCTGCGGAGGGATCTATACTGACTTCTTGTCTGCTCCCAGTGCCAAGATGTAGCCATGAGTGGAGCGTTCAGGATATGAAGATGCGGATTTCTGTTCCTCTGAAACAAGCGGTGACAAGCACGCAGATCTTCCACTGGAGGCAATGACTCCTGCTACAAAGACCATGCAGCTCCTTCAGGCTGGGTGGATAATAATGTAGAAATCACTCTTTTGAAAACTCAGGGCAGGTCATTTTACCCTGGTGATGAAAAACTACTGGCTGAAAACATTACTACGTTTCTGGTCTTTCAGATGTATGTAATCACATCTCTTGAGATCTGGGACAGCCAAAACGAACACTGCACTGGAACTGAGTCATTACCAACTTTCCCCCTCCCTGTCCGTAGGAAAAGAAGTGATGTTACTAATGATCTAACACGCTCTCATTAAAACGCCCTGGGACAGAACGAAGTGAATGAGTGACTAAAATAGAATACACAAGCCTGTCTCTGTAGCGGCTGGTAGGCACTAACCTGTTATAAAACCACTTCAGTGGCTGAAAGGAATAGGTGGAACATCCTGAATGTTCCAGATCAAACAGTCAGAAACTCTGCCACGTTGATGAAAGAAGCAGGTGAACTGCTACACACAAGGAAGTTGGGTTATTTTTTCTCTCTTTAAGTCTTGAGCTGCTCTGCTGGAGGGCGTGTAGGTCTGTACGGTTGGAAAGCTTGTGCTCTGTGATGCCCGTGCTTGGGAACTGGTGTTTACTCTCTTGGGGACCTAAGAAGAGCGTGCACAACCTTGTCTATACAAGCACTGAATAGCTGCTCGTACTTAAGAAAACCCATAAAGAAGTTGTCCTTCTAGAGATGTCCATCTCTGGAAAAGTTGTTACTGCTATAAATGGTCTCTAGTGCACCACATCTAAATTCCTCCCTAGATGTCTGAGGCAATTCTTACCATTTTAAATCAGTATTTGCAAATATTAAGTAATAATACCCTATTTAGCTTGTACAGCTTTGTAGTCTGGGACCCTCATTTTGGGAAGACAAAACTTTGTCTTCTTTTTGCTCTAAGTGCCAATTTCTGCTGTTGTTGGATACAGCTTTCCTTCCAGAGAAGGCTGTCCTGAGACAATGTTCTAGTCTGATGGCATTTAGTAATGGTTTTGGTATTTGGTAATCCTGTCCTGCCAAACTGGATCTTTGAAGGCTTTGTATTCCTTGGATGCAGGTAATGAGTCAGGAGCTGCCTTGTAGTGAGAAACAGGGAATGAAACGTGGACACGGACGTTACTCCGATAGCTGGTGACATGGCAAGAGGCTTTCTTTGAAAGCTGAAGCTGAAAGTCTGGATGGCACCTGGAGGACCCTTAGCGTTTAAGAGATGTTAACAAGAATATAGAGATGCTGAAAAATGCAGGAAGTTCCCATCTCTATAAGGTACCCCAGCGTGAACCACACCTGACCTCTCTACCTAGCGTAGAATGTCCAGCTAAAGAGAACCTTACAGAAGAGCCTTCCAGTCTTCTTCTAGGTTCTGACTGAGCACAGGAATATTTTCTACAGAACTAGTCCTACAAGACCCTGGAAACTGATAGAAAATGATCTCTCAGTACCAGCAGAGCAGAGAATGACTGAATCAACACCAAAGGCTGGACATCCATGGGGGCTTATCAGGGCTGATTCTGAGCCTGAATTGAGAGGGGAGTGCTGGATTGCTGCCTGCTTTCAGCTGAAGGACAAAAGGTGATTCAACCTTGTCAGAATTAATTTTGGTGTTACTGATAATTTCTGCTCTAGCATCGTAGCTGCTGAGGGATCCAAGAACTGCAGACCACATACCATGAAATATCCAAGGTGATTCCAACTCTGCATTATCGGACAGCCTGGTGTTCCCAGGTTTGAGCTATGCTTAACTTCAGAATTTATTTAGGAGAAATAAATTTAGGATCTGCCTTGCAAATGTTCTGTTCCTTGTCACCCTCTAATCAAGGCCTAGCCATGTTAGGAGACTTGCTGACAGCCTGGGGCAAGAAGTGGGAACAGCAAAAGAGTTCTGGTCTTTCTCAGTGCTTCTGCTCAGGCAAACTAGAACCGGAGGCCAGGTGCCTGTATCACTTGTGACATCTTGAGGCAAGATGTTTTGCTTGCTCAGCCTTCTTAGAAGATTCATGCGATGCTCACCAAGCCAAGTAAAATGTGTCTTATGCGGATAGTCATTAATGACACCACTACATTACACAGTAAGTGAATGCAGGGGAGGTCGTGCTCATTCATAGGGTCTGCATTGATACGGAATTCCTCGTAGGCTAAAGCTGTTTCTCCAACAGATAAATAACAGAAATGCTACAACTTCTAAAACTAAAACCAAACTTATTAATATAAGTATAAATTAGTGAATAATAAAAGACAGGACAAGAGGAAACAGCCTCAAGTTGCACCGGGGGAGGTTTAGACTGAATATTAGGGAAAATTTTTTACACTGAAAGGGTTATTCAGGATTGGAACAGGCTGCCCAGGGAAGTGGTTGAGGGACCATCCCTGGAGGTATTTAAAAGACGGATAGACATAGTGCTTAGAGATACGGTTTAGTGATGGTTTTTGTCAGAGTTAGGTTGATGGTTGGACTCGATCTGAAAGGTCCTTTCCAACCTAGGCAATTCTATGACTCTAAGACTGGCTGGTATATAATTGGCTAATGGAAAGCTCTATTGGTAGCCACCAGGCTAGAAGAAAAGGATGGCAGGATTAACGCTGCTCTTGCATAAAGACACACAATTTTCGCTTTCACAGGTGCTGCCTGTGTACAAATACACACACATGAAGAATTCCAAATATTGAATCCAGGAGGTTTTTTGGTTTTCTCTGTGTAGTACCAAGAGGAGGATGAAAGAAACTGGCAAAGGAAAAGAAGCTCAATATAAATTATTTGGTTTTAATATAGAGGGTGACAGAGAAATTCCTATCCCGAGGACATGCTTTATGGGGAATCGGAGTAGTTCCACCAGGCCTAGACGTCTCAAAGGAAGAGCCTGTTGGCAGCCTGAGAAACTCAAACATTATAAATCACCGGGACCAGATGCTATTTTTACAAGAACTCTGAAATAAATGTGAAAAAACAGAGATACATTTAAGAATTTGTCAATTACCATTAAAAATATCCACTGCTCTGGACAACTGCTCACAGCTAAAGAGAAAAAGGTGCGATTTTAGAGGTAACTGAGGATACTTTCATAGCGTAAGGTAGTGTCTTCCTCAGGCTACTTTATGCCTGAATAAGCATAAAATAATGGGATCACAATATCACAGCTCTGCAAGTAACGTGTATATTCTAAGCTACTAGAATTGCTTGAACAAAATAAAAATTACAGATACTCCAAGAACCTTGAGGAAGTCCTAAAATTTAATCCTAGCTGGGAAATGGAGTAAGTAACCCCTCCTCAGAGGGGGAAAAATGTTGTAATTTTTCTGATCAGGGTAAGTTATTTGAATCTTCCTCAACCCAGAACAGGCTCTTATGAATTCCATTAACTTTGGAGGGAGATTGTAAACCTTCCTGTCGTAACTCCCCCGCCCCCAAACAAACAACAAGAAAACAAAAAGGCAAAAAGCCTCTTCAAACATAAAAAAAGAAGAAAGAAAATAACTGACGGTAGAGTGAAGGAGGGAAGAGGCGAATCCCCTTGCCGGTTGTTGAACAGCCATGAAATTCTTTAACGCCGCTAGTTGCTCCCTGTTCTCCCTCTTCAGCAGCTTTAGAGAAAGTAGGAGCAAAAAGCAGTTTAAAGCCACCTTTACTGGTGCTCTCTTTAGCAATAAAACCCAGAACTTTGGCATTATAGAGGTCTGTGATGCAATTCACAAATACTCAGTTATCTCAGTGCTCATCTACTGGAAACATAAGGTATTCCTTTAGTGAGCTTTAATGGGTACTTATATTTATTGTATGCTTATTTTACTGTTACTTCAGGAAACATCTTAGGAAAAGAATACGGAACTTGCAAGGAACTGCACAGTTAGTCCAATAAAAGCAAGTTCCACTACCCTTTGAAATCCTACCTGCAGCTTGCTTTCATCTGCAAACAGTAATAGTTATCACTGCCAACAAGCTTTGAACCAAATCGTTCTGTGACTTCTATTCTTTTTTTGCAAATATCCTTGATTTAACAAGAAAGATGGGGAACATCTGTGGGCAACTTCTTTGGAAGCAGGAGATGTGAACTTGAATCCCCTCAGGCTTCTGAAGAACCTGAAACCCGGGTTTTCTGTTCCTCAGGAGAGTCCCCTCGCTTTGAGATGGCTTCAGCCAGTTTCTTAAACACTTCTGCTGGATTTTAGTAGGTCATGACAATTTTTAAGCAGCTCTTTGGTCTGTCCCAGCCTTTCCCATTCCCCCTCTTCAATCACAACATGTATTCTTACTCTCTGTTGTTTTTGCCAACTGTTATAAGATATCTGATTACGATCAATCTTTTAATGTGTACTGAAGGGGAAGGGGAGAAAGAAAAAGATGTCTTAAGCACTTTGGCTTAATCAGCATCATGCTAGTCTTCTGTTCTGAGTTGTAGTAGAAGACTAACTCTCACATCAGTTTCTCTACTACTGTTACAGCTATGGATTTTTAGCCACAAATCAAATTCTTCAAACGAAGATGTGCTTTTATAACCTAGGCCATACCTGATGCAGAAAGAGATCACCTCTGTATTGTTTATCCCAGAGCAGATCTTGTGCCTCCGACAGTGATCTTCTTGGAAAGTCTCCTTGGGCCACCCATTGCCACCACAAATAGTGCTTTTTAAGCATGGATACATCATCAGATTCTAGAAAATAAGTGCTTACATACATTCATACAGCATCTACAGCACTCCGTCACCACATGGGTATACAGCGACCATTACAAGGCAGATTATAGATTCCTAGAAGTCAAAATAGCTAATGAGTGCCCTTCAATTTTCCAATATTTTAGACACCTATTTCTTTTGAAGAACAAGATTTTTGGTGTCTTAACGCATGGGAAAATACAAACTAGAAGTAAGCAGCTAATTGCACCAGTAGCAACTTAAGCCACATACAAAAGAACAGATTAAAGCAAAGCAAACATGAATAAAAAAATTAAAGTTTTACCAAACCTCTTAGTAAACTGTACCATGTTAAATAGCAGAAGCTCTCACGGACATGCCTGCAAGAGACTCCCAGTCGTTAAATAAGGCTGGAGCCTATGTCTGGTCAGTTCATTGCTAGCTTACAAACTTTCATGTTTTAAAATCTATTACATGCATTATTGTCAGAAGTTTACCTAAATACTTTGCACAAGCCAGGCTGTAAATGTGACATTGAAGTATGCTAGTTTTCAGTTTCAATCACAAGGACAAACTACTGTTCTGCATTTTCACTGCAGCTCTTTAAAAATAAGCTTCTATAAAGACATTAAGAAACAGAGCGCAGATGCTCTATTTAACCAAGCTTTGACATTTATCTCATACACAAGAGGGATAAAACTTGATTCTAAGGTATTT
>VYZM01017354.1:17199-29914 GCA_013398915.1 Dromas ardeola | reverse complement strand
CCCCCCCCATATTTCTCTACTTGTGACGTGGGAATGAAATAAAAATAGCTTGTTGAGCTCAACGAATTGCTGAATTAGAGTACAATTCATTTCTGCAACCTCCACAACAGTACAACCAACAGGGGGCTGTCTGGCTACATGATGTTATCAAATGTGCAGCAAAATCCCTTTTCTGACTGTACGACCTACCATCCACGCAAGCTTCCTAAACCTGCTTGTTGTACAGGTCATTTAACAGATTTCATACCTGCAAAACAATAGAGCTCTTTCATCTTTATCTGATACTACTGGAAATTTCTTATTTTTGTGTATGAAGTTTCATTATACATAGATGGAAAATACAGTTTATATATTTATTGGCACGTCTGCAGATAACAGCTATTGCTTTGTGGAAGAGGGAGACTTTCACATTGTCTTGCAGACAGTAAAGGTGCATCACAGCTGTTTCCACATGCTAAGAAGGGATATCTGTATGAGTGTTTTTGTGTTAGTTTCATATGTAGATATCAATCTTCAGGAGAAGAGACAGACCAAGATGTTGTCAGCCCCTTTGATACTGCTTGAGAGAGCAGATAGGCAAAGTCTGTCTGTAGGAGGATCAAGAAAGGAAGAATAAAGCCCTGAATATTCCTTGCACTGGTTTAAGCAAGGGAAATTAACTTTAATACTGGACTGCCATACTCGAGGGCGGGAGGAACTTTTCTTTAGTGCACATTCAGCTGGCTGAACTTACCAAAAACTAACCCAAAGTCATTCAGTGAAACCACCATGGAAATCTCAGAGCCGGGCTAATATTCAAGGAAACAGGAAGACTCTGTCAGTCGCAAACTTGTCTGGCTGGAGAATCACAGGACTGCACAACCATAGTCATGTATTATTGTTGACTATTCTAGCTGGTCCAATAATGTAATCCCTGAAGCTTTTTCTTTGCCTTTATTTCAAGAAAATATTAAAAATGTACACATTTGAGACTTTATATTCTACAATTTATGCCTTACATAGTTCAAATTTTATAATATTTAAGCTTTTTTGGAGTATTTTATGAGAGATTCCAAGATGTTTTACTTTTAAAACCACTTTAAAGTGTAAAAGCTGCTGACAGAGGGTTTATAGGTAATAAAGCCACATGCTTGCCCTCTAAAAACCATAGGGAAATGCAAAACTTTCTATCCACGGCTGTCTCCTATGGCTATAAACAGCATAAAAAAAAACATTATGGATGTATTATTCCCATCCCTCAACAGAAGTTAAGTAAGTCAGCCTCTAGCTACTCTGCACTGTATACTTAAGACTGAAGATTCAAACTGCATAAATGCTGCTATAATTAATTTGTTAGTTTCAGAACTTTTGAACATGCGGTTCAAATTTTACATTAAGAGACGGAAGCAACATTAGGTAAATTTAATTTGATTTATTAACACAGAACTATAAATGAATCAAATTTGGAACAAATATTGAGTTGTTGCACCTGAGAGCCATGAAATAACTTCCAGAAGAAATTAACTCTTTAATTTAAAGTGAAAAAGTAATACCCCAGCGATATTAGCCCCCTCACAGAAAGATGAGCAGTGTCACTTGTGCCATTGCATTTTCTCAATCATTTTTTCTTATTTCTGTTTATAGTTAAACATTTTCTTCTGATACATACTTGCAACTGCCACCTTAGAAAGGAGAGTCACGTATATCTCAGACATAAGTCTTCCTTCAAATACATTTTAAACTTTTTTGTTTGTTTAAATGAAGAATTTGCTGCTCTGCTTCAAGTGAAACTGTGGTAAAATAGTAACTCACCACTTCGGATATATTTCTATCAATCATTTCTTGTGACTTCTGTGACAGGAGGTGGTGATGAAGAACATCAAAGGAGTCTAAACATTTCAAATTTCAATCATTACTGCTAGTATTGCTACCTGATTAGCAATTAGGAGAGACTTCCCCCAATACTTAACAAGATACCATGATTAAGGAAAAAGCTGAAACGTTTTCAGATCTCTATACCTGAATATAAAGTACAGAACCACTCTCACTCAGTAAAGTGTGTCATATGCAGTACCAAGAAAACTGCTTTTGAAATTTGAAGAACAATGGCCTGTAGAAGTCCTAAATCTAAGGTCTAAGTCACTTTACATTTTTAAAGATGCAGTGTTTACCACTGTACATAAGAAATTAAGTGTTACAATTTAACTAGTTCATTCTTTCTGCAACATAGAGCTTTACGGGTAAATCTATTCTAAAATATTCTGAAGTTCAAACACGAACATTAGTGTATGAAAGATTTTTCAGAATACTGAAGGTGTTACTCATGAAGCCACATTGCAAAAGTGGGACAAACAAGTGTTTAAAAATAATAGCTATATATGGAAAATTAATCAGTGACAATATAGGACACAAATCAGAGTATTTTGGAGTTCAGGAGTTCACAGGACTGGCTGAATAGACCATAAATCAACAACTTGGAAACTCGGTTTCTCGGCTTGAGCTGGTAACAAGGAAAGTTGATTGAAGATCTAGCCTTTAAGAGGTGCACAATACTTACCTCTTCCTCCGAGATCAGATTTAATAAATGCCATAGAAAAATCCATGAGGAAATGCATTACTGTAGTACAGCTACTACACAAAAGTGTTGGGTCTTTTTTTTAAACAAACAAAAACACAACAGCCCTTCGAGGTGTCTATTATATTACCCCTATTTTAAATGTGACACAGACGTGTAGGAACTATAGTAGTATGGAACAGTTTGAGGTACCCTGTTGAAGAAAAGAGACTGTCAGACATAACATTACACAGTATTTTAATTCAAATGACAACTCCTAAGAAGCTCAGCTGCAAATGTGAACAGCCAGTGTTTCATCAAACACCTCTGAAGTGAGGAATACAAGTATTGCGAAAACAACGGCCTGGTAACTTGTTTATCATCACAGAAGAATGAAGGCAGAAAAATAAATATCACGTCCGATTCTTAGGAATTGTCATTTGACATAACCATGAAGATGTGGTTTCCACTACTTGCAGTCTTTTGTTCCACTGCCTACAGAATTTTCTACCAATTTCTGCAGCACCTACGGCAGCATCAGGCTTCTTGCTTTCACAGCCCACAAACATCTTCCCTGGCTCAGCACCACACCAGGCCAATCCTATCACTAGATTAAATACTCTGTACGATCATGAAGATTGCTTCATAGTACACTAACACAAGGGGGCAAATGAAGATTGCAGAATCTTTAAGCAGGAGTTATCTAACTTAGTGTTTAATTTTGTGATCTTCATGTTCCTTTTTACAGTTTTTACAGTTAAGTTATTAGGTTGTGTTTTGTTCTTTTACCCCTATCAGCATTTCCCCCTTTGAGCTCCAATTCCCATATGAGTTGGAACATTTATTTACTTCCAGAAAGATGACCTTTCACATGAAGAAAGGCTGAGAGGGTTGAGACTCCAGCCTGGGGAAGAAGCAGCTTGTGTGTGTGATCTTACAAAAGTTTATAAATGCCTGCTGATGGGGGTAAGGGAGAGTAAAGAAGACATAGCCAGGCCCCTCTCAGTTGTGTCCAGTGACAGGACAGGAGGCAACAGGCACAGAATGAAATGCAGGAAATTCTAACGGAACAGGACAGGTTGCAGAGTCTCCATCCTTGAAGATATTTAAAACCTGACTGGACACAGCCCTAAGCAACCTGCTCTGCCTGACCCTGCTTGGACTAGATGATCTCCAGAGGTCCCTTCCAACCTCAACTACTCTGTTATTTTGGGATTCCTTTTCATAGAAAAATAGACTAGTTTGGGTTGGAAGGGACATTTAAAGGTCATCTAGTCCAACCTCCCCTGCAATAAGCAGGGACATCTGCTAGATCAGGTTGCTCAGAGTCCTGTCCAACCTGACCTTGAGTGTTTCCAGGCATGGGGCACGTACCACCTCCTTGGGCAACCTGTTCCAGTGTTTCACCACCCATCATTGTAAAGAAATTCTTTCTTCTATCTAGTCTAAGCCTTCTCTCTCCTAGTTTAAAGTCATTACCCCTTGTCCTATCGCAACAAGCCCTGCTAAAAAGTTTGTCCCCATCTTTCCTTCAGGTCCCCTTTAAGTACTGGCAGTCTGCAATATGGTCCCCCAAAGCCTTCTCTTCTCCAGGCTGAACAACCCCATCTCTCTCAGCCTGTCTTCACAGGAGAGGTGTTCCATCCTTCTGATCATTTTTGTGGGCCTCCTCTGGACCTGCTCCAACAGGTCCATGTCCTTCTTATGTTGAGGGCTCCAGAGCTGGATGTGGTACTCCAGGTGGGGTCTAACCAGAGTGGAGCAGAGGGGCAGAATCGCCTTGCTCCACCTGCTGGCCGCACTTCTTTTGATGTGGCCCAGGATACAATTGGCCTTTTGGGCTGCAAGCGCACATTGTCGGTTTCATCCACCAGTACCCTTTTCAGGACCAAAATTCATGAAGTAGCTGAGAGCACTCGTCTGTGTGGAACATGATGAGGGGGGTGAAATAGACAGTGATTTCACAGATGACAGCAAAAGCTATTACTTAACAGTCTACATTCCGTTCTGCATCTGAAGTGCAGAGTGCTCTAGTCAATGTAAGGAATGACCTGAGGTGTGCAAGCCCCTTCCCCCCAGGCCTGACTCATTCTCTTTGCCTCAGGCCACATCCCTTCTGTCAGGCTGCTGCTTCTTCCAATTTCAAGAAACAAACAAAACCCCCAAATCTTTGCCCAACCTGTCCCAATCCTTCCAGTTTTCCAGTTCATCAGAGCTGTCCTTCCGCTATCAGTTCTCAGCTCTAACCTTTCAACATTACATTTTTAGACATGCTCCTCTCACTAGTTGCCTTCACTCCTTTATAGCTACTAGTCTCGGTTTATTTTCAAGCAGGCCTATCTTTGCTTTCCCTTTTATATGAATTAAGCATCTCTTCCCCATACAGCTCCTAAGCGTAGCAGAAAATAAGCACCTGAACTGAAAACAGTGAGCCTTTCTTTCTTACTTCAGGCACAATCCTTAGGACCCCAGAACATCAATGCAGAGGGAGTTCCATTCAGCCATGGGCTATGGCACTGCCCATTGCAGGTAAACCTCTGGAAAATACAATTGCTAATATTATTTAAGGTAACTGTGAACCATGCAAGAAATATGACATTCTTTTCAAAGGTTTAGGAACTGAATAATACAAGTAGGCTTTCATAAGCACTTGAAATAATTTTCTTAATCCAGATGGGAGCTTTGGTTTCTCAGATGAGCTCTGGTTCTGCAAATGCTTAAACTGTATTTTCATCACATCACTGAACTGTTATAAGCTGCTACAGCCACCAAATAAGGCAGTTCAACCTTTGCCTTTCTGCTTCTTCCCACTCCCTGCCATCCCCTGCCTTGGGCCAGTTACAGGGGTTTGCAGGGTGAACCAGAAGGAAGCACCCTGTTTCACTGTCCACACAAAGGCCTGCACTGGCACAAAAAAGTAGTCAGGAACAAATGGTTTGGCCACTGGGCTTTGACAAAGCCATGCAAGTAGATTTATTTGTTGCACGCTCTCCAATCTTTCCAATCAGCTCTTTAGATTCACATCTACTCATAAGAGTCCCAGAAAAAAGGCCTAGATACATTAAAATACTGGATCTACAAAAGTAACAGGATGGATGGCCCTCTGCAAGCACCACAGTCTGCATCGTGCTAACAAAAATCAGTGACCTTTAAAGGCAGGGGAATAGCAGAAGAATAATGTCTTTTTCTTTTATAACCCACCGAGTCTGGTCTCCCCAAACGTTTCTAAGTTTTCAAACAGCTGAAATGTATGTGGAGGTCTTTAGTATTAAGCAGTTACAGATAAGCAAATATAACATAGCGCTACTTAAAAAAGCCTCAGTGAGAAAGCTAGCCAACTTTGAGCCATATAACACATTTTTTCTGAGTAGCCAACTTCATTTTGGCCACATATCTTAAGAAACCTGTAGTAGGTAAATGTACACACAAAAGTGTTTACTTCATGAAAAGCTGTAAGCTATCTAATACTGCTCAGGTCTGAACTAAATTGGAAATTTCAGTCACCAGTAATTTTACCAGTTCAAATCCATAACAGGGGCAGACAAGAAAAGCGTGATTTTTGCCAGTACATACACCAGGCTGAAATTCTATATGGTAAAATTATGCATATTTATGAATTATAAAAGCTTGGATTTATATTCATCTATGTCACGTTCGTACCTGTGCAAGTGCCACCAGCAGCAGGCCTGCTAAGCCTGAAGTCAAAACAAATCCCCAGTGCAGATAAGCTTTTTTTTCTCCTTTTAAAACATCTATATGATGCATAAACTTGAAGCTGTGAGCACCTATTTGAAGAAGGCATGCGTATTTTAATGGTAAAATATAACGGGGCTAATAGAATGAGATTAGCAAGTGATACTGAGTCATGATAGTGAAGAGAATAAAATCTTAAAAGGAAACACACTTTCAGATCTTGACTGTATCTAAAAATAGTGACATTTACATAACCATTAGTCTACATTTGACTCACCACAGTTCTTGCATGCAGCTTTTAAAAGGAAAGGAGCCCAAGTAATTTCCATTCTCACTGCAGCGATTTCAATCATCTCAATGAAAGATTCCCTTGCAAGAGAAACATCTTAGTGGAAAATGAAAAAAAAATTAGTAAATTCACAGTCAGAAACACAGTTTAAACTTCTAACCATAAAACTGTTAGCTGTCTATAGACACATTGATTTAAGAAATGAAGTATTTAGTAAGTTTTGTTAAAAATTTTGGAAGACACTTATACTTTATGTGCTCACTTTGCTAAAAACATGACAAAACGCTTTCCAGTTTCATTCAATAAAAAATGCTATAAAAATGAACACACAGTTTTAAAAGCTTTAATAAAGAAATACTGACATTTAAAGTAACACCATTTCTATAATTTTTATATATATAAACACACTTACCAAAGCGTTGATTAGACAAGCGTAGCTTGAGATGGCTCCTTTAATAAATTAGCTTTCATGTAAACCAAAGTTATATATATATATATATATGTCTATTTTACATTTACCATCAGATACTATGAAGTCCTAAATACTGTTTCTGAATAGATGAAAATACAAACAAGAGAAAGTGTTCATAAGCAATCAACATATATTAGAACAACAAAAAGGCATCAGGAAGTACATGAAATGTCCTTTTTCATGACTCACATGCAGAAGTGGCTAGCCTTACTTCAGCAGCACAGTTAATACTGGAGATATTTACAGTCTTAACACCAATATTTACGTGCTGCTAAAGTATGACAGACATCAGCATCACAAGATTGACTAATTCACAAGTGGTATTTCTCTTCAAGATGATGAAATCCTTGTATTTTTGAGGCAGCACAATATGGCCTGCACCTTTTCAATACCCACAAACCATTATGTGCTGCTACGTTATGCCAAGGTGTCTACCATACTTCAAGGAAATAGAAACATATGCTGAAAGCTGAATGCAGAATTTTCTTACTGAAGGTTAGTTTTTCCTGTACTGACATCAGCTGTGCTAATAAACTACAAAATGTTTATAAAACATTTGTCCATTGCCAGGCTGACTGTTAATTTACAGTGAAGCTCTAGACTTTGTTGTCAACTGTGCATAATACCTTAGCAGGACATGAACCAGGAACTGGACAATTGTGCGTGTGATTAGAGGAACTAAAAATTATGCAGATGTTTACTTCAAAACACAACAAAAAAGTCTGGGTTATTTTCTAATCTAACTTTTGGTCGTCTGGAAACCTCTGATGTGCAAAAAACCAACTTTCATATATAAGAGAATAAGCTATTTTCAAAATAAGTTTCTGTCAAGTACTGTATCAGTCCTCAAGCCATTTGTTACCTCTGCAGGTTACCCTTGCCACAATTTTTGGGCAGGCAGATTTATAAGTACTTCTTAATCCATTTCAGGAGAAAAAATATATTTAAAACACAACAGATTGTTAGCAAGAACAATAACTTATCTGTTATTAGGAACAGAAGTTCATCTGCCCCCAGCCTAGAACAAGTAAGCTACTTTGAAGCTTGGCCTCCTTTGAATTACGCTCCAGGGAGACCTTATAATGGCCTTCCAGTACCTAAAGGGGGCCTACAGGAGGGATGGGGAGGGACTCTATCAGGGAGTGTAGTGATAGGACACGGGGTAATGGCTTTAAACTGAAAAAGGGGAGAATTAGATTAGATCTTAGGAAGAAATTCTTTACTGTGAGGGTGGTGAGGCACTGGAACAGGTTGCCCAGAGAAGCTGTGGATGGCCCATCCCTGGAAGTGTTCAAGGCCAGGCTGGATGGGGCTTTGTGCAGCCTGGTCTAGTGGGAGGTGTCCCTGCCCAGGGCAGGGGGGTTGGAACTAGATGATCTTTAAGGTCCCTTCCAATTCTAACCATTCTATGATTCTATGCTTTCTTTAATGTTTTTTTATACTAAATCATTAAAACAAAAGCTACTTACCCAAGCACTCCATTCCATTGTAATGACCATTCTAGTCATGATGTTGATGATAAAACAACCTCTGTAACTTAACAGTGCTACCTGTAAGTACAAAAAAGCTCGGCAGACCACAAAGTGGGAAAGTCTGGTGAATTTTCCTTTTCTCCCTTCCTATTTTTGCTCCTACAATAACAATAATACAGCAGGATGATCTCCCCTAGAAGGGTCTGTTGCTACAAATTAAAGTGAGATTTGCCAGTGTAAGTAGTGCAGGTAGCTGCAGCAACACTGAGGTTTTTAGACAGCTAGGTACAAATGCTACTCTCGGAACTGTATAAAAGAGCCACTTCCGGTACATTTTATACAAGCACAACTTAGTTTACACTATTTTCCCCCCTCTTACTATCTATGTTTGTTTGTTTTTTAGATCGGACAGCTAAAATAGGCAAGCTAGATTATATAGACACAACCTACGCAGTACCTTGGTGAAGTAAAACCTGAATGCAAGGTCAAAATAAACCTAACCGTACAGGTATGCTGCGACAGTTGTCTCCCCCCTGAAGAAATGGTGCTAGGTGTAAGCCACGAGAGGAAGAGGTAAAGAAAAATCTCCACCATATATACATAACATGGAAGGCAAAGATAGAGAAAGATGCAAGCAAAGATGCTTGCCAGCAGTAAGAGATTAACTTAAACTTTTCCAGGAAAAGAATAGGAAAGGTGTTCTCCAGCAAGAGAAAATACTGCTTCTTACTTGTAGATTTACTTTAAAAGATTGAAAGGAAATTATTTAAATAAGACAGCTGCAACATTTAATACCTTTGGAAGTACATTTCTCATTTGTACATTCAGGCCAAATTCTTCATTTGTAAGCTACGTGTGTTTAACTAGATACTGTTGTTTCATTTGCTTAGTTGTTTTTAGCTTCTAGCTTAAGCATGGAGGTTTTTTTCTGTTGCATAAGTAAATCCCTCTAAAATTAAACTACACACACCATGAAATGAAGACTTGGCAGAACTATTATGCTATTTTCTACAGTAAGTACATTAGTAACAGAACTTGCAGGTAATTCCCCCCACCCACAACACGAACACAAACCCTCACATGCACTACAGCATTGCAGGGGGAGTGGGTATGTTTTTGGGTGATTTTTTTTTTTGCCGCCAGCCCCCCCCCCCCCCCCGCCTTTAACTTTACCACCAAAAGTGCCCCAAAACAAAACGAACAAAAAGTTGAAACACAACACGACTGTATATTTTTTACATTGCTATTAAAAATGTATTTTATCTGTAAGGATAAAGCAAGTTTTCACATAAAATTGAAGACATTGTATGTGACAGAAGGGTTTGAAGAATAGGAAAAGGATGGAAGGAGGAAGACTAAGATAAAAAGCATACTGATAACTAAGCCAGAAATCTACCTCTATGTTTTGGTCATAAAGCCAATAATAATGCTATCAAGAGTTCTCCTACCTCTATCCTTGTGTCTTAAGACGGGGGTCTGTGGGTGAGGGACAGACAGACAGAGGAGACCTCAGTAAAAGCTGGGAATTATGTATGCAGGCAGCTCCCTCAGATCCCCCCAAGCCCCTGAAGGTGAGAGCTCTGCTGCGGAAGATGGAAGGATTCTGAAGACGCACAACTGGAATTCCATAGAAGCAGGCTCTCTACACATACACAGAAATGAGGAATGCTGCTAGAAAAACAATTAAACTGTTAAAAAAAAAAAAAAAGAAAAAGGGTGGGTGTTTTTGTGGTTGGGGTATTCCCAATCAAGGAAGGAGCCTTTCCTTGATTTCAGTATTCTTAGTTGACTTATCGAAGACCAAGCTTAATATAAAATATCGTGTTCAGTTTTTATTGGTTTATGGTTAGGAGTTTATGACAACACCAAGCCCAATTCAGTCTCTTTCTGACCCAGTGAAAACCAGCTACAAGTGAATTTCTGGCTACTATAACTACTAATAAGCTCCTTAAATGCTACTGTAACTACTAAGCAGC
This sequence comes from Dromas ardeola, assembly GCA_013398915.1. Taxonomy (NCBI): domain Eukaryota; kingdom Metazoa; phylum Chordata; class Aves; order Charadriiformes; family Dromadidae; genus Dromas; species Dromas ardeola. The sequence goes on along the minus strand of VYZM01017354.1, from coordinate 19,479 downwards.
CCCTTAAATTGAATGTAACATATTGTATCCATAAAGGAACCACTAGCCGGCAATCTGACCATTCAGTGATTTGGAGTAAAACATATCAAGGCCTTTCGATTAAACACCGTACATGGTCTCATGTTCCCAAGAACATGACATAAGATTAAACATTTACCTTATGCTTTTTGCTCATATCACAAAAGCTTGGTATTTCTTGGCCAAAACACCTTCCTCATTGATATCATCATACACCACTTGCACGCAACCATATTCCATTGTTTGTGTTATTTATTAATGCAACACAACATGGATCCACTATGAAAGCAAGGCTATTGCTCCACTGTTGCTTGTGCCCCTTTCCCAACCTTATTTCAGTTTAAAATTAGAAATCTGAAGGTGAAAGACACCGAAAGACTTTTTAGTGTCCCACAGCCTAAAGCATTACATTATTTGTCCCCCAGTGCTGCTCTCCCCCATAGCACAGGCATCAGGAAGTACACCTCCACATCTCAGGTTTTTCCAGTTTAGCTTCTCAGTTTTAAACTAGAACAGGGTTTTGCACTCAAGATGGCACAGTATGACGTGGGGCAGCTTTGACAAGTGTGTCCTGTTCCGTGCATTCCATGAGGAGAGTCACTTAACTCATATGTCAGACAGGACATTCTGCAGGGATAACTTTTTTGACAACTGCTGGTGAATTTGCAAAACTGTCCTCTCAGAGTTCACAGTTCAGTGCCACTAATACACCATTCAATAGGAATAAACACACTGATAGTTCAACTCTTGCTGAAAATACATAACTTTTTTTTTAAACTAAATTTAGCTGGGCAAAAGACAGAATTAGAGGTAATCTCACTTCACTATTAAGAAACCTAAACAATTCTATTCTCAAACATCAAAATTGTAAGATCTATAAGCGTATCTATGTGAGTGTATGTAGCCGTATCTTGATAATACACTGTTTACTTCCCCCCCCACCCCTACCAGTTTAAACAATAGTAGTTTCACTTTATTTTTGTCATACGCCTACTCAACACTGTAATATTTATACTGAAAACACACTGGAACTTATAACTCTTGCTCATTCTTAAAACTTACATTTAGAAGTATACTCTTTTACCCCTGCCTTCTGGTTGCTTTTGTTAAGGAACCCACTTTCCCCCTAATTCTTAGCACCAGCAGCCTTTAAAGTGATATGCATATATTTTTAAAAAAGGAGAAAAGATTCAACTGAAATATTTCAGAGTATTACTTTAATGGTATCAGTGTACTTTTGGCTACTGTTTGATTCAGGTATAATCTATGATATTCAGTTAATCCACTCAACTTAATTGAGGCTACTCTACGGTCACAGAGAAAGAAATAAAATAAACTATACACCTTAATTGCTATTCTCCTGAAGGAACAGTAAAATTTTGAATTCATGCTTAGGACTGCAGCTGTAAAAACCAATCTGTCTCTAACCTAGCAATTCTGTGCTAGGGTTGGTAGTTTTGTTTGTTTGTCAGCTTTTTTTAGTTTGGGTTTTTTTTTTTTAATTAAACAACTGTAACCCGGCAATAAATTAACCCCACTTCACCTCAAAAAGCAGTAGTCATTCATGATCGAGCTTATACACTCTCCATGTATAGTAGATCTTCCCATACCTTCTACCAAGCAGTTGAATACTTCTAAGACTATTATCAATTTGTGTTAAGAAGTCACAATTAATGCTTCAGATAATTTTCTGAACATCTGAAAAAAGATGAATATTTGAACAGAGATAACTAGCACCGATCTGGAGTTTTGGTTGTAAATTATGGGTAAGGGGGAACATCCAAACTTTGACAAAAAAGCCATTTTCTGTTAACTATTTCCCAATCATATAAACAATTTTCCCCATATAACCATGGCAAAAGACTGGGAAAACTACAGAAGTTGCTTGCAATGTAAAATATTAATAATGAAAGTTAAGCAGATAACTGCTAATTACCGAAATCTACTGTTACTAAATTTGGAGAATCTATATCATGTGTCCAGCCATCTCTCCAAGGATCATGAACAAACATATTTAGACTAGCTGGAGAACTACTGCATAAAATAAACATAAAATAACAAAGCCAGCTAAAAATAAAAACCAGGAAGTAAAGCCATTAAGAAATTCAGAAATATAAAAATAGCTGGAAATTTGGAAGTGCAGTTACAGTCTATCAGCATCAAATCCAGTTTTGCATCCTTTTTACTTCGTCTCAGCACTTGAACCGCTGCTTATACTGGCTTGACTCATGTATTCCTTTCTATGAGGTGCAATGTGTCGTG
>VYZM01017354.1:1308-17186 GCA_013398915.1 Dromas ardeola | reverse complement strand
GGTCGTCCCCCCCCCCCTTCCCCCCCCCGCCCCGCCACTGCAGTTATGAAAACAAACCAGGGTGAAAACAGCTATTTGGTACTGCAATATTGATGCTTCCATTGGAGCGATGAATAGCAACCAAAATGCAATGGATTTACGTGGAAGGCAAGCAACTGAAGGTAGTCAGTTCTGACTTGAACAAGTACAGGATGTCAAATAGTTTTTATAGTTCTCTAGCTTAAAAAGCAAAACTAAGGGAAGCTGACATAGCACACAAATATTATCAGTGTATATTTTAGTACCAACTCTAGCTTAAAAATAAAACTGAATGAGACTAACCCCTCACAGCTCTTTTCCCAGTTTCTAAAGAATGTTTTGTCAGATGTTGATGCATTAACTAGACTGCTATATGAAATATTTTACAGGGAACTTGTAAAGTGTAACAAGCTCTAGGTTCTAACAGAGTTTGTAGAAGTTGTATTTCAGAAAAGCTTTCCAGATCCCTCTTGATTGCACTGGTATAGCTCGCACACAACTTTTAAAAATCTGTCTTCCCTGCACCTTTGGCATACACACAGGAAGAAAACTGTGTGACCACTTTCAATCTGTACCAGCATTCTTTCTGCTTGAAAGGACACATACAAAATTAAGAAAAACGAAGATGCTATTTTCTAAGTTCTACAAAGTTTTATATTTCATTGTAGCAGTCATTAAAATGTTCTTTGCCCCCGATTTTATCACAAAAAAATTCATATTCAGTCTAGTGGATCTATCAAAAAGAAAGCCAGGCCTGTCTTAAAATATAGCTTCAATTTCTATATTAATACTTTTTAAAAAAAATCATAGCATCTTTAAAAATCTAAAAAGAAAAAAATAAATCAAGATACCTCCCCCCCCCGCCAAGTTCTCCAATAAACATATCCTTAGATTATGACATTATTACCTTCAGAAAAGATTATTCAATGGTTATATTTCAAGTTTCCAAAGCCTGAAGTATATAGAACCGTTGCTGGTAAGAGAAAAATGTAACAATCCTTCTCCAAATAACAACATTCATACAGTACAAAGCAGCTATATAATGGGAAGTTATTAAGATAGGGGAAAAGGTTCTCCTCATAAATGCATTAGATTCTTTAAAAAAAAAAATCAGTTAGCTATTAGTTTTCTGTCCTTTTCATTCATTTCTTTCTATCTTAGAGAATTTAAAAAAAAAAAATTTAGTTTTATTAAATTCTCAGAAAACATGCTCATTTAGCCCAGAAAGCAGTCACAGGCCTAGTGTAAAATTTTGTGCTCTCCTAAGCTGGCACCTAGTCTTTTATGAAAGCAAGCCATGCAGTTATTGCTGTTTAAATCTTCTAACTTTATAATGTACAGCAAAGCATTTCTTGTCCTCAACAGAATACTTAATACTTAAGTAGCCTTTTGCAAGAACCCTGGTGGTCTGTGCACAGGATCAGTTTCCAAAGTACTGCTGGAAAAGTGGAAAATACGTTAGTCAGTGTTAACCAGACTGCCTTTCTCGTTGCTATCTTATCCGAAATTGGTAAATAATAATAAATCATAGGACAGTAACACAGCACTATATATACATAAGAAGTTTGGCCTGATATGTAAGTACTACTACTTGCACTACACAAACCCACAAATCTTAAATTTTCATTTTGTTACATCTCAGCATTGTATGGAAGTATAATGCCTAAAGACAAAAACCAGGCCCATAGCTCAGAATGCAACCCCACTTTTAAAGGGCTAAATTTGCTGCATGTCTGCTTCCAAAGATTTAGGGTCAGAGTGACAATGCTATAAAATAAGGGTCAATGCACAAAAAGACCAAGGCCACAGAACAAAGAGCTTTTCGTGTCCTGAAAGAAGTTGCTTTTTGTAAGCCTGCCTTCTGGCTCAGACAGTAAATTTGTCTTTTTCTTGACATCATCCCTACATGACTTCTATAAAATGCCAGACAACTGTGTGACTTACGAAAGGTGAGACTGAACTGTTAGAAGAAATCAACTCAACTGTTAAGGGAATCCACTAGTTAACAGCAGAGGAACACCTCCTTGTAGTTGCTATAACTTTTCCAATCCTTAGCTGTATTTCTACAAATTTATTATTTAATTAGTCACTTCAGCAGAAGTTTCAAGTGTCCTTAAACAACTTTGGGGTATAGATTCCCAGTCATATTATTTTCTTAGATTACTGTTTATTCAATGGTAGCTGAGGAAATATGCAGGAGCAGCAACGCAGAAGGCTGTTTTAACCTCCGCCCCCCCCAACCCCCCCGGAAATATTCATAGAAGAGATACCATCTAACACACAGATGTGTATATTCCCTTTCAAAAATGTTTCTGGGTTGGTTCCCCACTTCCCCATCAGAGAGACCCACCACTCCCAGAACTGAGCTAATGCAAAATAAAATGGTGCTTTCTAAGGCTGACACAGATTGCTAATCAGGGAAGTTCAGTTTTCCAGCTAGAAAATGAACTTCACTTAGGATATGATTTTTCAAAACAACAACAATAATTTTGCCAAATGAAAGGAACTTTATCCACTGGGGGAAAAAGAAAAGAAAAGATAAGGATGCTGGTGCCTCTTATGGCTTTATATTAAGCTAGATTTTCAATATTTCACTAACAAGCTTAAAGTAAAACCATGCTGAATTAACTACATGTTAATATATTAAGAAAAAGATTTATAATCCAATACCTAAAGAACACCAGTAGTCAAAAAAAATTTTCAAAACCAAAAAGATGACATTATTCTCTGAACAATTAGCATTTGACTTTTTTTTTTTAAATAAAAGGCTAGTTGACAGTATGTTCTTTGAGCAAACATTGGCATTGCAAGAAGTCTCCCTCCATCATAACCCAAACCTATATGAAATAATTGGAATTATCACTAAGCTGTGCATTATCTTTTTTAGCAGGTCTAAAGCATGACATTTTGAAAATCAGATCTTCCTTACTTCAAGTAATTATTTTCCCCTTCAAAACAGATGGCTTCTACCCTCAAAGTTACTATATTTAATTCTTTTTTTTTTTTCAGTCCTACTAACTTATTTAAAATCAGAACTGGAGATTCAGATATGTGGAATTAGGTTAAAAAAATTATAAAAAAAACACTTACCTTTCGACTGTGGAGATCTACAACGGTTTTTGAGTTTCAGCGCCAGCAAAACAGAAGTTTTTTGTTTTCAAAAGGAAGCAGATTCCTTTGCTTTTCCTCTGCATTAAGCTATGATATGTCTGATTCCTATTTTAAACATTAAATTTAGTATTTAAGAACATTATTTGGTTGGGTTTTTTTCCCTAAAAATTTAATACAATTGCAAAATATCTTATTATAGGAAAAGCCTAGTGTGACATATGAAAGGCCTACTCCAATCATCCTACACTTTCTGAAGGAAATGATTACTCCTCATCTCTTAAGCAGCACTGGTGTGAGTATACTGATTTTCCTTGTGGTGAATAGCAGCCCACAAGTTAAGGAACTGATGCAAACTGGCAGATTTCCCCTTCTAATTCTGAGTCATATGCGTCATCTTTTTGTCAAAAACTGGGAAGAAAAAGAGTCTCTCTTCCAGCCTGCCACATGAAACCACCTGCTTAAATACAGAACAGACCAATATTGCAATTTTGGTCTGCACATTGCTGGTACTTACACATTTGTTCCTGCTTTATTCAAATAAATAAAATTCTGAAGACAGCCTTAATGTTAACTTAATGACAGAACTTATCGCTTTGATTTAGGGCCAAAAATTAAGCTGGTAAAAGGAAAAAAAAAAAGAAACAAGAGTCATGCTGGCATGAAAATGCTTATTCTTAAATTGGTAGTGTCTTACCTGCAAAAGATTAAGGATTCGGTTTCTTAAAAGCTTACATGTACACTTGGTTTAAGCACTTGGGTATTCAGCTAGTTTTGATATAAACATTCACATTCTCAAAATCAAGAGTTCATGTGTGAGATTAAAACCTCTTTATCACTGTACATGACTATCAACTAATTCCTCAACACCACCCCACCACCCCCCAACAAAACCAAAATCCTCCCCTAAATCCCAGAGAATCTAACAACTTCAGTGGGTTAAATTCCACATTCCTTCCCCCGCCTCCTTTTGTGCATTTTGCAAATTAAGAAGTGAGAAAACTATTTTCTTCTTTCTCAGATTCATCAAGGTCATTGTTGGACTGTGTGATGACACAATCTCTCTTCCAAAGGCTCCAGCACCGATTAAGGTTGGGCACATCATTGCCAGCAGATTACATATTCTCAAATTGCACTGAAGTTGCTGATCAGACCTGCAGAAGACAGGTGTAAATGTTTACTGTAACAATGCATTGTAGTATTTCTACTGATTTGTGGCACTGACAGAGCAAGTGTAAGTAAGTATTTTTTAAAAAAACAAACAACTTGAGAGCAGTTGAAGCAAGAATAAATTCTAGACATTTATAATAAACTGTGCAAAAGAATGCAAAGATAATACTGCTTGAAAAACTGGTACAGAATGTTAGAACGATCATGCCTTTTTAATCTTAGACTAGCTTTCCTCTATATTAGTATACATAAAATATATAATAACATATGTATATAAAATTAGATAAAAAGATAGGTATAAATACACACACTTATAAAATGCCCTTGTGTTGAAATTTGTCCTGTGGCACAAGCATTTACATGGCTGGGTGTGTACATTTCAATATAATGAGAGAATTTGCATTGCTAAAATAAGAATTCTTGAGTGCTTTTCAAGAACCATGACATCACCATTTGCATTACAGGTTATTATTTACAAGCATTCAGGATGTTCTGTAAATCTATAATGAACACTACAACCATGAAAACTGTAATTTATTATGTAATGCAGTTATATAAATTGTTTAAATCATGCACAATATACACAGATGATCTCTCCTCCTCAGCTAAATGTTAAATACAGCACCTGATTGCTTATCTTACTTCAGCTAATTTTTTTTTTTTTTACATTAGATATATTATATTTTCCTTGATAAAGCTATGGATAAAAGGTACCTGTCTGATGCCTTACTCTGTGGTGTGGTTTGGTTTTGGATGGGTTTTTTTTGTTTGTTTGTTTTTTTTTTTAAGGATATGAATGATTTATACTGTCTTATTAATTTGCATTACTTTGCAGTATTTTGTAAGAATACTTTTTACTCACCATATATTCCATTTGCCTTGATACTTAATAAAAGGCATTTAAGTTTCAGTGCAACGTTACCTTACCTCCCAAACCCCACTGCCTTTCAGAGAAAGCGTTCAAGGTAGCACATGAGAGCAAATTAGAAACAAACAAAACCCACCACTGAATAAGCTATGCCTTTTTGACAGTGGCAAGAGTGAGTGAGGTAAGACACTGGGGAAGGTATTTCTTAACTTCTAATTCAGCAAAGCATACGAACTGGCTTAACTTCCTCCTCATTCAGTGGTGCACTCAAGGATATGAAAAGCCAGTTAAATAAATGATTTAGGAGGGTTATCACAAAGACCAGCTTTTGCCTGGGGGAGACCCTGGGAAAGTCTCCGTAGGCTTCCTCTTTTTTCAAGACAGGGCCACAGGCACCCATAACTGTTCTGGGGTAAACTGCTGCTTTGAATTGCCCTCTAGTGTTAGCCTTCATGAATTCCTACCTCAATGACAAATTCTGTTCAGGTTTTTTACATAATGAAAAGTGGGTCAGCAACTTAAGTTATATTAATCTAAAAATAAAACAAACAAGAAAATTTGAACAGCATTTTGAACGATCATTTTCAGGTCAGAAGACTGTGAGGTTTACAAATAAAGTATTACACTCCAAAAATGTCAGAAGAAATCTGTATATATAAATATCAAAAAAACCCAACAATAAATTTAGGAGCTAACTTGTGAACATTCTTCTATTTTACATTTCCATTACTTTCTTATGCAGTTCCACAAACATATTAATTTCTGAAGTAAACAGTATTCACAGCCAAATTCACTGCAATTACAGTGACATAGCTGGGATCAAAACCTTAATGAAAATTGAGAGTTGCTGGTGTAAAAACAGAACACAGTCTAGCAGTACTAATACCCTGGAAGGAATTATTCTCTCTCTGCTAATTCAAGAGTCTCCTAGTTACACTCTGGACCTGGATGCAAAACAGGCACCCTGCAAATGAAGATCCAGATTTCAAACCTGGTAATTACAGAAAGAAAAGTGCAAGCATTTTCCTGTGAGTTTGTTTCAAACCATATTTTATCTACTCTTGAATTGATTAGAGAGGCCATGAATGTAGGACCTGAATTCTTACGGAGAAGATATCAGCAACACTTGCACATCATACAGGCTACGGATTTCCACATATATAGCATTAAAAGATGAACATATGACCCTTTGTTTAAAAAAATACTCTGGTCATACAGAACTACAATCCCTAACTAATACTCACTCTGCCTGAGAATTGAAACATATTGTTAGAGCTAGGTGATAAAACAGATGAAGAAAAATAAACGTTTGACTGCTGCTTGTATAACTCCTGTCCTTAGCATTAAAACCATCATCTCCCTTCTCTTGAGAATCTGGAAAAAACTTTTTGGTTTTGGGGAGCATGGGGACAGGGTAACCATACATAACGATTCCTTTTGATCAGGATTTTTTTTTTGCCTGTGCAAAAAACTGACATAAGTGTGACAGTATCAACAGAGAACCCTGTTCTACAATAGACTTTTGAATATATATTGTGATTTAGAGATAGACTTTTCTCTTAAGGGCGATTACAATGTTCCACAACAGAAGGATTCTTCATCTTGACTATAATATGGACTAGCTTGTAACAGGAGGAAGCAAAGTGTTTTCAGAATTACTAAAGTGGTAACACACTTAAGACCACAGTATCTACCAATTCCACCAAGAGAAAATTTTGGTCCAAAAGAATACAGAAATGCTAAAGTAAATGTTTTTATTTATCAGATCCACTGGAAGTCCCATCTAAATCTAAAAGTGACTTATATTTTGCTATATCTGTTTTGAAGTAGGAAATTATCAGTTAAAGTTCAGAAGATGATAATCATATTCATAATTACAATACTTTCAAACTGTTTATGTTAACTTTCATACTAATACTTAAGCCCATTTCCTTCTGTGAGAGGGGGAATAAAAAAAAATAATAATAAAAAAAAAATCGCTGTTCTTACTAAGAAGCGTATGGAAAAAATAATGAAAATCTTTGGCCTGAAGGCTTAAAAAACACAAACAAAACCCACAAAACAAAAAACCCTATAAGACATTCACAGGAATTAAAAAGCAAACTCTTAAAATTTAGTGGGTTAATGAAAAGATGTAAATATTTTAGAGTTATATGCACATTACTAGGATTTTGAAGTACTGCACAAATTAAAAAAATACATATTGTTGTTTTCTTGCTTTGAATAGATTATCTTAGTATATTTTGCTAAAAAGCACTAATTTTTTCAAACTATTCCTGTAAAAATTTAGAATAATGTAACAGAAAAAAACCTTGTTCTCTGAAAAAAAAAAATCCTGCCCCCAACAAACTTAGAAAAAAGATTATTGTGAATATCCATGTATTTAAAATAAATTCAAAATTAACAAAGCTAGAAACAGTGCTTTATTCAAACACACTACTCAATTAGCAGTTGCATCTTCATACATGCCCTTTTTCATGTTAGTGTGTGAACAGCAGCCTAAACCAAGGTGGATTAACAAGCCATCAATACAGTAGTTGAACATTTAAGAACACTGATTACGTTTCTCATCCCCCCACCCACAGTTTAAACCTATGGGTTTGCATAAATTTCCACATAGCTTTTTGTTGAAATAAATAAATAAAAGTAAAAATAATAAAAAAGGGGCAATACCTTACTCTCATATATTTGTGTTCGAGTGAGAAGCATAAGCATTTAAATATCCCAATTAGCATGTTTCAACTATTTTTCCTAAATAATTTCTATGCAATTTGTTTTTCTTTTCCTATTGCCTTGCAAGACCATTTTATCAACAGACAAGGAAAAATGAGGTGTAAGTATACTACTCTTAGATCCTTCCTATATACATGTTTCATTAAATGCCTAATCTAATAATAAAAGTTAATGTCTATTTAAATCTAATAGTATACAAAACTCCATTTTAAAATAATGTTAGGGCTGGATCTAGTTTAAACTAACAAAATCCAGAAAATTCAGTTGTTTCAGATTTCAAAACTTAAAACAGCCATGCCTAAGATATCATAGGTTTTCAAACAATGGCTGATTTTACACGTGTTGTAATAACTAGGCAGGGGTTGCATTTATATACATATCTCTTTCAGGAAAATTATTTAAGTTGCCTTTGAAAAAGCAAGAGAAGTCCTTAAAGAAAGAAAAGATGAGTTGACAAAGTAATCTGCAACAGTTCTTTTAAATGAGCAGTAAGCATGCATTGTCAGCTTTCAAATTATGATTCAGTCAACAAGGTCTGCAGAGCCTCGAGTGTGTACCTATAGCACGAATATCAAAAGTGGCCATGAAAAGTTACACGAGAAACACTTCAGTAAAGAAGTCTGTACATTTTTATCTTTTCAGCTTCATTACAATTACATATTGCAAAACAGTTTACAAAGTCAACCGTACAATTTGCAATAGCCACACCAACAATTTTTAAGGGGCCAGCACTGCAGCCCTTATTTCAGGCTCAACTTCCAACAAAATAAATGGTAGTTTTGCTAAATAAGAACTGCAATAGCAGAGGCTAAGAGCAAGAAAATAAAACAAACACATCCCGCATCTCTCTTGAAGGTTTCACCTACTTTTTGGGTCATGAGAATGCCATGCTGACTACCTAATACAAAACAGTTCTAGGGAAAAAAAATAGTATGGGCCAAATTTCAGCATAAAAATGTCCTAGAGCAAATCAACACTTAGAAACTGGATTCTAATGATAACTGACAACTGCAGCACTCTTGAAAGATACTTGAGCTTGTAAATAAGTAAGACTCAATCACTGCAAAACTCTTCTCTTTGGACTTTATAAAAATTATTTAGACTTGTCTCAAAGTTCAAAATACTTTAATATCTTTTATTCATTAAAGGAAATAAAGTTTGCATCTAGTGAGAACATGATTCTGCAAATCCTTATGCATGGTAGTGAGTCACTAGGACTACTTGTGTATTTAAAAGTTTGCAGGATTAGGCCCTAAATTTAAAATCCCTTTGATTTACAGTTGTGAACCAGAAACCATATTTTTTTTGCTGAATAAGAATCTATGAGAAATACTCTGAACTTGTGTCAGACCAAGGAACACTCCATCAAACTTTCACCTTTTAAATATGTCACAAGGGAGCCTTAGATACCTTTGCCTTGCAATATAATCCTGATTTTCATTAACAGGAATGTAATTGCTTTTGTACAGAAGAAAAAAAGGAACAAATTCAAAGAAGTGTTCTGTGAAATCCTTATATTGTTAAGAAGGAACCAGAAGGAAAAAAAAAAAGTGAGAAAAATCCCAACAGAAATGCAGTACATTCAGAGCAGAGTTTCTGGACAGACTGTGAAATATTTATTTATTTGGGAACATATCAGACACACTACCCAAACACTGTTACAGCATTAATAAAAATACTTTCACTGTGATTTTTAATCACAGAAAGAAAGAAAATATTAAAAATTAGAGAATTACCTACTCACTGATCACGAACTGCAAAGCTTATATAAAGTTATGTTTCACTTCCTATACTTTCTGTATTCAAAAGTTTTATTTCTCAACTGATAATTTTCTGTAGGAGGTCTTAACTACCCTAAAAATCATAGTATCATAAGAAAAATATATTCAGAACATGTCTGCCTCAAATACTTCTCTAACAGGAGATGTATTACTGGTAAAAGCCAGCAATTCTTCAGTTACACTAGCCACTAGTTACAACAATGAGGAAAGATGAAATTTACACCTCACTGGATTTGCTTGGTGTAAATTAGCAGTAACTGGGATAATCTAAAATTTTGGTTTTTAAAACTTCCCTTATTTTATGGTACACTTACTTCCTACAAAAAATGTGCTCTTGAAGACAGACAGATTTGATTAAGGATAAAAACTGGATTCCAGCTGAAAGCTGGAATTGCTAAAGTCACGACATGTTCATAAAATTTGTTGTACTGCAATATATTTTGCTGAAGATAAAGTCTTACAGTTTTTACTACTCCATTTAGTATTTAAACAAATTTACTCAATCCAAGAGCAGTTACTATTTTAATTTCAATTGTTTATGTAAATCTTTAGTTAAGATTATTCATATACAAGTAGATAGGTTATGATTACTCGGAATGGATTTCTCAGTTTCAGCCAAATTAGTACTTTTAGTGCAAAGCAGGACTTGCAATATGAGTGTAGCAGAGTCCGTATTAATTATTCTCAAATGTTCACTGTTTTACTATATAATATCTATTTACTGACAAATACATAAAATAAATAAAATTTCTGACTTGCGGTACAGGTGTAGAGCTCTGAAGACCATCTTTTACTGTTTTCTGCCTCTTTGCTTGCCAGGTAGATAGTTTATTAATGCTTTTAAAAACAAATTGTGTACAGTACATTGAAATGCACTCAGTTAGCTCTCTATTCTATTCTTTACACACCCTCCCAACAAAAACAACAAGTTATTTAAAAATAAACACTATAGCATCCATACTTCGGTTTTGGATTAGCAAAATTTCAATTGGAGTAAATCCCAAGACAAGAATATGAGAACAATACTATATGGAGAAATCATATAACTCCAATGATCAAGTCTGTTGCAAACTCAGCTTTTTATACATATTTTTGGACACTTCATTTCTTTCTGTGCACAGTTTGTGTGAATACTTTTACTTAGTCTTTCATAATTTTACAGAAGGAGTGTAAAGAAGAATTATTTTAACAAATAAAAAAAACTTGAACAAACCCAGCAAAACTGGCCTATTTTGAATAATCTGAATAAGTTATACTACTGTATACATTTTTTAAAATAAAGAACATATGTAATAAGAGAAAAGTTAATATAATAGATACCATGCTCATGCTCCATCAACCTTCCAGAGAGAGTTTTTCAATCACAGGAGTAAGCCGTTCTCCAAAATCAGCTCTCTATTGAAAGGTCGAAACCTGCAATAAAAATGTCATGTATTATAACATATTTCCAACACCCACAGTTTCATGGTTGATCCCCAAACATAGATGTAGGTCATTGGCTTGACCCTCGCATTGTCTATGTTACAGGAAATCCTAATTTTAAAAATACTTATTTTTTTTTTTAACCAAACTGACTTGATTAGGAACACCTGTGATATGCTTCTTTATTATCAGAAGCCTCCTGAAACAAATCAGATTAGCATGTTTCTGCTTTCATTCTTCCCGCAGCATTTTAAGATGAAAGTAAGAGGAAGGGGAAAAAAAAAAGGGGGGGGGGGGGGGGGAGGGTGTTGTTCTTCCTACCCTCCCCTAATCTCTCCCTCCACCCTCAAACAAGCAAACAGGTAAGGAAAAACTACTTGGTGGATGTGTGATTACTACTGTCATTTTTCCTAAAATATGCTATTGACTGTTAAGTATTTAACTTCTGGTGTTTTTCTTTAAGGAGCTTTAATTTTTTTTGCTCTTCAGGGCAGTACCACTATTGCCTTTATTAAAACGTAGCCTACAAATATTAGCTACTTCAAAACATATAAAGGAAATATTACAGTCATATAATACACTCTGAGAGATGAAATAAAATTTAAAACTTAAAAAAGCCATGACGATAATTAGCCATGATAAGGTAAGAACAAAGGATGACTTGATAGAGGTAGTAACTATACCCAAATATCTACTAGAGGAAACAATGAATTCACACAGCCAAATTCTTAAATTTATTTTGACTTTTTCACTGTAGATACCATGACAAGACACATCCTATGCCTAATAAATGAGTAGCAGATGCCTAGATTAGGTCACCTGTTTACAAGTATTTCCATAAATTTGTTTTTTATTCTTTAAGTATGTTCCAGAAAATACTAAAAAAAACCCTCACAGCTATGGAACTATAAGCAGCACCCTGCTCTAACAAGAAAAAGGAATTTGTCTTTATTTTCATGTATTTCACACATCTTCTATTTAACTTTTTAAAATAAAGTTTCTGTTCTTAAACCAGAAACACAAAAATTCTTCTGAAAATTCCCCCCACATGCTTATATTGAGATTTAACATACTTAAAGATAATACTGAAACTGCACTTACACAAAATCATTTAAAACGAAAATACAAGCTTAAGCCCTATTCAATGTGTAATTATCTTTTTCTCAGACCAAATCTTCAAGCGAATTTTAGTTTATGCTAAATAAAATAATTAGTTGCAACTAGATTCAATGTTGAAAAGTTTATTAATAATCTATGTACTGTGGATACACTCATTGCAACGTCTGAAAACAAACTAAATAGTCACAGGGTAGGGGGGGTCCTATTTCTAACAGTGGTTTCCTTTAAACATTAATAACGATCACTGAAAGTCACTGCTATTTTTCTGTTTTGAGTAATATAACAATATAGTCTTCAGTTTTAGAAGACATCTGGGGAACCTTTTAACAAAATAAAAGCTAAATGTACATAATTTGCATTTTCTACTGTTGTGTGTATGTGGTAATAAATGTGTGTGTGTGTGCGAGGTCATCCTCATACACTAGCAACTGTTCATTACCGAGATATGGAAAAGTGTTTAGAATTATAGAAAGTTATAAAACTTAGTATTCTCTGTAAAGAGAACAGACTTTTCTAAATGATACACTAAAATATTATTAGATGCAAATATTAAAGTAAAAAATTGCCAAACTTTAAGTGCTAACTGTGCTAGAGCTTAAGTTCTGCTGCCCTCCTCTAATATTCATGCAAGACTGCTGGAGTTCTCACACAGCAACATACGAAGCTGAGATCAAAACTAATCCTCAACTGTGCTACTATCGACTGTCTAGTGAACAGATATAGCCCAAAGTTTCTTTATTAGAACTGGAATGTTTTAAAAACTCACAGTAAAGAGTTAAAAAAATAATCAGTGCAGACGTTGCCTTACACCCTACTTAACATGGGCAGAAATTTTATATACCTAGCTCATTCTAACCATTTCTGAAATTGTCCAGTATCCAAAATTAAGATATTTTTCAATAAAGAGATTCCTTTTGAAACCTAACTTATCTAGCTTGTTATGTATTAACACATCAGTTACCTAAAAATTCCTTGTAACTCCTGCCAATTATGTACAAAACAAAAATAAAATTGCAAAGCAACATTTTCACCGAGTTAAAAAAAAGTTGTCGGAAATCTGTGGCTACACTTCTTCACTCTGTTTGATGTCCCCTTCGTATTTGTGGGGCATATAATTTTTTTTTTTCTAAATTTAAAATACACTACTAGTTCTATTAAAAAAAAATAGATGTCTGTGAGAAGAGTCACAGAGAACTATGTACAAGAGTAATTTGGGCAGCCTGTTCAAACAAAATTTTCCAAGTATTACTGATAAAAGATCATAATTTTTGAGATGGGGTCCCAATGTTAGATGTTAAGTGTTTAGAACTTGTTATAATATATATGCAAAAAAATAATCTGTGGAGAACACTTATTGGTGTACATAAAGTTATTTTTAGTTTTAAAAACTTTATCACAAAAATATTTTTCTGTTTGTACACAAAAGCCTACAATTTCATTCCCTGTTTCTTCCACAGGCAGTCAAAACTAGTCCAAGATGCGCTCTACCTTTGACAGTTTGTAATGAATGTAAATTACTGGAATCACTTGCAATGGGCCTTTGGGTGTGGGTGGATGACTGTATCTACAAAACAGAATACCTGCAGCATATTTGTAGACTATAGTGGTAAGCTTCTCAGTTCTCCCTTATATATTAATTAGTTAATTGCTTCCCAATGCAAATAACCAAAAAACAGTAAGGTCCTATAAAAGAAAAGCTAACTGTTACGTGGCTACTTTTTATGGAAAGAAAGGTCGTGTGCTTATACATATGTAAAAGCGTTACGGAAAAGCATTGATACACCTGTTAGGACGGCTTTTGACATTCAAGATGGGTGAGATGTGCACCTTCCCTACAGTGTTTGCAGGCAGGGTGTACACAGACAGGTAGTGTGTATGCAGTCCCAGCTGTACTTCACTACAGAATCTGACTTAGTAGTCATAAGGATAATGAAGGAAATAAAGACTACAATTTAGCAGCAAAATTCCTTCCATGACATTACATTTTGGACGGAATAGTAAAAGGTTCAGAATTCCAGAAGCTAAGCAAAAAAAAAAAAAACCCCAAACAAACAACCAAGCAGAAAAAGATCCCCCATGATACCTTGTTATCATATATATACTCTGCCTTTAAAATGTTACTACACTAAGTTTCCTATGTAATACTACCCTAACACATGAAAAAGTCACATAGATATATAGTCACACCTTCAAATTACTGTTATTTCTGAAAAATCAAAAGTCTCACTGTTACTTCAAACTTCAGTAGATTTATATCTATAAAATTAAAAGGTACCTTTTGGAAACTTTCAGTACAACTTAGTGGGCTTAAAAAAAATAAAAGAAAAATTAAAAAAAAAAAAAAGGACAACTGAAGCTTATTTGGATGTTTTTTCCCAAGAATCAAGATAAAGGATTAGACTGAAAAAAAAATTAAAAAAAAATAATAAAAATATACACATACTAAGCTACACTGTATACCTAAGCAATATTCTGCTAAGCACAGAACTTTAACTTTTACTTATCGATATAATACAAATATATATGTTTTGATCTTTAAGTTCATTTGATATTTCCTCCGAATGTAACTTTTCCAGGGCCAAGTAATCCCAGTTAATGTTTGACATTTTAACTAAGCCGAAAAATGCAAGCAGTTCTACAAGGGTCTATTTAAGCTACATGATCTTTTTCCCCCAAATATATCAAAACAAGAAGCACATCAAATATAAGAAAGAAAAACCTACTTAACATACACTATATATTGGTATCAGATTGCTTACTGCTTTCATTTTAGCCACACCCACCTTTATGTAATTGTAAAATATGGGAACAGTGCAGCTGAGAAATAAAAAAGCTGAAAAGAACAGTCGTTTTATGTAGTCAAATATGTGCTAAACACAGATTTTAATTAAAATGAAAAATCGGTATAAATTGCATGCTATTGAACATGACTGTCAGTGGGAAAAAATGCACACGCACCTGTACAATACTGAATTATAGATTTTTTTTTTCTAAATTACCTATGAGTCAGGACAGTTATTTCCTTGAAAGTGAAAGTCAGTGTCTATGAGTGCACTTCCACTGATGAATAGTGTAAATCTCTTCAAATTCTGGTATTTGTAAGTATACACAGCTACAAGGAAACAGCTTTGTGCACATTCCCCTACTAACTGTTAAAAACGTTTCTGAAAACACTCTGAAAGTAATGATGCAAATCTAAAGAAGCAAGTGCTATATTTCAATAGGATCTTACTAGTATTGCCATTTCAGAGATTAAAATGAATTTTCTGGCTATCAGGGCATAAAGGTATAAATTGCGGAGACAAACGCAGCAGCTATTCCCAGGAAAAAGGACTGAAAAAGTGTAATTTGTGTACTGGATTAAAAGAATCCAGGGAAACTAAGGATCCGAGGCAGAAAAACCTCCTTGAACTATTGTATTTTTGCGGTGCACAGAAAATACCTTGAATCACAATCCAGTTGCCATGCTGGAAACGCTTAAGTTTTGCATTTCACTTTAAGACTACACGCTCTCAGCCATGTACACAGAAATCTTTTTGTACAGCACTTCTGCACCCCAACTCTTCTCTACGTCCCTCCTACGTTCTTCGGTTAACTCGTTATTTTCGGTGGCGACGGTGCTGTAAGCGCAAGGCGGCCGCTTTTTGGCTTTGAACGCC
>VYZM01017353.1:1799-12090 GCA_013398915.1 Dromas ardeola | reverse complement strand
CTGGCTGGATGGCCGCAGTCAAAAAGCTGCAGTCAATGGTTCAATGTCCAAATGGTGACCAGGGATGAGAGGGGTACCTCAGGGGTTGGTACTGGGACCGGTGCTGTTTAACATCTTTGTTGCCAACATGAATGGTGGGATTGAGTGCACCCTCAGGAAGCTTGCAGACGACACCAAGATGTGTGGTGCAATTGACATGCTGGAGGAAAGCAGATGCCACCCTGAGGGACCTTGACAGGCTTGAGAGGTGGACCTGTGCAAACTTCATGAAGTTCAATGAGGCTGAGTGGAAGGTCCTGCATCTCAGTCAGGGCCATCCCAAGCATAAATACAGCAGGTCAAGGGAGGTGATTCCACCCCTCTACTCCACTCTCACTGAGACCCCACTTGGAGTACTGCATCTAGCTCTGGGGCCCGCATCGTAAGAAGGTCATGGACATGTTGGAGCGAGACCAGAGAAGGGCCACAAAGATAATCAGAGGGCTGGAGCACCTCTCCCATCAAGACAGGCTGAAAAAGTTGGAGCCTGAGGAAAGGAAGTCTCTGGGTTGACTTACAGCAGGCTTCCAGCACCTAAAGGGGGCCTAAAGGAAAGATAGGGAAGGACTCTTTATCAGGAAGTGGAGCGACAGGACAAGGCGTAGTGATTTTACACTAAAAGAGGGTGGATTTAGATCAGATATTAGGAAGAAATTCTTTACTGTAAGGGCGGTGAGACACTGGAACAGGTTGCCCAGGAAGTTGTGGATGCCCCATCCCTGGAGGGGTTTGAGGCCAGGCTGGATGGGCTTTGAATAACCTGGTATAGTGGGGGGTGTCCCTGCCCATGGCAGCGGTGTTGGAACTAGATGATCTTTAAGGTCTCCTCGAACTCTAACTGTTCTATGGCTCTATGATTCTATATTGAAGATCTGGAAGACAACGGAAAAGAAGATAAAACATGATAAAAAGATGACAGCGAGACATGCCAAATCATGAGTACTATTGGCAGAGACAAAATTATCCTCCCTAATGCAATACCTGATCATGTATATTAAGGAGGTGTCTCAAGCCAAGCAGCCAAGCACTGATTTCTGGAAGTAAGAGATTGCAAGTATTTGACCACAAGGATGTGAGAAAACAAAATACTAATAGAGAAGTCTATAGCCAGTGGATTCACACTTATATTACCATACTCAGTACAGCCTTCGTTCAGAATAACAATCTTTGACAGGGCATATAGTACTAATAAAGGCAAATTAACTCCTTTTTGGACACTGCACTGACTTCAGTGTTTTCACTCTATGCAAACTCCATTAACCACAGTTTCTGGACTGAAAAATGAAAGTCACAGAAGCTAGATTTTAATCACATTAATTATAGTTTCTGTATTTAGCATCTGTATTTATAATTACCATTTAGTTAGATTAACTTACTTTTGATAACAAAAATAATTAAAGTAAAAGACACTATAATATCTGAAAAGTAAAAACATTATAAAAATATCTCCCAGCTGGGACCTATCAAGATGAAGATCTCATGATTGGGCCCACATGCAATTTTTGTATAATTTTAAATTGATTAAAGCAACAAATACAGAACCTAGCATTAAATTCATTCCATTTTACTCACGTTAATCTTAATTTAAAGTTAATAGCACTACAGCCTTCACTGATAAGAAAATCACATATACATCTTATCTTCATCCTAATAGAATCATAATCATGTAGACCTTGTAGATACCAGTAAGAGGTGACTGTTTGTGACATACATTACCTCTGTTATTACTAGTAACACATACCATGCTTCAACAAAGTCAACAGGCACGAATAATTTAAGTCTCAGAACTACACTATGTGTGTTAAAAAGGTCTAGATTACATTTTGCAGTTTAGTTTAATTTGTATCATGTGTGCTATTTAGTATGGCACCTTGTATATGAGTGCCCATAACTTTTAATCTAATTGTCAGCACAACTTTTCTACAAACTGTAAAGTGTTTTATCCTTATTTTATGGATTAGGAAATGAAGTACAGAGGAAATAACTGATTTGCAAAGAGTACTCCAAAATTCTTTCAGAGCAAAGAAATAAAAATAGGATCATATTGCTATCCAAAACACTGGACCATTTTCTTCAAGATCTTTTTCTATTGTTTATTATTACAAAAAGGGAAAAGGAAACAACTATAATTCCACCTAAAAAAAAAAAAAGAAATATTGTAATTCTAATTTTAAATGCAAGTTTTGTAAAAAATGTCAAAAAAAACCAATGACAATCAGAAGAGCAATTAATACTCGCACAACTACATTGATTTCCTTTGTGATATTTAAATGTAGTGCTTTTTGTTCTTCTCTCCAGCATTTTGAGTGATCATTGCTAGAGCGGGAGTTTTCTGCTAGAGCTAAATTATCTTCTTATGGGAGAGCATTCTGTTGCAAAAAGGAATTCCCAAACCAGAAGTCAAAATCTTCTACAAAATGGAATTGCATCTGCCAAAATGATGCTATTAAGGTCGAGATACTACCCTTTCATGCAATTCAAATATGTCATCCCAATTTCTGTATTTTACTTTGGTTTATAAAATAAACTAACATGCTTTCTCTCAAAAATATTTTTGTCATGAATGATGAATTCCGTTTTAAAAAAAGGTCAGACTGGTATATTTTGGTAACACTGAGCTGTTTATTATTGTAGGCAAAATGTTTTTCAATAGCAAGATGTTTCTCAAAATATTAAGTTTTCAAACAAACTTTCCATGTTTTCTTGTAAACACTTTTTTAAAAAAAATCAAATAAATACAATAAAATATTTTCTATTGGTTTTGTTTGTTACTTCTTCTCCAAATCAGCTAGACATATTTGGATGTATTTACACTTTATATTTTTATTCACAACTATTTTGAGAGCTTTTGACGAGCTGCTTCTACATTCATCTGTGAAGTCATTTCAAGGAGCTTAGCTGCAAAACTGAAAGTGAGTCATATTACTTTGACATGCTACATGCTTCCAGCTTTCAAATTGTTATTTTTGCATGATACTCACTACATCAATTACCAGCTGCTTCAATGGCAGTATGAGAATTTACATGGGCTCCTCTGCATCCTTTAGGAGATTAAGATTACTGGTTTTTTACTGGTTACTATATGATAATATTCGCAGTTTATATAATAATATATAATATAATAATATATATAATATATTATAATATTTGCGGTTTACTAAAGGAAGAAATTTACTCTCACAGCAATAATTATAAGACAGTAATAGATGACAAACAACATTGGTTTTGAGCACCACTTGCAAGTGTTTGAAATGTCTTGTCAATTCCTGCTGTTGCCATTATGTACATCCAAGAGATCAAAATATTGACAGGAATGGTAGAAAGCAACATAATGGAACATACCACAGACAGGTTACTATGTTCTTGCTACAGGTACAAATTAATTCCTCTTTTTGACAGCAAGTGTATAATAATTTTCTGGAATTTTTGTTCCTCTGGAAATTTTATAATAGATTTAGCTCATTAGTTAATGATATTTATAGCTGCAGAGTTTTCATTCAGGATCTGATTCCTGTTGTTCTACCATTGGTTAGCAGGAAGGTTAAGATAAACAAAGGACAGAAGTCTTACGAAGCTTGCAGTCCAAGAGAAAGAAAATACTTATAATTTTTTGAATAAATACTCAGCTCTAGGACTAAACTATGAATAAAAGAAAAGTTTGCTGAAGGAAGGATGAATGAATATGGAACTACATAAATTGGGCATTTTAACAAAGAACTGTATCGAATTTGCAAATTTTCATACTGAAATTGCAACTTTTCAAAGTAGAACTACATTTCAGATTACTTCATTGCATTTTTGTTGTGGTTAATGCATCACCAAATGCCAGTTGCCAGGAATGACATTTCAGAATTATTTAATTCTTTCAACTGATCTTTCCTGCCACAGGGAATCCCTCCTCCATCACAGACTAATGTTCATATCATGAACTTTTCATCATTGCTCCACTTGTGATATGTGACATGAGACCAATGTCAGTGTTAGGATGAGCAATTTTGCCTGCAGGTTCCCTTAAAGTGTTGCAACCAAACTGTGTAACATTCCAGTGGCATATGCACCCACTGACCATGTCGAGGCCTTCAGTTGCTCATGTTCTGCCTTGTCCTTTAGACAACCTTGTCCATTTCTGTTGCTTTTGTGCAATTTCTTCCAGCGGAGAATGTCTCGTTCTTTTTAGATTCAATCCATTTTTAACAGTCACAGAAGCTCAATTATTTATTTGTCTTCCGTCCCATTCCAAAGTCACAGCTGTGACGCCCCTACACACCCCTGTTAAGACTAGGTGCTGAGGACTGTTCAGGACTACATTTATTCGCCTGGTGTTGCTAAATTTCCATGACATCTGAAAGTCAAGCATATGTGTGTGAACAAATTGTGGTCACCTTCATCTACATCTTTTTCAGATCAGCTGCTGTGACTTTCTGTGCATTAGGGGATGCCATGATCCTATTTAAAATTAATTATGAGGAATTTTATAGATCCTTTTCCCTCTTAGACATGATGTAAAACTTTTTTTGTAATTTGTCCACCTGCACACTACTTACAAGCTGTGCTTGAAATAAAGTCATTTAAACCCAGTTCAAATGTAGTACATCAATGCTAAGGAGTGGTTTATCTTTATTCACACTTCATTCACAGACTTGTCCTCTAGTGATGTGTTTTTATTTCTCTCTTCCTCTCATTTCTCCATATTTTCCCATGACTGTTCATTAGTGATTAATTTTGAAATATTTTAGCAACTCAGTCACCCTACATAATTTAAATTTAAGTGCCCTCACAACTTTTCTACATCCTCTTTTTCCTATAAAATATAAAATCTGATCTGTTCAATCTCATGTTGGCCAGCAATAACTCTTTCTGTTTCTGTCATTTCTTAATTACTTTTGCCTTAAGTCTTTCACTTATGTGTGATAATATTGAGTAAGGCCTTTCCATCATTGTTAATTGTAAATGTGACTGTGAATAATTATTTTACAAATTTGCAGGGTTTATTTCACATTTGCAGTGGAAAGAATATAATTTCTTTTAAAACTACAGTTAGACCTTAATTCACAATAAATAATGCAGATGAATAAGAGATGTGGAGCCTTCTCTTGACAATAGTCATATATGTGGAAAGATCACAAATCCATTTCTCTGAGATTGGCAGAATTATTCCAGATTCAGCCCACTTTAATGAGAGTAGAAATAGATACAACACATAAAACAGGAAATTTCCAGTGCAGGGTACTCAATACAGCTCATTGCACCTAGCCACCGACTGCATATTTTTGACGCCCCAGGTACATTTGCAGACCATCTGAGTCTGGTTATATTTTTGGCTTCATTTGTGTGTAGTAAGCAAGTACACTACCAAAAAGCAACCTTGATAATTAGTAAAGTCTGTAATAACATCTGGTTACCAGTTGGTAGGCACAACATCACACAGATGTAATTCTGCCTCATTCTGCTCATAGTATACATCACTAAGAGTGAATCCTACTTATGTCACTCACAGATAAAACACAAACTTAAATTTTTACCTGTTCTAAATGAATTCTAGTCATTTGTCAGATTGGCAAATGATATTTCTCCAATGAGAGATTACTATGCATACATAATTTAAACTAAGGAAATTAGGACTAGTTGTATCCCCATATAGAGCACCTCAGGAGCCATTTGCGAATGCCTGAAGGTGTTGTTTGAAAAATAAGGGCTTCACAAAAAGAAAAGGTAATACAGGTGTCTTCTTCAAAACTCTTCTGTGTAAAAGTGACTTAATACAAGAATTTGAGTACAGGACAAAAGATGGAAAAAGTTGCAAAGAGATGGTTATCAAATGATCTACTAGACCTGTACTATCCCATTGCCATCCATCTGCAGGCCAAGATCTTCTAACTTCTGGCCTAAAGTCAAAGTAACTGCAAAAACAAATCAGGTGGGCAAAATAAAGACTGTACAAGTTATTGTTTTTCTTTAGAATACAAGGAAGTATGAGTAAAAATGCCTTTAGTACTCTAAAATAAAAAGCCTCAAAAGGGTTCATCGCCCATGAAGCAGTGAGAAGAAAGCTAAGGGACCTCTGAAAAAAACAAGTATTTAATTGTAATACAGAGTCTGAAGGTGAACAGAGGGCCTGATTACAAAGTAAAGTTTTGAAGAGTAACTTTTGAAGAGCACAGTGAACAGCCCTGGATGGAAGAGATAGAGAAGTCTATTTAAACCCAGACAAGTTGGTTCTTTCCTGTTTCAAGGAAAAAAGGAGAAAAGACTACGAAGTGTTTTGTCCTAGAGCAAGAAAATTCTGAAAGAGAAAAAGAGAAAGATGAAGACTTTTTTATGTGAGCAATGGGTTTATTTTCTGGAAAGAGTTAAACTTCTGCAGCTGCCTAGTGAACGAGTTTCTCAGCAGAGATTAATAAAAATGAGCGTCTCCCAATGTCAAATGAAGAACAGATCTCAACATAGCTACAATTAACTTCATAAAATATTTTAATTGCCTATCGTCTTGGGGTTTTTAGTCTTTATTTTTCCTGGTTTTCCTAGTTTTCTTCTGTACGTTTATAAATGAGAAATAGTCTTTGCGAGAAATTGGCATGAGGAATTGGTTATGTAGTGAACTGTTTTGAAAGAACGTTATTGACACACAGGATAGATTGAGATATCTTGTGACTACATCTGTAGAAAAGGAGTCCATTTGCAATAGGACAAGGGGACTCTTGGTTTAAAATGGGTCTACTATTGAGGATAAAATAACCGTGGTACTCTATGACCTCTGTTACAAGAATATTTGTATGCTTCATTATTATTATTCACATTGCCTCTATGAGGCAAGGAACTACTACAAACTACATCTTTCACAAAGGGAACAGAGACACAGCAGGATGGTAAGTAATTTGCCCATGGTCACACAGGATTTATGTGATGCAACAGGGAGCTGAACCCTTGTTTGTCAATCCAATCCACACTTTAAAAGCACAAGGCCGCCTTACCTCTCTAGGCCTCTAGCCAAAACTCAAATTGAACTCCACTGGGGACTTTTTATAAATTGTTCAGATGAATATTTCCTTCCAGGTATTCTTTCTTTATAGGCAGTGGGAGGTGGGGAAAAGGTAACAAATAAAATAAAAATAAGACTAAAATGTATTTTAAAAATATGAGTTAAAGGAGCTGCATCAACAGGAGCTGTGGGTACCAAGCTTTCTTAGATTATTAATCATAATTTAGGGAGCCCCTTCTCTAAAGGTCTTCAGGTCAGTTTTGTATGATATTTCAGATTATATATTTCAAGAACTAAAAGCTACTGGAAGACAGTACAAAAAACAGAATACTTGGGACTCAGCTTTGGTATACTCCCTGTATGTTAAAATCTGTTATGTTACAAACATTATGGCTCTTTGCAAAAAAATAACAAAAACCTAATTCTGCAGCTGACATGTTTCCCCCAAACTGGCATTTTTAGGCACTATTTGTTGAACAGTAAGAATGTTCCTTCCTGTTGGGAACACTGGCATGTCGCTGGCAGTGGGTGACAGACAGGAGGGTGGAAAACTGGATTCTTGCCTATCAATCAGCTATGCAGCTTCTGCTTGGCATCAGAACTTTTTTCTCTTCATCAGGTGTAGTATCTTTCTAACGTTATTTATGGCCCTATCTCTAACCACATTCCCAGAAGACAGTAGTTCCAGGAATAATCTTACGGCTGGAAGTATTCAGTTCAAATGTACTACTCCTGGCAAGGCTGTGACAGCATGGTATGTGTATGCTTGAGTGTATATATGTCACTGCCTCAGCTTATACAAGAGGATGTGATTTTAAATGTACTTATCTATTAGGAAAGCTGGTAGCTTTTATTCCAAAAGCATATACAACTAAAATAAAATAAAGGAATAAGAAATGTGAAATAATTCTATAAATCCAAGTCATATTTTCTGTATGACAAATAACCATTATCAATCTCATGATAAGTGAGTGTTTATAATTTTAGAAGTCAAAACAATTGAAAAATTGAATCTTTTATCATAAAAGTCTGCATGACAATTCATCCCTCTCAAGTGTCACAGAGCCCTAAATTCCCAAAGCCAATTCATTCCGGAATAATAAAATGAAAAAAGATCTAAAAATATATAAATGTCATATTCTCTTCTCAGGTGATTCCACATTCTGAAGCTGCATCTTATATGTTTTTTTTTTAGTTCAACCAACTACTCATGCTATTTTTTTTTCCATCTATATTCTACATTGAAAAACAATACTGAGAATTAGACTATACAATCCTATCTATTCCAAAAGAAAAATCAATTGAATGATGATACCATGCTCTTGCTTTTTTCTGAAAAATAAATATTCATTGGAAAAGTGATTCTTAGCCCGCATATCATATTGCTCAGATCTCTTGGGGTTTTTTTTAAGATTAATTCTTTGAAAATGAAACTGTCACAACATTTAAAAAAAATAGTATTGAAAATTCATTCCTGTCTTAAACTCCTCCTTTGTAGATGGTTTACGGTTTTATTTATTTAAGGTTTCTTAAAAAATTTTTGTAAAACTGAGATGGACCATTTTTAATAATCTCTTCTGTGGACTTTAAATTTATGAGACAGCCACAGTACACCAGAGATAATCCAGTAGACGCTCACTTTGTCAGAAGCATGGCTTACTTCCATTGTTCTTTAGAAGTGTCTCCAGTGTTCTATGCACAAACATGGTTTCCCTTTGAATATTTGTTTTCCATCATCATACATTCCTATTTTAACAAAGAAAAAAAAGTCTCTGTATGTTGGCATATGTAACACAGGGAGGTCTGAGCAGCACATCTTCTCTCTTAAAATGGACAGATTAGATTTTGCCTTACAATATACAAATATGAAAAAAAAATACAAGACTACTTCACACTACAATCTCTGGCATGTCCAATGGACAGAGAATTTTCTGTAAGAATGTCTATCTCCTTTCTCCAGCTTATATCTATGTACGCAGGCTTGCTCTTTGATTTAAATCCTGTCCGTCAGAATATGGAATTGAACCCCTCATCTTAGGTAGCTGATCAAGAGCTACCAACGTAAGAGAGTATGCCAGCCGTTACTCACTAGAAATCTGTCATTTCTACAGCCTTATTAAAAGTAAGCTTAATTAAGATTGAATTTAGCACCTGATGAGGAAGTCTTCCTGTTCTTCAGTCTTAAAGATAAAATAAACATGTACTTGAAAGTTAAAAGTGACTCATTTTTTTGTAATTATCATGCAACCAGAAGGGATGATTTTTTGTTTTTATGATTATCTTTCTTACAACAGGAGTAATTAAAAATACTAACATTGTTTGCTCTCAAATCCTGAACATGAGGATGGGTAAGGAATACTATATACTTATTAAACAAGGCAGATTTTTCCACTTTCAGTTATGGGAAATTATGTTTGGAATTAGCCTCCTGTATTTCAAGGAGGTGCCCTTTTAACTGAGAGACTCATGAGAGAAAAGAGGCCAAGCTAAATAAAAATAACCTCAATCTCTGCCCCACTATCTCAAATTCTGGAGATTAATTTTAGCACTCAGCTGCCAAATAACACAATGTCTTTTAATGTCGCTGAACCTACTCAAAAGAGTGTTTCCCACATTTCTGACTGAAGATTTTCATCCTTTAAAACTATGTGGACAGATATTCAGAATCAAAGCATACTTGCAACTTCACCTTAAAGACTTCCTACTGCACTGACAAACCAGTGATAAAACCATTCTGTTGGTCCTCAGTTCACTCGTCTTGTATCAGAGGAAACCTCCAAGACACGAAGTGCCCATGAAGAAACTTTACCCATTGCAACAGGAAGGATAACCTGACTGGGATGGTGGTGAGGATAATCAGTCATAGAATCATAGAATCATAGGGTTGGAAGGGACCTCCGGAGATCATCTAGTCCAACCCCCCTGCCAGAGCAGGGCCACTTAGAGCAGGTTGCACAGGAACGCGTCCAGGCAGGTTTTGAATGTCTACAGAGATGGAGACTCCACCACCTCTCTGGGCAGCCTGTTCCAGTGCTCTGCCACCCTCAAAGTAAAGAAGTTCCTCCTCATGTTGAGATGGAACTTCCTACACTCAAGTTTGTGCCCATTACCTCTTGTCCTGTCACTGGGCACCACTGAAAAGAGCCTGGCCCCATCCTCCTGACACGCACCCTTTAAGTATTTATAAGCATTAATAAGGTCACCTCTCAGCCGTCTCTTTTCCAGACTAAACAGACCCAATTCCCTCAGCCTTTCCTCATAAGAGAGGTGTTC
>VYZM01017352.1:224249-274440 GCA_013398915.1 Dromas ardeola | reverse complement strand
CTGTGATTCTGTGATTCTGTATAGATGTGTAGATTTGGGTAAATCGAAATTGATTCCAAGCAGTACACTCATGAACTAAAAAAATTAGGACAAATGCCACAGTTCTAGCTAGAACACTCAGTGCTTATCGTCTTGATTCTCCACTCTCTTGCACATATAAATACTTTATTAAATACTGAAATATCAGGTTAGCCTTGCAGCTTTTCACTGAATGCCTCTGTTTCATTTTTATTATTGTATGATTACATCTATGTAAGGTTTGCCATATACATCTCTCTGTTACTGTATGGTTTATTCTTATGTCATGGTAGGTTTTCTATCTCCATTGCACCTAAATTCTGGAAAACATAACAAGAAACACCCAATATCAGTTCATAAAATAACTGCCAGCTGAACCACAGTGCAATAAAAATGATTGCATTGTAAATTGTAATACAGTCTCTCTCTGCTTTCTAGACCAGAATTCTTTGTTAGGGACTTCTAATTCTCTTTTATTTTCTTCTGGAAGGGGGAGAGAAGTGGGAGGTTGCATTTCAGTTTCTGTTTCGCCATGGGGCTCATCATACTAAAATCAAGTGGGTGATTTCAGTACAAAGCTCTTTGATTATGCAACATGAAATCATGTAACGGCACAATTGCTTCAAAATTCATGGCATTATTTTAATTAACTCACAGTAATGCTTGCCTTTAATGTGTCCAAAAACCAGCAAAGAATTTATGCAAATTAGGAAAATGGCATTGAAAATGCTCTTATATATTATCTGATTTTTCTCCCTAGACTCTCTGGAGTCCATTGTTGTCTGAAATGGCTGTGGCTACAGCACTAGCATCAATGAGAAATGAGGTTCAGGGTATTCATAAGGCTCAGCCAAGGAATACAAAAGAGGTGGCACTGCGATTAAACTAAGAACAAGTCCAAAAGCTTGAAAGGAAAAATGCTGTACAGAAACCAGTAGCTGATAATTTCTCTGATGATTTGCTAACTGGAGTGAGGCTGGAGAGAGCGCCACTTTATGCAAAGCTGAAATTTCAGGATGAAACAATAAGATCCAAATTTTTCTGCGAAAATAACAAAAAAGACAAGGAGATTCCAGTAGATTAAATAAACCAGCTGTGATACACAATCCGGGGCAAAAGAGAGCCAGTTCAGCATGCAGACAGCTGTATTCCTTTGATTTCTGTGGGAAATTCCACTCTGATGTGGAGAAATGTTTCACAGAGGGAACTTCTATTCAAACAGGCATGTTCCTGTGAAAAGCTTTGATTTTGCAGAGTCATTCCTTTCCCATCAACTACCTCCCTCCCCAAAACCTTCCACTCCTTTAAAAAACAGCCTTCAACATCTTCAACTGTGAACAGGTTTATCAGAAAGTGAAGGACTCGGACCCAAGGAGATCTATTCCTTTCTGAAAGGAAGTGGTGCTACTGCTTGAGCTTGCAGAGTGTCATGGGCAATTTTTTTTAGAGCTCCTTGGAGCAGCTGCATTAAAAATATATATATAGGTAATATTACTTCTATGTCAGTGGTGCTACATAATACAGCTGATCATCCTGACATGTTATACAAGAGACCTTTATGCACAGCAATGTATAGAGTGAAAACTACCAGCCATTCCTAATTTGTGTTAATATCATAAAGCCAGAATATTTGACACAAAAGAAGCCAACTGAAATTCCCCATTATGCATAAGCACAACTATCTATTAAGCTAACACTTTTCTCATTCAATGCCACATGTAAAAAAATGCGTATTTTAATGTCAAAAAACATTCCATCTGTTATCAGGGATTTTTTTCCAAGTATATGAAAGCCTGTGACATTACAAAAATGTATCATATTTTATCAACACTGTTTCTTGCAGATGACTGTGAAAAGGCCACTGTTTTGCTAGAGGCTACCAAATATTACTTTCTTTAGCATAAGTCACAGTAATTTGGAGTAATGATGACATTTAGCTTTAGAATATGTTTTTCTTCAGGTGACCAGAATTTTTATGGTGTACTTGGCAGATGCTAATTTAAGAAAAGCAAAAACAGTGATCACCATCTGATTTATTTTTGCTACAGGTGAACCCTGCAATTTAGTTCTTGTCAGCATGCAAATTAAAATTGTCTTATGCTATTTAGCTTGGTTAGATAGCATTAATGTGATTGCTTATGCACCTTCTATCTCAGGGACTTGAAGTGCTCATTTGAGGCTCATCAGTGATGAGCTATCTTTGGTGACAGCTACTGTAAATGTACTCCAGGGAAACTGATTTAAGAAACTTGAGCTTTTCAAGGTAAATGTTTTGTGCTGTTTCACTCCAGTCCTCTGTGAATTCCTATTTAAAGATCACTATCTGCAAATTTTGTGGGCTGCCTTGCAAGTTAATTCTCATCTTGCTGCAAACAAGTATGGCCTTAGGAAGAGTGAAACAAAGCACTTGCCAGAGATTCAACCTCTAGTGAAAAAAACCCAAGAAGCCTGCGTCAGAGGACCTTGTTTAGATCACAGAAGAAAGAATCAGAACTTGCATCATGAAGCCCATGACATTCATACTTATTTAAAAAAGAAAAAAAAAAAGTATTTGATTTTGGAGATTTTTAAGGTTTGCTTAGTGAAAGGTGATGAGTTTCACTCAAGCTTCAGACACTGACTCTTCTATTCAAGTAAAAATCTTTTTTTTACCCATAAGGGTACTCTATCTTTGTAGTTTTATGATGGAGGCTATGGAATGGCCAGAATATCTATTTGCTTAGGCCTGGTCTCTGGGAAGGCTGATGTTCCCCTTCCTACTCTACGTGTTGCTGATGGAATGCATGTGCTGAGCTGTCATTCATTTGGTCCAATGTCAGTCAGTAATCAGAAGATCATGTTTTTCAGAAATTCTAAAATTCTAAATATTTCCTACTTTTTGGGGGAAAAAGAAGTATATTCTAAGGGTTTTGGTTTGGGTTGGGTTGTGGGGTTTTTTTTTGTTTGTTTGTTTTTCCAATTAACAGCAATATTTAATTCAAATCTTTGAAAAGTGAAATCAAATCTTTGAGCTTGCTCCATGTTTCAAGGCCGGTTATGGCACCCTATCCATGCTGTCAGGAGCTGGGAGTCCTGAAGCCATGAGGAGCGATGAATGGGTGAGGAGCTTTGCAGCCCATCAGCCTTCTGCTGCCTCCTCCAGATGGGAGGGGAAGCCAGCTTGGTCTGGGGTTTGTAGATCTCCCAGACACCTTGCTACACAGCTATTGTAATATCAGGGCCTTCAAACCCTGTGGCGGATGGGGTTTTGGCATGAAAACAGGCAAAGCTTGTGATTTCAAACATGGGGGCATGGCAGGCACGTGGGGCACATTTTCCAGATTGTCCTGGAAACAGGAAAAGCCAGGCCAGCCAGCATCTGTGAGATGATTCACTGGCAGAAGCAGTGACAGATTTCCAGCCAAACTCTGCATGTAGTTCAGTGAGAGTTTTTGGGAAACATTGTTTTCAACAAATTAGCCTCATTCATGCATCTGAGAAGTAGTCAGGAAATTCTCTATCAGCTGTAGATCAGAGGCCTCTGTGGGTTCCCACAGGCTTGTGCTTGTCATCGTTTTTGCTTGAGGTTCACATAATACCCCAGGGTGTGTGCATGTGGGAAAAGCATTCAGTGGTGGAATATCACCAATCTGTGGAAAATAAGTGGTTTTGTGGGAAAAAAAAAAAAAATCAGCTTCACCAAAGTGAGACTGGAAAAGGTACAAGTGATTGAACACTTAGAAGTCTGGGACTCCGGCATTTTGAAAATGCTGCCTTCTGCTTTATTTGTATGAGACCCAGATGGTGTGGCTAATGTTTTCCAGTTTCTAGCCAAGTCAGGGGCTTAGACAGTAGCAAACTGCCTGAAGTTTAAGCTGTAAGGAGAACAAATGATAAATCTTGTGGAGGCAGAAGCACACTGAACACTTGGCAGGTATTCCTCTGTCTCTTCTATTATGGAATTTACCCACATTGTTTTCCAAGAAAACCATAGCTTGGGGCGAAGTCAGGCCTTTCTGTTCTTGGAGCTGAAGAAGCTCAGGAGCCGAGAGCGCCTCTTAGCTGAGGCACATACCCAAATACATGCTTGACCTCTTCTCTGGATGCAGCCAAAATCAGAGTGATGTTTATTTTGGATGTTCCACTGTGTTATGGCAGCAAACAAGTATGTTTGCAGAGTATCTGAAAACTATGTCTTTTCTATTTATCTACATTTCTTAAAGGAGTATATATTATATTTATTTCCTCTCTCATATATAGTAAAGTTCATATGATAACATCTTTCACACCTTAATTTCTCATGATGGTAGAGCCTATCTCAGTCCCTATCCATCACAAGGTCAAAGGTAGTGTACAATATAGGTCTCATCCTCAAATTAATTAATCACTAGGTTTGGGACACATAATACCCACGCATACTTTTTAAATGCAGGGATAGGATCAGATTTATGACATTATGTGATCAAAACTGTCTTTCCTGTGTGGCTGGGGACGTTTCTTACAGACTGTGGAGCTTGTTAGCTTGGCTCCAACAGTTAATGTTAGCTTTATGTCTTTATGAAAGCTATGGGACAGAAGGCAATCTTTTGTCTGCAATAATTTGTATATGGTTTATAACTAAGAAAAATGCGTTTTTTTGCCTCTATCTAATGCAAAGCACATTTGTCTTTCTAAGTGTGTTGGTAGCAGACAAATCCCACATCAACAACTGTGGGACCTTGGCTTCAGTTTAAGTAGTAAGAAAACCTGGTTGTTTTAATTTACCCAGTACAGTGATCAACAATGTTTTGGACATTTCATGTTTCTGCAGTGAGGAATCCTGATCAAAATCTCCTAGCTTTTATTCAATTAAACAATCAATTTCTACTTGGTTAACTTCAGATTAGCTGCTTCGATACATCCACACAAAGAGGTTTCCAAACAAATCGCGATTGTTCAAATGGTGAGTGCAGTGAAAACATTATGTAAATGGTAACCAAAGTAATTTAGCATGCTTTCTTTCTTTTTTCAATAGGAGGCTGTGACAATCATACTGCCACATAATTAATAAATAAATTTATTAAATTTTAGCTTTAGCAAATGGCAGTTAATCTGAAACAAATAACACTGAAAAACTTGAAGACATTCATGGAATAATTTGAGGCCAGAAATACAGTGGAAGTGACCATCTGAACATGTATTAAAGAGTCATAAATAGCACTTCAGATTTAGTTTGCCTTCAGTATTAAATTTTTGCTCAAATCTTATTAAAACCTCTCTAAAATAATACTTCTGACATGCTCTCTGCTTCTGGTTGTATACATTTGTAATACTAGCAAAAAATCAATATTTTTAGAAAATCAAGTCCACTATCGATCAAGGACATAAACCTATTCACCACTGAGAGCTACTGGGAAGATTTCCCTTTGGTATGTGGTCTTTTGCTGGCTTTTATTTAGGGGGAGCTATACTTGAAGAGACTTAAAAAAAATATTAAGGTTGCTGTGAGTGTTAAAAGACTGACCTATATTGGCAGTGACTGTTCCCCGTCGATCAAGTTGAGGAACACGATGCTTATTCCCTCCCCAAAGGCTTGCACTCTGCTGAGAGCACAGCAGACATGCCTTGTTAGGGGAAGACCTCGCTTTCTGACCACAGGACAGGGGCAAGGAGGTTACAGCACATCACATATGCCATTGTTTTTTTGTGTCAGCCCGGTGGGAAAGCAGACAATAACCATAAAGATGTATATATTTCAAAAATGTATTTCAAACAAGGTCAGGCAGACAACAAGCAGTAACCCTGCCTAAGATTTGTGGAGTCTGAAGTACATGAGGTTCTGAAGCAAAGGGCCACCCTCTAACAGCTGTAATTCCTAAAGAATATAAAAGAAAACTGGTTTCTCATCACCAGTCAAGAGGAACTAAGAAAATGTGAAGCCTCAACAGGCAGAGCCTTTTGTCCTCTCTGTTGCACACAACTGATAATGACCAGACCACTTGGGCATGCACATTTGCGGGCTTCTAAGTATACAGACATGAGGGTGTAAATGAAAGGAGGCTGTGAGAGAATAAGCCTGAGTGGCTAAAATTAACCTGCCTAGAGACTTTGTGGAAGAAAATCACCCTTCCCTTCCCCAATCTTGTCCTTGGGTTTTGTTACACTAATTTCCTCGAGATCAGTTTTACAGCAAAGCTGTGTGAAGATTACAAAGAGTGAAGCCAGTATAGGTGAGAAAGAACACTGAATGCTCCCACTTCTTCTGCAGCAGCTTCTCTGCTCCGAGGAGATGAGGATGCCCTACTAAAGCACCCTCTGAAGCTCTCCTTCAGTTACAGAGTGTGCTGTGGAGAAGAGGTGAGTGCAATCAGAAAGATTGATGGCTCTTGCTGAAGAGCCCCTTTAAAGCACCCTCCCACGCACATATTCCTGGTTATATCACAGTGAATTTATCTTGTGACTCCATATAAGTAACTAAGAATAATAGAGTCTGATTTACTGCTGTATTGCTCTAACTCTGGACTCAATTGAGTTACACAGGCATAAAATTCAATAGTGAATAAATCCATAATATGTGCCTACACGTATAAGTCATTTCCCAAGAAAATGTAAGCATCCTCAATATGATCTCCTCCATAAACAACAAAACCAGAAAAAATGAGTTCTGCTTATGACTATTGTTATACATCCAGAGACACATTTTAAACAGTTTCTTCCCTGCTACGTGGGTCCTACTATACACAATCCATCAAGTAACTCCTGCACATGGATATTGTCTCAAAAAGAGTGATTGTAGAACTATTTCCAATACTTATCTGTTTAAAGATTTCCACCCAGGATAAAGCAAACGTAACCCAGCTGCTTCTCCTGGCTGTACTCATCATACTGACTGTAAGCAGATTATGGTAATTATGATGGAAATTGCAGGAACTTGCCTTCTAATTAAAATGGAAATGGAATTTACAAAACAAATATGTAACAAAGTGTGCTTTCTCCTATAGTAAAACAAACTAAAATAAAATCTGCACAGTGCTGCCAGATGTTATTTTGTGCTGACATCACGAGCAGGAAGGGTAGGCTCCTTCCCACTGTTTATCAGCAATGGACAGGCTGAAGAGCAACAGGCAGCTCTCCACCTGGAAGAGAGCTTAGCCAGGGAGTAATGGCTTTTACTTTTTTTGAAATTCAGGTTGTGCGGCATTTCTATTGTAAATGTATTAACGCTGTCTGGTTGATAGGAATAGAATGGAGAGAAAGCAATTGACATTTATCCTGAAAATGTATTTTAAGCAATTGGAACAGTATGGGAGGAATCAAGAAGACTGGAAGAAAGAGACACTGCAGCATCAGGAAATGGCAAGGAAAAGAAATCGAGGAATGATCTGGAACAAATCTTGAGCTCGGAAGAATACTGTGTGTCCTGATAAAATATGCGTGATAACAGAAAGCTCACTTTTTGAGGAGACAGTGAATTCTATTACAAAATGGTGTAAAAGTGTTCTGACAAAAGCGGCAAAACAAGGGTTTCATCAACAGTCTCAACTAGAAGTTTCAATGAAAAAAAGCAAAAAAAAAACCCAAACCACCAAAACCCAGTAGTGGAAGATACATGCAGCCTACATTCAGTGGCCTATATTCAGGGAAAGGAAAGGAGCTTCCCCAATCAGAAACTTTGAGGCTCACAACAGGACTGCCATCAAATATACCTGTGGAGTTCACTCTTCCAGCGTATCTCCTGTCGCTGCAGATGCCGCACTTTGCCCTTGCCTTCCTTTGTTGCTTGAAAGCACCTATGCTACCGGGCTCTGAACAAAGAGTATCTTTGTTTTATGTTTCCTGCCACAAAAGGAGCAGATACCTGGCTCTGACCCATCCGGGTGATGATCTGAGCTGCTTGCCAAGTGTCCAGGAGACATACTGATAAAAGGGGGAATAACCATACGCTCTCTTTGGGAAAGCAGAAGAGGAAGGAAAATTGAAAAACGGGACGTGTGAACGCTCACAAATGAGCACACCCTTGTCTCTGGGACAGGTGTATTATCAGGAATTATACTGATTTGAACTGCCATCTGTCAGGCAACCCAAGACTTTTCTATCTGTTCCACCAAAGAAGATATGTAAAAACTCAGAGTGCACCACAACAAACTGTCTTTCAATTCTGAATTAAACTGAGGAGCCCATACCAGATCCATATCTGGCTTGGATTCAGAGACCTTGGCTCACACTGTGTGAGACCCTGGTTCATCCACTCACAGATCCATTTTCCAGCCTTTGCCTCAGGCAAACGTTCTGTACCAGTGTGAACTCCTTTCTAAGATATTACACAAAATAGGTGGCAAAGGGGTGTTGATTTTATTTGAACTATCTGAAGTGTGAATGCACTGAGAAATTTTTTTTCTGACAGAATACTTTCTCTTCATGAACTCTAGATGCCTCTGAAGTCACCCTGACTTAGCCCTCCTCCTACACTTATTTTCTGCACTGTGGCCCAACTTTGGTAGGAATAAATTGGGGTAGATTACCCGCCTCCTGGCCAGAGAGATGAGAGAGGAGTATGAATTCTCTCAGTGGAAAGAGGAGCTTTTTCAGAAGTACCCTATCCTGAAAGCTGATATAGAAAAATGGACCACACTGTCACATCCAGAAAAGACCTCAGTTTTTGTAAAGACTGACAATTTGTGCCACAGATACAACCAAAGAACTGATTCCTTCGGAAAATATGTGAATATTTTGAATCACTCCTTCATAAAAGGCTCATAAAGGCTACAGTCTATCCTATTCAACAGCATTGCCAATTCCTCTGTCACTGAAACCCAGAACTAGTGCTTGCAATGAAAAATTACTTTCTATCTTGAAAGCACAGTGAAATACTGAGTACATTCATAGGTGGTCTCAATTTGTAACAAATCAAGAAAACCTTGATTGTACTAAATTGTGGTCTTTTTGGCTGATTACCATGCACCACAATTCACCTAAGCTCACTGTGTTGTAAATCAAATTATGATTTAAAACTTGCTTTTTGTGAACATCTGTTACTTAGCAAAGTAAATTCAGATCCATACTGATTCCATCAGCTTATCACTAGACATAAGTGTATAAATGTCTAAAGCTTGTAATTTTTAGGACAAACCAGCTTGATTATATTAAATGTATGAATCCAAATTATTTAGATCCAATTATTTTATTGATAATAGCT
Source organism: Dromas ardeola (assembly GCA_013398915.1). Classification (NCBI taxonomy): domain Eukaryota; kingdom Metazoa; phylum Chordata; class Aves; order Charadriiformes; family Dromadidae; genus Dromas; species Dromas ardeola. Next base: position 265,268 of record VYZM01017352.1, on the reverse strand, counting down.
CTGAAACTCTCTAGAATGCTTATAAAAATCAGGCTCCATTCAGAAACTCCATGTTCAAAATTAAAGACCAATTGGCCAGTTTAGTACTGTTTGTTTAAGGGTTCCCATGTTACGTGAACAATTACTTGTTTTACTGAGAATAGGTGAAAAACTATGCTACTTTTAATTATGCTGATAATAGTCATTAGTAGCTGATTAACAGTGGACCAAAGTACTGTCAAGCTACATTTTTACATATTTCTTATTTAGTCTTTTATTTGTTGCAGTCATTTTCTCTTCTTTTCCTTTTTTTTTTCTGAGATTCTTTTATTTTTGACATTTCAACTTTTTACCTTATTGTTTAGGCAGGTAATCACTCAGCACAGCAGATGACAGCTTTAACTTGCTTCCATTTGGTTAGCACCTGATGCCCTTTTGAGAACCTTTATTTTATTCTGGTTTGTTGAAATATTAATTCTGTACTCCATAACTCCATGTAGATACTTTTTCTGTCTATCTGTTTCATTGAAATTACTTTTTAGTTCTAATTTTGAAAACTGTATTTCATATTTCATGCACTACTTGAGTGTCCTGCATCAAAGAAGAAAAATAACATCGACTAGCAGTTGTTTTTAAATGACTAATAATACATATTGACTTTATCTTATAAGAACATCATCTTGTCCACTAATAAATATTGATACGTAACCTGGAAATGATAAAATTAATTCTGAAAGTGTTTTTTACTATCATAGAGTTATAGAATCACAGTGTGCCTTGGGTCGTAAGGGATCTTTAAAGTACAAACCCCCTGCCATGGGCAGGGACATCTTTCAGTAGATCAGGTTGCTCAGAACCCCATCCAAACTGACCTTGAACAATTCCAGTGATAAGGCATCCACAACTTCTCTGGGCAATCTATTCCATCATCTCAATACCCTCATCATAAAAAGTTTATTTCTTGGGTCCTAAACCTACCCTCTTTCGGTTTCAAACTGCTGCCCCTTGTCTTGTCACTACAGTCCTTGGTAAAAAGTCTCTCCATCTTTCTTCTAAGCCCCTCTCATATATAGAGAGGTTGCAATCAGGTCTCACTGGAGCCTTCTCTTCTCCAGACTGAACAATCCCAACTCTTTCAGCCTGTCCTCATAGTAGAGGTGCTCCAGCCCTCTGATAATTTTCGTGGCCCTCCTCTGGACCTGCTCCAACAGGCCCATGTCTGTCTTGTGCTGGGGATTCCAGAACTGGATGTAGTCACTCCATCAGAGAAAGCTACTAGATTAGTCAGGCACTATGGTCTGCTCAAACATGATGTCTCAACCAATGTTTTTGTGGTGGGTTGAGCTTGTGTTTGCCAGGTGCTCACCAACTCACTCTGTCACTACCCCTTCTCAGCAGGACGGAGGGAGAAAATACATGGGGTGGTTATATAAAAGCTTTTGTAGAGCAACTCTTAGCTTTTTCTTTTTTTTTTTTTTTCCTTATCACAGAATTATGTCAGGGCCTTTTTGTAGCTAGCTGCCATGGCATGGCAAACTTCATCAAGCTGAGATCACTTCATATATAACTTTTTTAGTGTTGGATATATTTTTTCAGATAGCACTTCAGATTTTTCCTGGAAGACCTAATCAAAGTCACATTATTATAACCATTAAAATAAGAAATCTTAAGATTTTTTCTCAATATTTTGAACTATCTATTATTAAACAGTACATTTTTTACTGCAGTAATGCCTAGGAAATTCAGCTGTAGTCCAAAACTAATTGTGCATGATACAGTGTGGGACATTATCAGCTTTTAGAAAAAGAAAAGAGTAAAATAAAAGTAACTATTAGGGACTTCTATTTGCACTCAGCAGGATTATAATGGGCAATGCCTTTAAATATGAATTACTGTCTATCAGAAGAACTACAACCTCAGGAGAAAGAGCAGTCAAATGCCCTTCTGGGAAATCTGGGACAAACAGACAGTTCCCCAAGGCATGGGTCTTCCTGTGAGCCCTAAAAGCTTTCCATAAACTTTTTCCTGTGAGAATTTGATGAATCTCCCGCTAATCAAAATAGTTAAATGTCTAAGTGCTGGCATTCTACATGTAGCTATTCTTGTGCAGGTATCTGACACTAACAACTCTTCTACTACTCAGTACTGAGAATTTGTGAGCATATCCTGCCAATTGCTGGCAACCTCAAGACACTCTCATGCCAGTGTGGAGGCACCACTCACCCCGTCTACAACTGTGCTGCTCCTTGAGAACCAGGTCCTTTATCATGCCAGGTTTGCCTCTCCTTGCTATCCACTTTAAACCTTGTTTTCTCCAACATTAGAAGACACTGGCATATGAACATTAGAAGACACTGGCATACGAAGCCATAAATCTCAAGCCATGAAAGGCTGCATTATTTATTTTAAAAATGCATTTATTTTTCTTGGATAAAATAATGTAAAAATTAATTTAACTCTACTCCATCTCTACAAGATTCTGATTTCAGCAGGTATCTCCACAGCTATCCAGAGCTGGCTGCAACTGCTGAGGATGTAACAGGGACAATTTAGGTACAACAGCAGTGAAGCTCCGGCCTCGTACCACCTGTGGCTATGAGTGGCAACGTGAATTGCGATAGGAAGATATTTGGAATGAAGAATGTAAGGGTAAAACCCTCATGCTGTTAATGTTATTGTGACTTTTCTGTGTATCTCTTGGCAATCAAGGAATTACTCTGCCTTCATGTTGCCTGTATTAACATGAAATTGTGGCCTTAGATTTCTAAAGTCTATGAAAGCAATGGCTTATGGCCTGAATGCCTACCTTCCTTCACATGAAGAAGCATGTGTCCTATATCTTGTCATCTTCTTCTCCCATGGAGTTAGATCTACAGCAGAGTTTTCATACCTCAGTGTTTTCATACCTGTGCCAAGCCCTCAGTGGAAAATGAGGATGCTCACAGTGTCCTGTAGCACACAGAAAAGGAACAAGGAAAGATGACATGCAGCTGCCATACATATGGCATCTTAAGTACAAAAGATTGTACCTGCAAGAAATACTATTTATGGGGGTGTCAAGACATGTCTGTTGAAATGCCAGTCTTCTGTGTTTTACCTTATTGCCTTAACCCCATCCCCGCAGGCACAAACACACAGCCTTGGCCTGGGTTCCTCAGCACCAGTAACATGAAAGGATTTATTTCAGCCTTGTTTCTAAAAATAGAAGTTGGAACTCCACCTGGGTTTTGGGAAATTGTTTGGTTGAGGTTTTTTTTCTTTCCCCTTGTATTTTCTTTACTGTAAGACAGAAATAGCAGCAGATGAAAGCCAAGACATGAAATGTCAATGTCAAGTCCTGCATCCAAAGCAACACCAGGAGGGAGCATAGGGAGGTCTGGAAACACACCTCACAAAATCTCTTCCCAGAAGTGCATTCTGGTAGGTAATTTTAAGGAAAAAACTCACTTTGGCAAATAAGCTTCTGAAGTGGCCAACTTAAATGATTGAATAGTTGTGTCTGTGTAGAGCAAACATGAAAAAATATTCTTTTTTTTATTCTGCAAATCTTTCATGAGGAAATCTTAATGATGCTTTTTGCTTTTTTGTGATTTTTCAATGCTGGATCTGCAGCTATTTAATCTTGTGAATACGTGTTCCTCCCGCTGCAGTGATAATACAGTCTGTAGATATTGTTAGCATATCATTTAATTTTAATCATTCACTCAAGGATAATTTCTGCTTTCATTAGAGTCAAAGTCTATAATTTAAATAACTAAAGTTATTGCAGCATCAGGCCCCTGGTGTAGACTTTTAAAAATACATTCTTGTTTCGGCCATTGAAAAAAAAGAGTGCAAACTATAATTCAAAAATTAAGTCCCTCATGACTTCCCTGAAAAATCCCCACAGTTGAATCATCTGCCTTAGCTGAGTTAGAGTCATGCATACATGAAAATAACACATGACACAAATGCATACCATGGGGAGCATTATGGCTTCTTTGCCTTATTTTTAGCTTGTGGCACAATGTTTAAATGCACAATTATTCTAAGAAATATACATTTTTCTCTAAACTAGCTTGGAGCTGGGTCTTCACTCAGACTTCTGCGGAGCCTCCCAACTCTCGTCTTACTCCCTTCTTATTTCAGAGAAGGCCCTAAACTTTCACACTGCCACTTCTGGCTGAATGGGACCTGCCTCCGCTCATCGTCAAGGCGGCTCTGCAGAAAAGCTCCTCCCTTGATGCTGCCTTCCAGGAGCAGAGTCAGCCAAAGCCGCCTTCTTTTGTGTTTGGACCAGATGAAGAAAAATTGAGTTGATTGGAACATTTTCAGAGAAATGTATTTTTGCTGGAGCACACTGCTTCGCTAAAGATTTTCGTGAGGACACAATAAATTCAGTGTTTTTTTTTTTTTTTTTTTTTTTGCGAGACTTCTCAGAGCAGTGTTCTGCTATCAATTTTTATTTGAAAGCAGGACAGAGAGAGGGAAAGGCTGGGAGAGAGAAGGAGAATAATACAAAACCGTCACATCTTCAATACAAAGACAGATATTTCACGAGAGCACTGGAAAGTATTTGTGTTTTGTTCTGATGTAGAAAGTACCCAGGAAATGAAATGGCATTCTGCCTGGTTCTGTCCCGTTGTGAGGAATACAACTGATAAAGAAAACAGCCAGACTCCCTTCAGGGCATTCTTTGGTTACTGTTAATCTCAGCACTGGTTTAATTCAGGTCCTCACCTTCGCACCCCTGCTTGTGCATCTGTCTGCAGGCCCTTGCTACGGTGTGTTTTTTTCCCTTTAGAGTAAGCTAAAATTGGTCATTTTATGAAGCTTATCAATCTCTACTTTGCCTACCAGATGGAGTGCCTAAAGGCTTTGTGCTTGGCCATTACTTGTATTTCCCATTATCCAATTTGTCACTCATTACTGGGAGAATTTACTCACAACTGGAACATGCTGGCTGTTTATCAGCTATGCAAATGTCGACACCCCACTCACCGCTGTGCAGGGTGCCTCGAGCTGAAAGCCCCATCAACACCCCCTGCAGTCCTCAGAGGACTTTTACTCTTCCATCACACACTACATTTTACTGTATTTTTTTATCCTAACAAACCAAGAGCTGAATTTTGACATTTAACTTCTGTTTCCTTTACTTTGTGCCAGTACATTTTCAGGCCCTGATTTTACATTTTCTCTACTAAAATGACAAGCCTAGATTTGTATTTACATGGATTAGCAGCCAGGAGAGGATCTGCTTTCACAGGTTTATGACATCTCCCTTTCACTATTACAATGCAGTTTTCTTAGGGCCTTCCCAAGTGACCTGCTGTACAGGCAATGGCAGGTACTGTGGAAAATACTCCTGCCAAGTGCTTCGCGCACTCCATAGAGCTGTGAAATGATGTCAAAGAGATGAATGAAAGCTGTGCTGAGTGATTTTGTGGAAGTTTTTGCCTTCTGCTCAGAAAGGTCAGAGAGGAAAAGTCTAAAAATGGTATGCCTATTTTTTATCTGTCCTTTCTCCTAGTATTTTGGGACATATAAAAAACTTCCTAGCCTTTATGTGGTAGGAGGTGATTAAATGAGCACTGAGGTAGGTAAATGAATAATGATGCTTCACCTTGGTTACAGAGAGATGTTGTATCTATTGAACAAATATTGACATGAAAAGAAACTCAAAGGTTTGTGTGCAACTGGGTTGTATTTTTAGCCTTAGTTTCCTAAGAAAATGAGGCTCCAGTAGAATCTGTGTGTCTGGTCATACATCTGTCTCTCAGTCCTTTCCCTGATAGTTTCTGAACCAGATAATGAAATGTTTGCAGTCTTGTTTGAAAAGAGGATTAGGATATTAAAGGTCCTTTAAGTTTTAGTTGGAAATAAGTATCTGCATAAGGACTGAGAGAGACATCCCTGCCTCCCTGAAGGAAAGGCAGGCAGAAATGATGCCTTTATGTGTGGTGGGCAGCAGCGTGTCCCAGACGGTTGGTCTCTGTGGATGAAGTCCTATGTCAACCTCAGCATAGCAGCTTCCAGTAGCATAAGAGATGTGTCTACATGCCAGCAGGGGAACGAGCTGAGGTGTTTGTGCTGGGGGACTAGGAGGCAGCAGAAATGCTAGTTTCTCAGTTCTGTTCTGGCAGTTCTGGCACAGTGCCACTTTGTGGACACCCTAAATCAGCATATGGGGCTTTTGATCTAAACAGTTGATCTAAAACACTTGCCTGTGTTTTTTCTCCCAGAGATGAAATCTAAATCATGAAGTCTGAGCTTCTTTTCTAAGATTTTCCTTGACCATTTATTTCCCTCAAACAGGTACTTGCCTCACAGAAGTGTCGCTTGATATATTCAGTGTGTGGGTTTTAGTCTTTGTTGCCTTGAAGGCATAGAATTTGCCAGAAAATTGACCTGGTGTCACTAAGTAGCTTTTGAAGGTTAATGATTACATTTAAAATAATTACATTTCAGGGCTCTACGGTGTTTCCACAGCACTGCAATGCTGCCATCATTTTGAAACAGTCATCCTCAGGAAAAGCAACTGCTGTCTTTACATCAGTGGGTTACCACATAGCCAAGTAATTGCAACAGTTTGAGGTCTGTTAACTCTTTAATTGTTGATCACTTCAGCATGAACATTATGGCAACAAATTTATCTGACAATTTGCGATTCCTGAAGTTTCTACATGGCTCCTCTAGGGTTGTCAAAATATTTACTGTACCATATACACTGTCTGACAGCATGCATGCTTCAGTTACTTACTTTCAACAATAAAAAGCACAGTGCACCCCACCGAAAAAAAAAAAACAACCAAAAAAACCCAGCAGAAAATATGTTATATAATTAATTTAGTTGTAAATTAATTAGCAGGAGAAATATTCTAGATTTTATTTACCAATTGGACTGTCACAGAGTCCTGAGTACTTGTCTTGAAGCTTCAGCAATGCCTTTTTATCTGTATGATCACCCAGAACTCGACTTCAGTAAACATTCAACAATTTCCTCTAAGTATAATTATAAGTTATATAAGATCGTGTAAAGGAAATATATTTGGTAAAGAAATAGAAAAGGTATCAGATTTGGATCTTAAATCTTTATTTTTCAAATCCTCTTGCTCTTATGTGTTGTTCCAATCCTGAACTGGCACTTGCAATGTCACTAAGGTAGTTACTGTAGCAATCTGGGAGCAGTGGTACATAGTCAAACTGATATATAAACCCGTTAGTTTTGTGGCACCACACTGCCTTTCATTTTTCAAGAATATTGGAAATGGAGCTGAAAAGGGGTGTTAAAAATAAAGTGTAGTCTTCACCTTTATAATCAGATTGAAATAACCCTCTGAGTATTACTGCCGCCCTCACTGGATCCTGTAGCAGAGTGCAACTGAACTTCCCATTACAAAAAAAAAAAACACACCAAAAACCAAACCAAACCAGATAGCACTTCAGGACAAAAACATCAGAATTCTCTACAAAACATTTTTCCTAAAACAAGAAACTTGAAAAAAATACCAGAGCAGTAACAATAAAAATGATTGATTAAAACATTTATTTAATGCCCAAGCTATTGGGAAGAAATTGTCATATTGTATAACTGCATTTTAGAAAAGGTATAAATAAAAGAGCAACACGGTTCCCTCAGTCAGTGCATGAGCATGTGTCCATACTGGAGGAATAATATTGATCAGAGGGGAAGCTGAGGGTGCTTAGACCTTTTAAGAGATATATTCTCCCAGCCAGCCTCTCTGTGCATTCAGGAAGCTCACATATTGTTGTAAATACAGAAAACTCGTAGTTACTGACAAGTACTTAGGAAAATCAAGCCATTAATCTCAACTACACATCTTTATCAGAGTTGAAAGAACTCCTGCTAATTTATATAAAAGTGTATGAAGTTAACAAAAGAGTTAGCTTAACCTACGGAGTATGAATACAGTCAACAGTGATGGATAAAACTGTTGACGTAGGTACTTAGTGTGGTGGAGGGACACTCAGGCTGGTTGTCTGAAGATCCTTGGTTACACCATGGTCCCTAATTTTTGTGGTATGAGAGTTGGGATGCAGTGTCATTGGAGGTAGCCCTGTGTGCTACGTTTTCTGATATGATTAACTCAGGCTTTTGTGCTATCCCCAAAGCAGCTAAAATGCTCTTAGTCCCAGTCTGGCTCAGGAAGTTCAGCAGCAATTTTCATCCCTCCAGAGAATGATGCAAAAAGCCGAGCACTCAGAGCCCCAGGGCTGAATCCCTGCCTGCTTACAATAAACTCTTTGGAGTTTATTGAGAGCTAGTTGTGAACATCAGGTTATTACTGAGGCTATCTGATCAGCAGCTGCATTTTAGAGTAGTAGTACTTGAATTCACTGCTCTGGGAAACTACAAAGAGGCAAGAGGGAAACAATGGAAATCCTGTTGCAAAGGATGAGGGTTTTGTTAATTTAAGCTAATGCTATGCCATTGCCTCCTACACAGCCCATCATGGGCTGCGTTCTCTCAGGAAGGGGCATAATGTTTCAGGAGTGTTTCGAGCACCCTGGACATCCCTATGTCAGAGGACAGCTGAGGCTTGCTTAACCTTCACAACAAACTGCAATGTCTTCCGGTGGTTCCCAGGGCTGGCAGACAGCTAAATGACATCTGAAGTCCCTGTCCTGGAGGGGCCGCGCTGAAAGCTAGAAGATACCTCATAGTGAGCTTGTGTGGAAATCAAGGACACTGAAGTGGGTGTTTGAGAGCGAAGCATTAGTTTTGTTTTATAGCTGGGGACTGGAGTCTAATGAATTTCATAACACGTGGGGGAGACTGTGGTGACTCACACTAGGATTGTGTATTTGTGCCTAAATTACATAAACACCGTAGGATGCCCATATGGCTGAGTAGAAAGAGCTATTTAGTAACTGAATGCACAAACGAGATGTCCCTGATGGCAATCTTTACAGATTATTGTACTGATCTGCTGCCTAATGTCTTGGCCGGATCTCCCCTACTGCAGCAAGACCAAAAGAGAGAAGTTACATTTAATCCTTTCTTTCTTATTTCTGTCTCCAAGATGCAGCCTTAACAATGTCAACATTTTCTTTAGGAACAGCACTGTTTTCCAGGGGCTTGAGCTGTCTGCAACGTGCCCCCTGGCCAGTGATGTGCTGTTCATTTCTTACAGTGTCTGAGGCTGGGATCAGAAGGTATGGAAAGTGCTAACTTTGGGAAGGAAATCAGTGCTGGGCACCCGTGAAACTTCCAGGTCTTGGGAAAAGGTTGTCTGGTGAACACTGAGCTGGCTCCCTTGCACACTTCAGTATTCTAGTCTGATTTGTGATGCATGCAGTGTTAAATACTAATGGTTATCAACATAATGAACACAACACTATTGTTATGACCATTACACCTGGTGCTTGAGGGCATTACCTCCTCACCTTCCTGTCTCATGCACTGCTGAGCATCAGTGTTTACATAGCACTAAAGTATCATATTTATGTTGCATGTGGTTAGTCATTTATTTTAATGATCTGTTTGTTTTTTAGAAAGTCTGTTTAAAGTACATTAGCCTTTACTTTTGCCATTAAGAAGATAATATTGAACTCAGTGTGAAAGTATCATGAGAATTTCAAGCTCCAAATAGTTCACCTTACTTTTCCAAATGAGTAATCTTCATCTGGTGAGTCTGCCCACATGCTAATATTTACAGATGTAAGTGCATATCCACATATAAAGCCATTTTTTTTAAATAGAAATATAAGTTCATCTCTGGTTTTCATCTTAACTTTCTTACAAAACACTCTTTGTATTGGGTTATTTTTTTTTTCCCAATGAAGCTGGAATTTCAAAGGGAATTTTCTTTCACTGTGTTGATAGTTGGGGACTGGGGAGAGAGCTGCTTAGAGGGTTATTTTAGTGTTGCCACTCTGTAGTAAATGAATGCCCAGGATTCAACTACCATAGTACCCTTAGCACATATCAGCTGTTGGGAGATAGTACAGCCCTTTCAGCTTATCAAAGGTGACACAATCAATCAATTCTTTTCTGGTGAAAATATAATCTTTTACTTGATGGGGTGGATTTCTGCCCTGAATGGTAGGATTGACAGTAAAGCACACACAGAAAAAAACTTTGAAAAGTAAAGAATGTGCTTGTATTTTCTGACTTTCCAACTGCAAAAATGCTTTTAAAATGGGATTTTTCCAGATTTCACATAGCTTGGACTACAGCAACGCTCACCACATCACTTCCTCAACTCCTCTGAAGTCACTGCAGCAAATGCTTATGTGGAAAAGTGTCCTTGAAGGCAATTTAACAGCTGGAAACATAGAGGAAGAACCAGTCCCTTGTGAGCAATAAGCTCTCAGCAAAGAGAATTTAAAGCAATTTGCCAGTTCCTCAGTGGTTCAGCTATGAGCATGTTCTGGGGGAGTAATGGGATAGTTATATTTGTATTATCTAAATGACACTCATAATGCCAGAGAAAATAGCTGCTGCAGTTGCAGGGAGCCTTGCTGGTTAGTTCATGCTGTCACTCATCTCTCCCTGTGGAGCATAATGTCCATCATGGGCTGGGCTTTCTCCTTGGGCACAGGTCAGCTGTGCATTACCTCTCCCTATGGAAACCTATCAGTTCCCAAATCAGCACAAGATATTTACTGTATAAGATGAGAAGTCTGAAATCATTTTACCTGTTAATCTGGGCTCCATTTTACTTTTCTTGAAAAAGCCTGTTAAATTTTGCTGAGTAACATTCCCCCTTCAATTGTTTTCTAGGAGTGTTTGTAGCCTGGTCATTGATCTAGTAATTTCCAACTGGCAAAATGCTTTTTGTTGTTGTTGCTTTGGACTAGAAAAACTTGCATTTTCTGTTAATGAAGTATTTTTATTTTCATAAATAATAGGCTTCTATTTTTAAAGACTGAACATCAAACCACTTCCAGGTAGCTATAAACCTATGTTTGAATTCCCTATACACAATTAAAGTGTTGAGTTTGGTGGTACAACACAGAGAAGGAGTTTAGTTGCCAAAATTAGGAGCATGGCAGAATTATAATGTAAGAAGTCTTGCTAGAGGTGATATTTTTCTGTTGAATGTGAGAGTCACTGATAAAGTAACTTGACTAACCCAGCAATTAATGAAGTCTTTCAGAGTTGCCTTGTCTTGATGGGGAAAACTCTCTACACCACACCCACACTCTGATTAATTGCTGTCTGTGACAGAAGTTGTCCGTGCTGCTCCAAAGGGGCTGCGTTGCTGGCATGAAGCCTTAGCCACAAGAAATCATTATAGCTGTACTCCTCTCCTTGGAACAACTCCAGTTGACATCATTTGAAGATCTGGCATATAATGACACTGGTTTGTGTATCATCTGTGGTTCATAAAATCTGAATAAAGGAACAGGTCTAAAAGAAAGACGTTGTGCTCTGCGGTAGAATTTGCAATATTTTCTGAGTTGACTGAGTTTCAGGCAGGGCAATGACAAGACCTGTGCCAAATTAAGGGAAGGACGAAACAGAGTGGTGCCACCAAAGCCACTTCACTGAGAGGATTTACTCCCTGACTTGGTCTTCTGGTTAAGTGAAGCGGCAATGCCAGGTTGTCACCTGATTTATGTCAACAAGGAAACCATGTGCTGGCGGCCAGATTACCTTTTCACACTGCTACTTATTTATTCTCTTTCTGATGTACCAGGGACACTTGGCTGAGAAGCAAGAAACCGGTTCAGTCCTAGAGGGGTGGAGAAAACTAAAGTGATGAACCTATAGGTCCCACACAGAGCTGAAGCTGGTGGTCCTTGCAGTGCTCTGGCAGGCCCTCTGTACAAAGCTTGCTCGGTGTAAACAGGAACAGAAGTTCTGGGAGAGTGAGAAAGAGAAGGACGGGGGAATGATAGGCTCTACGACCTCCCCTGTGGGGTTTTTTGAGTTTTATGTTAGATAGCCATTGGGAAAACCACAGAAGCACCAGGAAGGGAAGGAGCCATTCTTGTGTGAGAGCCCATTTGCCAAGGTCCGAAATTATGCCTCTGCTGAGACCTCCTCTCTGGTTTTGGGTTCCTCTGCATCCCTGTCTGTAGAGTGGTGCAGCTGCAACAAAGAGCATTAGAAAGGTCTCCCTCTGTCTAATGTGTCACCGTATGGTTAAGACAGTGTCCTGCAAAATGACTGGTGGCAAAGGAACGAAGACCCACTTCATGTCTGGGCCCATTAAACACAATCCCTGACTTGCTCTTTCCTTTAAACCATGGTGAGCAGGACTGCTGAATCCTATGCTTCAGCATCAGCACTCAGAATACACTAAATAATGTGGGACGTTCCAGGGACATAACTGTAAGAAACACCTTGTTCACGAACCACAAAACTTTTAGCAGGAGATAGGTTTCATCACCCTAAGCAACAGATTCTTTCGGCATGTGCAAAAGCAGTTTTACAGACAGAAAGCAGTTTTCACTGAAAAATGCAGATACATATATTGATTCAAGCATCAGAAAGAGCAAAGTGGAGATCTTCTAGTTTGTTTTTCTGAATTTAGAAATCTAGCTGGAGATTAGGAACATCAGTAATACTTTGGATTCTGTAAGGTGTCTTTGGGTTCTTTTAAAAAAAACAAATACATGATTTAAAAAGGTTACCCAACTTGCTGTGAATCACTTTTGCTCCTCAATTCTCAAGCTGACACAAGATGAACAAGGAGTTGACAGCTTTCTATTGTCAATAAATAACCATTATACATATTATTGTTTGATGCAAATGCAAATAGAAAGGAAATTGGTTATTATAAAAACACTAGGAAGCACAGTGGTACAGACAATCTGAGATGGGTTTCTGGCATCAGCAATTTCAGGTTTTAAAATTACGTCCAAACAGGTAACAGCTCAGAGAATAATTCACAGTACGGAGCGTACTTTGTGTCGTACAGTCATTTCTTACTTGCTTCTGAGATCTTAATAGCTAGAACAAGGTAAGAAATGATACTGCTGTTCATTTGAGGTACTTTTATTAAGGGACAGGCATGTGAAAGATAGCTTTTAAAAATTCTGTATTAAAAATAGTCAAGGGCATTTTCTAATAGCGTATCTTTTATGATTATAAGCAGAAACCATAACGACGTGACAGAAATATCTTGGTTTTGATTAGATAATGGTAACTAATTCATATTTAATTTGGCATGTACTTTAGACACCCAAAGCCTTTTTCTGGGAACAAAACTTTTTTTTTTTTATAGTTTTGTACTATTTTTAGGGTTTTAAAGGTAACAAAGTACTTTAAAAATAAACATTCATTGTTACTAAGCAGCAGCTGAGAAAAAATAATTGGTGTCGTAGTTGTGTGCTTTGCTTTGCTGGTTTGCGTTGGTGTGATGTGGCTTGAAATAAAAGTCATATATTTTTTGGAAAGGGACAAATATGAAGGGTAAAAAAATATTTTAGGCACCATGCTTAAAAACTTTTACCCTATAAGAAAGACTTCTGCATGCAGAAGATACTTTAATGACTGCATATTCTTCTTTATATCCACAACTTGTTTAGTGGTCATATAGAAATTGTTGCGTTTAGACCTGTCACCATTGTTGAAATTTCAATTGATATTTTAGCATTCAATAATTTGAATAGCAAATCTTGTCAGATATTTTACAAGTTATGAAAAAGGGGCATTATTAGCAGAACATGGTGGTATAAGTCTGAAGAATGAATTCAGCAATTCTTCTGTTTCACTAGGATTTATGGTGTTGTGGCTTATAAAGCTACAAATGAAATAAAAATGCAAAAATGATAACCATAAAAGTCCTAGTATGTTCCAATGAACAAGTGAGATGAAGCTAAACTCTAGATTTTAGACAGCCAAGCTATCTTCCTTTCATGGTTACTTTAGGGTTTTGGAATTTTTTTCCATGACAGTTAAGCAATGAAAAATTAGGGTTATATAAAATTAAGGCACTTTTGGTATTATCATAAAATAGTATTTTTGGAAACACTCATGAATTCCCTGGCACAGAAGAGAGCTGCCCTCATTTCTCATATGATGCTAGAATACAGAAAAAAGTGATCAAAAAGGAATAAAAGAACAACTGCACGGGAAAAGTCCTGCAAAAGGAAAATGTTTGTATTCCCTTTAAACATTGGGATATATATTACATACTTAGATTAAAAATAAATCATAATTAACATAGAAGCAAAGATAACTTCTCTTAAAACATACAGCTAAAGAACAAACCAAAATAAAATAAAATGGTACTGAGGAGAAAAACACAAAGAAAGAAAACATTCTGTCTTTTTTTTCCTTTTTTTCCTCCTTCTCTCGTGGACATATACTGTAGATCCTTTACACTTCTCTCTTAGTTTTTCAGCTTCATGGTGTTGAAGTTGAATGTGGAAACAGAGCTAGAAAGCTGTATTTCAGCTTTCCATCAGGAGCCTGACAGACCATGTGTTTGTCATTTAAATATCTCCAATACGTGCTACCGGTGGGAAGAAATCAATCTTTTAGGTAGCATTGTGCAGCTCAACTAGGCACTGGAGGGAGAGGCAAGGACTACACTTGGAAGTTTATTATTTATATAGCACCACAGGTGCTCATGGTCTTATGCACTAAAACAGCAGCATTGGCCAAATGTGTGTCTTGATTCAAAGGGCTGCTAAAGCTGTGCACGTCTCCAAACAACAACTGGTTCAGGGAAGGAGAAATTCATCGCTGCCCAGAGCGGGGCAGGAAATCTCCTATTGGGGTGACAGACAAGGCAGGATGGAGGGCACAGGAGGTGCTGATTGGTGAAATATGCCCAAACACAAACTCCTGCTGCTGCTTTTAAGGTACGGGATTACACATCTCTGATGAAATCTGGAGGAAGGTTGAAAGGGAGAGGATTTCTACCGGCATCAAATTGCCCCCCTGCATCCATTGCTAGCTTGGTATTAATTCACTTAAACCATGCCAGCAACCCAACTTGAAGTGTAGGTTACAAATGTTCATCCACAGGGAGGAAAGGGAGCAGCTAAGAGCTAAATAACGAACTAGTCATGCTGTGGCCTTCTGAATAGCAAGGAAAAGGTCAATGTGGCTGTGCTCAAGGGAGTAGTTGGGCTACCCATATGCTTCCAGCAGATCCCCAACCTCTGAGTGGTGATACCTTCTTGATCTTTCATCCTTTGTGCAGGTTCTCCTTATTTAGCAGATGTTGATGTGACATGGATTTGGCTTCTTGCAGTGAATTTGGAGAATATGTCCTCCACCTGCAAATTTTCTCTAGACCAAATGATACTAAGTGATGACAAGTATAAGTAGGTAGACATAACTGGTGAAGATTTAGTGGTAGATGTCCCCATATTAGGATGAAGTGTGCAGGTCTATACTGTTTAGCTGTGTTGTAGTCCATCTGTAGCCATTCAAGTCAATCTTTCAAGTTAGTAATTTAGAATAGTCAATAACCTCTGAGGCCAGGAATATCTGACTGTTAAACCTGACTTGGTGACTGATTTTCTGTGATGTACCTGGAAAATCACTAATGGCTGGCCTTTAAAAACTGTTTAGCTGCCTAAAATCCTCGAAAGTCTGACTGCATGGTATTGAATTTGTCAAAGTGGTTGCTTTCTTCCAAATGCTGGAAGTGACTGAAATAGACCAGTGTGCAGCAGGATGCTGCATGGGTGTTCCTCAGACCATGGTAAGAGAACAAATGGATTGTCTAACAGGAACTACAAGTTCTTTATATTTCATCCATCATTTAAAGTCATAGTATAGGTGTGTGCACCTGATTTTAGATGGGCTGATGACCAACACCTCCACTGGATTCAGGGAGGACTCCAGATTCCTGTAGCCTTTGAAACAGTTTTGAGCTATTGCATGTCAGGCAAGACAACTCAGCCACTCTGAAAACACATTTTTACAGATTTTTCTTCTCCTTAAATAAGCATATCTCAATTATCTCATGAATATGCTGCAGGGATTAGTTATCTACTGCACGGAAAGCTCTTCGAACACCTCATACCCATCTCAATATTAGTATTGGAAGTGTTCTGTATAGCTGCAATATCTGTAATCTGCGACAATTTAGCACAAACCTCTCCATTATTTACCTTCCTGAGCATCACTTGCTGCTCCAGGCATGCTCGGTAGCTGTGGTAGCTTCTGCGCTGCTCACAGGTGTTACACCACCTTCCCCTCTGCTAAATGATGGATTTTTCATGACACCCACTGTACTTACTTACAAAGTTATAGTTATACTTAGTTATAAAGTTACTTCCATTTTCTGCAGTTACTGTTACTGTAACAGCTCTGTTTTCAAGTTTCATAAAGTAATTTGTTTGGGACTAATTCAAAGACTCTTAAACTATCGGTCCCTGTATGAAGCTCAATTTTCATTTCCTTTTCTGCTTTCCAAAAAAAAGCAGAAAGTATATCATTATTTTCCTTCAAATATACCTTTGAAAAGTCAAGCAGCTTGAGATCTCTGTAGTATTGTAGCATAGTGTGGGCAAATGAGCAAGCATCTAGTTTCTCTATCAATGAAGAAAACATTTTTGCAACAGCCAGGTTTTACGGATGAAATGTAATTAGAGACTTGGTATCCGTTGTATAGTGCAGAAAGCTGTCATTACTTGAATATTTACAGTTCTGTAAATGAGTTCCAAAAATCTGCTGGAAAACAGAGTAAAGTAAATGTATTATCCTGTTATGCGCATTTAAGAAGACAATTGCTTTGACTCCATAGCAAGTCCTTAATAACGTTCACAGCAGAATTAAATGAAGGGCAGATAGAAGCAGTGTACAGGTAGGGATCTTGGCCTTACATCCTTTACTGGTGCCTCACCTTACCGATATGGTCTACGATATTCCACGTGATCAAGTCCTTGTCAGCTCCTTCTGTGGTTCAGTTATTTCTTTATGTACAAAACATCAGCATGGCTATACTCTGCTACATTACCACGATGGTAATTTGCAACTTTTTGGGGTCAGTGGAATGATTTCCATATTTTTTATTATGGAAATGAAGCTAGGGTCAGCTACCAAGGTTTGCCAGTAACCTGTATTTTAATAGTACTTTTAAATTTGGCAGCTATTAGGAAAGCACCATAAAATCTTGAAGTTTGGAGGGAGTTAGAATGACAGAATCATAGAATCATTTATGTTGGAAAAGACCTTTAAGATCATCGAATCCAACCGCTTACCTAGCACTGCCAAGTCCACCACTAAACCATGTCCTTAAGCACCATGTCTACATGTCTTTTAAATACCTCCAGGGATGGTGATGCCACCACTTCCCTGGGCAGTCTGTTCCAATGCTTGACAACACTTTCGGTGAAGAGATTTTTCCTAATATCCAACCTAAACCTCCCCTGGTTCAACTTGAGGCCATTTCCTCTTGGCCTATCGCCCGCAACTTGTGAGAAGAGACCAACACCCACCTCACTACAACCTCCCTTCAGGTAGTTGTAGAGAGCGATAAGGTCTCCCCTCAGCCTCCTTTTCTCCAGACTAAACAACCCCAGTTCCCTCAGCCGCTCCTCATAAGACTTGTGCTCTAGACCCTTCACCAGCTTTGTTGCTCTTCTTCGGACGTGAGTTGAAGAATATTTGAAGCTCGAGTAGCATCTGTTGCTTAAACCAGAAGGAAGACTCACCGATTAGCACTACCATGGCTTTGTGCAAAGCCCCACTCCCAGCTCCTGTTGCATTGCTGGTAGAGGGGGAAGCTGTTGCCCAAGTAGAGAGAACGTATAGCCATCAAGCTGCTATCCAAGCTCCTATAGGAAATAGCATTTTGCCTTTGTGCAGGAGAGTAGCACACTTTGAGTTGCTGCAGGAGTGGTAATTTGGATGTCAACTTTCATATGCTTCTCCTTCACCAGAGACTGAATGGGTACAACACAAAGACTCCTGAATAAATGCCAACAAGGCAAGTGTACCCTATAAGGGGTCTGTTTATTTGTTTGAACTTGGTTTTAGCCATGTACTTGCATTCCAGAAGTAATAAAGTAAGGAAAGTAAAATCCTCACAGTATCAAAGAGTAAAGATACATGTCATATTTTGGATTTTGGAAAAGGAACTATGGCATTTGTAAGACCATGTTCCCAAAAGAGGATTTGTTACTCAGGGGTCTACTACTACATGTGGAAGTGGCCATGAGAGACTGCAGCCTTAATGGCAACCCAGAGATTAGAGAACGATGCATGAAGGGCAGCAAATCAACTTCTGGTCCATGATTAGTTCAGTATTAGTAGAAAAGAGCCCTGGCACTATCTGTCTTCCAACCGCCAAGAGCACATTTACTCTTCTGGGATGGAATTTCCAAGCTGCACAAATATGCTCATCAAAGGCTGGGGCAAAATTGTTTGCCATCCCCATCAATCTGAAATCAGTTAGATGTGTTTTTGTAAAGTGAAGCTGCTCATTATCATTTCCACTGGTGGAGACTGACAATGTGTGACAGTTTGTTGTGATTAAGAGATACAATTTGGAGAGAAACCAAGGCTGTAAAATATTTCAAGTCAGCACTAGAAATCCAAAAAAGCCTTTAAGCAATTGTCAAGAAATAACATTGGAGAGTCTCAAACTTTCTTCTGTATTTCAGCCTCTGGAGGGCAAATCACTGTTTGCATTTCTAGGGGAGAACACAAAGTTGGGCTCTCTGCTACTGTGCTGAAGATTTATGCAAAATTTATTTATGTAGAGTTTACATTTTAGTAGTAGCACAGGTTGCTCATTTGCCTTTGTTTTCCTTAAAGTTGTCCTTTGAAGACAAATATCAGCAAGATCTAATGTTTTGTGCTGTAAAAGCAAGGTTTCCAAGGCTCCCAGGTTCTGCCAAATATGCTATAGAAAGGAATGAGAAAATTTTGTGTGTGAACTTGAGAGTGCAGAGCTGTGTTGTCTTGACACTGTGTGTCAGAATCATACCAATTTACAAAACCAATATTAATATCTTATTTAAAATAGTGTCTATTGGCTGTTTGTGATCAAGCACATGAGTTTTCCTGTTTCTTGTCATACAGTATCTACTATTTTATAAGAATTTTTATTCACACACTAATATTTTTAATATAATTAATATTTTGCTTTTCTTCATCTACCTTTTTCTTCAGCTGAAATGGTGGAAATCATCCCTTTTAATGTTTCCTGAAGGTAAAAGACAGTTCAAAATCTTTGTCTTCAGAGCTCTCCATTGCTAGCTGACCTTCCATTTCACTGAAATAAAGTCAGTCTTCTGTGTCTTTGACTTCATGAATTTGTAATTCAGCCCTGGAAGAGCTCAGAAGTTCATTATACCTCAGAACTCTCAGTCATTTGGGTTGACATGAGAAGAGACAAAGCTGGGTGCAGTCCCGAGACTCAATTTTAAGCAAATCAGAGGATTTTTTTTAGGTGATGTAATCTTAAATTTCCTCTATTCCCCCGCTGTCTTTCTGGCAAGTTATGTCAGGCCCCTTTAGGAAGGTTTCCAGGCAGTCTTGTCTGCTTGATGTTGGCTGTATGTCATCATTACAGTGCGAATGGGCTACTTAGGGCAGCCAATTTTGGCAAGGAAAACCTGGTTTCATCCACGTTGGCATAAAAATATATTTAAATGAATGCTATAGCTAGCAAAATTCAAGAAGGGATTCTCCTTGACATTCAGTTGTTTGCCTTCAACTGGATCCTGAATTAACTCCTGAGGGTAATAAACGTGATTGAGTTTAGACCGAAAGCCATTGATCCTAAGGATTTTATGGTAATCATTTGTTCATGGTGATGCTAATAATGCTTCTGTCTGTTGAATCAGAACCTGTGAAATGAATTGATAGGTTTGAACCCAGTTTCTTCAGGAGTGTTTGCATTACCTCTCAGACTCTTTGTTCAGCCCTCAATATTAAAATCTATATTAAACTGAGAAATGCTGTGAAGAAAAGCAGATGGAAACACTTTAGATAGATAGAAAAACCTATATTTTTGAAAGGACGTGCCATTATGTTTTGGAATAAACTACTTCGGATCCTGCAGCTGAATCATGATCCCTGGAGAGTTTCAAAGATAGCTGGTGTCTTCAATCCCCAATTTATCCCACCTAATTAATGCCACTCCATTTAACTCAGGCGGGAGCTTAGTCATCCTAGGTTTTCTGCAAAGTCAATGGAGAAAGACAGAGATTTTCTGAAGGAGATTCAACCTACCTAAACAGAACTTTGTAAATTCAGAGGGCAAGGTCTTTTTGAAATAGAAGCTTTTAGCTATAATGTAAAATTATTATACCATTAAAAATAGCTCACACTTCTGCTGATTTGATACAAGAACAGAAGGTCACTTTAGTATTCTGTTAACACACCTGGTTTTATATTTTCAAATCAGTCAATGGGTGCCCCACTCAAGTATGTATTAAAGACATCATCACATTAATTTAAAAGCAGATGTTGAGAGGTGTTTAAATGGCTCATTCCTGTTGAAATCAATAACTTCTGAAGTTCTGAACCTTTGTGATTAACAAGTTCTATAAAAATCAACCTTTATTTGATGGTCTATTACACGTTATGCTCATATAGGATATTGTATGAATAATAAAAGTCTTAGTCGTATCATTTGTATCCTTCCTCTGTGACCATAAATCAAATATAATCAGCACAAACATGTTTCTTACCCTTCCATATCCTATTAGAGAAAAGGTTATTGCTCTGAATGGTGCCAGCTGGACAATCAAGTTAACATCATACAATATATTTCACCTTGAGAAGGGTCTTGTGAAAGCCTCAGCATGTCATTTGGATGTAGGCAGACTACTATATTCAGTTCCAGCTAGACCGTCTGCATGGCATCTCTTCGATTTTGGGTTGCTTTATTCAGCATCAGCATAATTTCTTTATTTTTTTGATTAATCTCCCCACTTCTCTGGTTGAAGAGATTATCAGCAAACCCTGTGCCTCAGTGGACTTGAACATATTAAGAAAGAAGTGACACTGGGAATTTGCCAGTGTGTAGAGCTTTTCTGTTAAGAAGTTTAATGGAAAAGGAGAAAGAATGTTTGTAATCTGGAGAAAAAACCGCTTGCCACATACTTCCTTATAAGGCAAAACCAGCTCTCATCATGCCTAGTTATAAGCAAAAGAACAAGAAAAAGAAAAAAAAGCAAGAGGAAAATTCATCCTAATGACTCAACTAACTATGTCTCTCTTGTGTCTTTCCTGTACAAGGTCAATAACAATCCTCAAGAAGCAAATCACTCTACAGAAGCAGTGTTTTACTGGCACATTGCATAGCTTTATTTTCAAGCTTCAGAGCTCTCTTGGTCCTATCATTCCTTTAAATCGCCTTACTCATGTCTTCATTGCTTTACCTCAAAGCCACTACAATAAAACTCTTGAGCTGCAGTTGGTATAGATGTAAAGAAGAGCAGAAAGAATATGATTTTTTTTCAGTTTACCATTTTACCAGTCCCATAATTTTCCAAAAAAATCCTAAGAACGGACAAGATTCGTTCAATTTTGTTCAAAAGTTTAAAAAGGGCTACAAAATGATACAAAATGAGGAGGTGTGGCATGGAGCCAGCTGCGCCAGTTCTCTAGTTCTGTCTGCACAACTTTCCTTCAAGCTTCTGTTCCTTTTTCTCCATCATAACTCATAAGTCTCTTTCTCTGCCTCCCTCTTCTCCTTGGAGAGATACATGGGGGACAGCATCTGTTATTCGTCTCAGTGGCCAGTCTGGCCCAAGCTACGACAATCTCCTGCAAGATTCTTAGACAAGAAGGCATCCTACGAATTCTAGACTTAAACTTGGAGTTATTCAAATGTCTATCAAAAGCCCAGTCCCTCTTTCAATCACTTATTCAACTCTAATTTAGTGTTTCTTATATATTTATTATGTGTATTGTGGTCATAGTGGTCAGTTTTTATGTTTTGAACAGACATTAAGAACTGCCTTTATTATACCAGTTCTACGCTCATGCAAGTAATGCCTATGTATTGTATTTTCTTTGCACACTCTGCCTCCCTCCATGAACTGTGGCTATTTGAGAAACAACTTTGGGAGGAAATAATTTTATTTTTGTTTTATTGATTTGTGTGTCTTTCTGCAAGATTAATTTCCTATTAGGTCATGGGCTACCTATGTGTTATTCGGATTCCAAGAACTGTCAAGTAAATCTACACCCCACAGTGGCTGTATACCTCATTTTGCGTTGGCTGAGTTGTTAACCTACAGTTCTGTCATATATTCTGCAGCTTCACCAACTTAATCAAAGGCAGCTTGACTACTTAGTAGGAACTGTTGTAAATGTGTCTCATCCGGAATCACTTCCTGTGACAACAGAAAATGTCTGAGCTGTAATATCAAAATTTAGTGAAGATGAATAATTTAGTTTGCATCTAGTTTGATTGCAAAAGCTGTCCTCACTTTTCAGAAGTCTTCTGTAAAGGAGCTTCATGTTTTGTAAAATTGTAACCTCAATACAGTCTCAGAATGTGAAAAATGTATGTCACATATGCATTCATTTTTTTTGTATGTTCTAGTTCTTCTGCAGCCACATTGTATTAAAAAGTGACCTTATATAAAAGAAGTGAATGTAATTAGCAATTCAAATCCCCTGTGTGTTATCCAAGTGGTAAAAAATGGCCTCAGAATATTTAAGATTCAAACTCAACATTTTTTTGTGAAAACTGAAGCACTTTTTCTTTACTCTCTTAGCTTTCATATAAGGTTTCAGCAGTTCCTGCTATTTGTAGTGATTATTATTCTAAACGAGAGCAGCTAATTTGTCTGTTAAAGTAATCCCTTTTGGGGATATTACTGAATAGATGAGGCTGTAGGGTGTAGGTTTTATCATTTTGTTTACATTTTGGGTTAACACCTTCCCAAGAAACAGAGAAATGGACATACGGTGAGTCCTCATTTGAGTGGGAAACTGCAACCCTTTGAATGTCTGCTGTTTCAAAACAGAATGAAAAGTTAGTTTTTAAGACTTCTCATGATCAGAATACTGATACACATACAAAATATCAATTTCACAGTTGAAAAGCTGTTGCAACTTTTAGATTATTTTCTAATATGAAATATGTTCTTTTTATTAGAATTTCTTCAATAAAATAACTTTTTTTCTTCCTGACTCAAATTAATAAGACCTTATCCTGCTCCTGACTGAATATAGTATTTAAATAATACTCACATGGAGTAAAAGTCATGTTCTACTTCAAAAGAAAAGATGAATAAGATTGAAGACCAAAATGAGTTAATGTAAACGCAAAACATTTTCCGGGAAGTTGCAATAATTGTCATGCACAGCAATGTGATTTTGTATTTTTTTTTCCTTTTTTTATGGAGACCTACCACATAAAATGAAGATGAAAAAAGTGCTTGTTTTTTTTTAAAAGAAAATGACTTCTCACAAAACACACTAGTAAGGCTGAGATGAACATAAACTGCCAGCTTCAGAAGAAAACTTGATTTAGTCAATTAGAGCTCCTCATTTTATCCCCAGAAGTGCCTGTAATATGCATATAGAGAATCACATAAGCACAAATGCATTTAAGACTAACAGAATCTGGAGACACAGCCATCTGCCTTAGGTCATGGCCCTTTTGGTCTTCTCTCTCTCTCCCTCATCAGGAAACGTCTTTTTAAGCTGAGATTTCACCTAATATGTTCAGCAACAGTTCTGCGCTGTCAGTGGTTATATTCACATTATCCTCAGCTCAGGAAAGGTTTAACCCATGATAATGGGAAGAGAATCCTGTGGGGAAAAAAAAACAAGTGAATGTAGCAATTGTTTCTTTACAACATATTCTATAAACAGAGGTTTTGTGTTGTAGAAAATTAGATTGCTTCCCACAACAGCAACTCTTAACAGAAATCTGAATGGATCCTCAGTCTGCATTTTGTCATTGTAAAGGTTGTATTCTGTGTCAAGAGTTTTCTCACGAATGAGGTTTCCTCTCATTTGTGTTGAGTGCTGAAGTACCCAGCATTTGAAGTACTGTCTGTATAGTGCTAGTAGGATCCTTAGATATGAGGAGTTTTCCATGTACTCCTTGCCAGGAAATTTATTTCAGCGGACCCAGATCTCACACCTACCAAGAGGATACTTGTAACTGTAAGAGGAAAAATTGCTTTAAGACGTATCTGAATACATGTGTATTTATGAACTTTCATCACTTAATATAAAAAATTACTCAATCTTAAGCAAAGAAAAAATGTGAAGCACTGAGCAAGGTAAAGTCTACATGTCTATATAGACTATATGTCTATATGAATGAGCCACGCAGCATTGGAGGAGCAGAGGTGCTGGGCAGACAGCTGGGGCTGCAACTCTGGGGATCCTTGTAGGGTCACAGGGCTTCTCCCTCAGGCTGGCCCCGCTCTGGCCCCAGGTACCGCTCCCATCAGCAGCCAGAGCACAGCAGGTGAAGACTTCTGGTGCATATCTACCCACCTTATTCAGGAGTTGTCCCACTCCTGCATTCTCAAAGCATCCTGCATTGTGAAACCAAGGACCGTAAGTGGGGACAAGTGGAGGATCCCCTGAAAAGCAATTTCTAACACTGCTGTAGACAATTCCAAAGTCTACCACAGCAATAGATGGGGCTTGGTTGTCAAACTAGCAGAGAGAAACATTACGTGGAAAATGTGATATTTTTGCGATGAGCCCTTTTGTCCAAAACAGTAACCACAACATTTCAAAAGAGATCTGCATTTTTAATCTGGCTACAGCACTGCTTAAGCAGCTTTAACCTGAGTTAACAACCCTGCTTTAAATTGCTGTATATGCTTGTACCACCCCCTTGAATACATTATATTAATTTCTTGATATTTTGGCACTGGGGAGGAGACTTCCAGTGATTCTACCTGCTTAACTCCAAGCACAGCAAATATTTCCTCTTACAGAAAATATTTCCTGTTACAGAAGCTTAACAGAAAAATAAACTATAGTTTCAAGAAGTTGCAGGAGTCTTAAGAATTCTTTCCAAATTCCAGAGCCTTTCAAGTGTTTTTTTGCATCCTGTCTTGGAGTTATTCCTTTCTTTAAAAGGTAAAATATCACAATCTAGCCAATGCTGTTTCTGCTAGGGATGAATAAACAGGAATGACAATTAGTTTCTTGCAAAATGCAGAATTTTTAAAATGTGCTTTATCTTCTCTTTGGTTTGCTGGAATTTTTTCTGGTGCATGCCAACATGATTCTGATCAGGTTACAAAAGAAGTCAAGTCCTACTGATTTCAGTGGGAAAAGGTTCAGTTTTTGTTTTGAGTATTTAGGAAAGAAATAAAATCTCCCTTCTTGATAAAAAGCCTTAGGGATTCCGTCCCTGCTTGCCTCTCTCTCTCCATTTCTGCCTTTCTTCCTGAGCTAGGCAAATTTCCTGTAGTCCACATCTTTTCTTCAAACACACAGCGCATCATATCTAATAAGGGAGGAGGATCTTTTTATAGAATTCAGTATTTGTAGGTTCTAGTTATAAATTCAGTAGATATCCTACTAAATTATACAGTTCGATCCTTTTTCTTATTCACTTTACTAACATTCTGACTTTTAACTACAGTATTCTTTACACTAACCACAAGATGCCTGAAAAAAGGATAGTGAAGTCTAAGAAATATTTAATGATAACCAGACACAGAGAATATTGCAGTACATAGTTAAAGAAGGAATTTCTGAATTTTAAAAGTAGCTTTTTCACTTTTGGAGCAGGTTTTAGTTTTTCAGAAAAAATGATTTTTCTATCAGTCCTTCATAAACCAATGCTTTTATCAGAATCTGAAAGAAAAAATATTTCTACTGAAATTTCAATTACATGATTTTTTAAGATTTCCCTCATTACAAAAATTGTTTTCTGCAGGTTCTAATAATCTGCTTACTATGTATGATGTATAAAAATTTAATTGTACTGATCACTTTTGTTTGAAACAGTCAGAAGTCTTTTCTAACTTATTTCCTAAAAAGCCATAATTCTTTTTTATGTAATTTCTTATCATCTTAATTTAGAAAGATTTTCCTTGAATTGAATATCCATGATCTTTCCGGATCTTTATTTCTAGTCATTTATTTCTTATGTTAAATCTTCTTTCCTCCTTTAAGAAGCTTGACACTTTTAAGACTTCGTATTGTCTCACAGCTTTTAGTGCTTTTCTTTTTTCCATTATACTCATGTACTCATATTTCCTGTTTGATAATCTCTCTTTCAGTCCAAAACACAGCTGGATGAATTCACCCCCAGGTCAATCTCTGTATATAGGTTAAAATGACAGACAACAAACCTTAACCAGCAAAGTATGATACTCACTTCTTGCTTTGGACAAAACAATATTCTTATATGTCTTCAGTCATGTTCCATTACTTCAGTCTTTAGTCAGCACACCCAAACTAGATGTAAATTACCTATTTTGAGCATGAATAACAAAACATCAGTGGTTCCCAATACTTTGCATTTTTTAGAATCTTTCAGTTCTTGGGCTGAGGCACTGGCCCTTTTGTAGTGCTTTTAGCCTACTGAGAACAGGTTTCCTTTTTCTAGATGCCTTTTACTACACATATTTTCCATTGCTCATGGATTACGATTTCCAAATCACTGGTTGTGGCAACACTAATTGTCAGTTCTCTAAATAGTGAGCTCTGGGCTGCACATATACATGGTTTCATTTTTTTCTACAAACACAACAATGCTGGTTTAGAAATGGATTTTGATAAATTGCAATTGATAACAGATCTGATAAACACTTCAGTATTCCAAAGGTACTCTAAAGGGGCGAAAAGCTACTTATTTTCTTCAATGTCATGGGACTGAGAAGTAATGGACTTTAATAAGAGACCTGTTGGTTAGATATTAGGAAAAGCTTTCTAACAGAGGAGACTGTGAAGCAGTGGCAGTAGGTTGATTGCAAAAACAACAGAACACCATCATTGGAGGCCTGGAGAACAACTCAGGCAGATGTCTGTTAGAAATGGTAAGGGTACTGTTGATCCCGCCTTGCAATAAGAGCGTAGACTCGATAATCTACATTTGTTGCAACTTTCTCTCTAGGTAGGAGACATGGATATGAAGAGCTTTATAATGATAGCAGTTCTTTTCACAAGCAGGGTGTCCTCACTAAGGAGCTATAAAGGTAGAGCTCATTGTTTTGGTAAGTGATATTTATCTCTCTGCACCTAAGATAGCTTGCTGGCATTGGTATATCCGAGTAGACATGTAGTTTATAGTATCACAGAATGATTCAAATGTTGGTTGGAAAATTGTCACTGGATGTCAATATGGTACTTCTCTATAGTTTAGAGCAATTCTAGTGAAATTAGATAGTATACTGGCGTAATTGTGTAAGGTGAATAACGTTTTGCTAGTAACCTTTATCTACAAGACATTTTTTGCTTGTACATGTCTTTTTGTGGCTTGGGTTCTGTGTTTTTTTTTAATACCTAACTGATGCAGACAGACCAGCAAGACATGTAAACACAGGCCCAGCCTGCCATATCAATACAAAATTCTGTGTGTAGAGAAATTCTCCATTGGCAAAGACCATGCACAGGCCCTTTAAGGTTACTGGTATAGATAAAAGGACAATCCAGGTATTATTTCTGAACTTGTCTAAAAAGTCAAATTCCTCAAAGAAGAGCTCTTGTGGCACCTGGACAGAGTGCAATGTAGAAAAGCCTAGTCTAACTCCGAAGAGCATCACTGCACCCTTCCTCATCAGTCCTGAGAGCCTTGGAAGCCAGACACTAATGAGCTTGATGTTGTGCCACCTGCAGAGCCCAAATTCTCTCTGAACTCAGCCTACTCTCTTTGCAGGGCGCTGCTTCGAAGCTCTACCCTGAGAGCTGACTTGACTGTATCCCACTGTGTACCCTGTAGACATGCCCTTGGGTAATCCATTCACCATTCTTCACAGGAGCTTTCCCAGCCACAAACCATGAGAGAAGTATGCGCAATCACAAAGTTTTACAGATTAATCTCTGCAAAGTGTCACACACAGCGGACAGTTGCTATTTTCTGCCATATTTGTAAAATGAGAGCATGAAATCTAGCAAAAATATGTCAAATTGATAAGGTTTTTTTTGGTACCATCCTCTGTGCTAAACACAAACAAATTGCAAAATTATTTACAAATTAGATCTTCATAACTTTTACAGCTCAATGTTTTATTTTCTGCTGGCCTGGGAAAGATAGTTAATGGAACTGTTCATGGTGTTCATACATATATACATATGCATGTACATTTAATTTGTATGCCTATATTTACATATACGTACATACATGTTCATGTGTGTATATACACTCATATATATATATGTACATGGGGAATTTTAAATATGTAAATTGTTTCTTTTAGGGAAGGAGCACCTGAAGTGTCAGTGCCCAAAGGGCATACTGATAATGTTCACAAAGCTGAGAAACTGAGTGGCCTGGGAACAGGCAAAACTAAGTGATAAGCAAATAAAACAAGTAATGCAGATTGGAAGGAATATCCATGAGCCACTATTTGTGCTTGATCATGTGCTAAATGTAACCCACCAGGTAAAAAGCCTTGAAATAATTCTGAAAATCTCTGCTTTACTGCCAAAAGCAAAACTCTTTGATTTTCTAATGTTCCCTTGTAGCAGATACGGATGACCTTTTCTTATTCTTCTTTCGGAGATGCTCTAACATCTCCCCTGTTTGTACCAAGGCTTTGAAATTTTGCAGAAATCAAAAAAAAAAAAAAAGAAAAAATCTTGTCTTTGTCCCAGGAAAGTCTCTTTTGCTTGAGTGGAGCAATCAGATATTAAACCAAATCACTGGCCCCTGTAGAACAGCCTGTACTGAGAACCTCTCAGAACTGTGAGATCAGCTGTAGCAAAGGAAAAGAGTCAGCCCTGTTATTGAATGTATACCCTTGGCCCACGCAATAAGCCTCCTTAATCCTGCCCCCATTGCAGCTACATACTATGGTACAGACTTCAGCTGCAGCATTACCTGTATTTTTTTTCCAAAGTGACTTGAACTGATTCACAAAGCAAGATGTGCACAAGCTGGAGTCAAGTTAATGTTGCCTCTACATGTTATATATAACTTCAGCTTACCCTAACTTCTAAATGCCTGACTTTACAATATACATGACTTTTAATTCTATTTGCTTGTGGACCTGTGTAAATAAGAGGATGAAAAAAAATCCCCTGGTATCTTTATAGAGTTTGCTGAAGTGACTGTATAAGGCATCAAGAATGTTCAGTTCTCACTATTCTGTTTCAAAAAAACCCCCAAAAACTGCAGGAGCAGGAGTTCTGAAAGGCAGCTTGTTAAAGTCTGATACTTTCCTTCTGCTCTCAAGTCTCCGAACTAGCAACAGGTTATTTTATATTTATATGCTCTGGAATTTCTTTTGACTTTCTCCAAATCCTGAGCAGTTGGCAAGGCTAGTCTCAGGACTGGAGGGAAAATTGCACTGTCTAGGTTTCTTTTATCCCTGTTTAAAAAAGTCATTTACCATTCAAGTAGATTTAATAAAACACGCTGTTGATTATAAAGATTCAGTTTAATATGATCATTTTCAATAATATAACTAAAACCTTTATGATAGTTAATCACCTAAATCTGCTCTAAAAGTTTAATCAGTTTAGACTTTCCTGCTATTGGCTGATTTAGAGGTCCTTGCCCAGCAGCACAGTTCACTGTAATACAGTAGGTTACAAATCTGCGTACTTGTACTGCAGTTACACATGGACCTACGCTCATTACTTTTCTCTTAGATATTTGAGTGCTTGGGTAATGCTTTTTGTGGAATGGGGTTCAGAGCTTTTTCTTCAGAAGAGAGATGCACATAACTTAGAGTTGTAGAGAGATTCGGGGAACCAGGATGATACCCCAGAGGATGATAAAAGCCCATAAAGCAAACTCCACTAATCACTGGAAAGGTAAAGCTATCTTGGGTGAAAATTGGTAAGCTCTCCTTTACTGCCTGTGCATTCTTCAGTCTTGTGCGAAATAACAGTGCATAATATTCTCTTACGGTGACTGGCTATGTGTACGAGAGGACTTTGGCATATAAAGCAAGATTCAGACAAGCTGTAGGCACCTAAATCCTGAGCTGGAAGTAAAACATACTCCAAATTTCCTCCCAGCCTGCACTCTTATGAGGGAAATATCTGGATGCCTTTTGTATCGAGCATCCCACTTTTCACATGCTGTCTCAGCCCGAACAACTTGAGGACATCTCTGAAAGTGTCATTTGATATACTGAACCTCAAGGAGTGCAACAGATCCTGCCCTGCTGAGAGCTGAAATTCCCTGAGCATTAGATCCCTCATATGGGGCTACATAACAGTAACCAGATGATGGGGGACACCCTGTGCCCATCACTAGAAAAAACTAGTGACCCTTACCTTTTTTCTGGATATAGACATAAATGCATAAAAATATTCTGGACTTAAGTATAAATTCAGGTATTTCAGGAAAAGGAGAACTGGTTCAGAAAACCTGCAGTGCCTGCCCTTGGCATTCATGCATGAACAATTAGCCATGCTTGTGCTACTGAAGATCTGCAATTCCTTTTTCTCCCTCAAATTCAACTTGAGGACATCCAGATCCAACAGTTTATTTGCAATGCATCTTTGAGAACAGATCATGAACCCAGTTTGTGCTTGGCAGTGCTGAGTTTGAGGTGCTGATGTCTAACCATGTCTCTGGGGCTTATATGTGCCTCATCCATAGTCCTCAGTGGTTTTATACCGTCACAAGTGAAAAGAAAACATGAGATTTACGGATCAGAATTTCCAATCTGTCCTTAACATTCTTGGCCTCCTTTCATTAGAGCTTTTGGCATGTGTGTATGTTTGGGCATATGCTTGATCTCATTGGCTTTAATAGGATTAAATTCTTCAGTGACACATTTAATTTATCATCTTGCAAAATTGGCGCTGCTCTCAGGAGCATTTATATTGATTTCCACTGGCTTCCTTCTATCCAGTGCTACAGAGGTACATGGGTTTTCTTCACAAAGTCTTGTCTTTCCTTGGCTACCTTCTGATGAAACAAATTACCTCAATCTGCATAAATACTGGCATATTTTTGTCCTAAGCCTAATGGGAGAGAAGGCAGAAATGCTCCTTTCAAGAGAGTTGGGGTCAGCGGGTTTGCCAGCCTTCAGATGTCCGGGAAACAGATTGTTACTGCAGATTCCCTGGAAGAGGATTATTCTTTAGAAACATTTCTCATCCAACCACAAAAGCATTCACTTTTGGTTTCTTTAGATAAGAAAGTGGTTATCTGATATTAACAAATAACAGTATAATAAAATAAACCGCAAAGGGTACATAAATCCTTTCCCTTCCTGGGGAATGTGTGCACCCAAGTCTGAGAATCTACAAACCATCTAGACTCATCTAGCACTTTCTGCTGTGTTTGCAGTAGGTTTGCAAAAATTGGGCAGATATAACAAAAAGTTTTAAGGCTGATTTTTCAGAAATGGTGAGCATTTGGAAGTCCAGGTAATGTCAGTGGAAAGTGAATCATTCCTAACATACAGAAAATCAGTGCTGTAACAAACAAATTTTTTCCTGCTATTTTGCCCTGTTATCAACCTTTGTATGACGTTTTGTGAATATCAATGGATTTCTGGGCCTACCTTCTCATTTATGTCAGTCTTGCATGAGTGCAAATCCCCTGACTTTCACTGGGTTACTCTTGATTTAAATCAGTTTGATGGAAAAAGAAAAATCAAAATATGCCTGTTATCTGCATGAGGCCTTCAAAAGTGATGGTTGTCTCTCTGCTATCTTAGTTGATAAGCAGGAGGCAAATGAAAAAAAAAATCTTTTTTTTTGTGTTATCAGTTATTCCATGGTAATTGTTCTTGTGTCAATTTATGGCTAATATGATGGAGTTGGCTTAAGTCCCCTCCACCACAACCTTTCTTACAGGCAAAGACTTGAGTAGGGTGAGGGACACGGTCATTCCCCCACAGCAACTTCTCATGTCTCTGCGCTCTCAGATACTCACACTTGCTTCTCAAGGAGAAAAAATCCAAATATTTTGTGTCAGAACTGTCAGAACATTTCAACAAAATAAAAGCATTCTGTTGCAGTGTCGACACTGGCAATTCTTAAACAGACATACTTTTAAAGCAGCAGAATGAAAAGTTATTTCTAGCTGAAATGCTGAAGCAGGCTGAAAAAATAGGTTTCTTCTTTGTTTTTCACAAGGAAGAATATTGCCATGATTTCTGGATGTCATCTGATTTTGAGTGAGCTGTATCTTCTGATGGAGGAAAGTTCTGCATTTCTTTTTCTCTCACTTGCTCTGTCTTTTTTCTTTTCATTGGCAAGCATTAATAACCTGTTTATGTTTGTATTGTTAAATTGGTCAAAGGGCAATCTTGAAATTGTATTTCACTTTATTTTTCCATTAAGTCTAAAATAAATGTTTTTTTTTTATATTTAATCTTGATCAGAATTATATTCATGCTATAAGGGGGAAAAAATAGTTTTAAAGAGATCCTGTGAAATCACATGCTGCTCTTAAATTTACAAAGGGCAAAGTCCACAGCAGTCTTAAATGAATATGGGTCTGATTCTTTAGATTCCTTCTACCATGATGTAAACTAAGTACAGGGTGTACACAGGCGGTTCTGCAATAGACAACAAATACATACACCTTCTATTTAGCTGCATTTATCAGAAAAACAATATGGAATTTTACACTGTTTATCCTCTTTCACTTAGTAGTCAAAGCACATGTATACCTTGGAATGCTCATTTTATTTTTTTCAAAGAGGTTGACAGAAGTTAACATTGGCATTGCAATTTGAGTACTTACTGCATGGTACCACAAATGTAATGAATCTTATGGTACCTCAGTTAAATGGAGAAAAAGTAACATAACCCAAAATCTCTAAACACTGAACTATTTGCAACTTACATTCTTCCAGACAGAAAGAATGAAAGAGGGAAAATCTGGGGAAGCCAAAAGATCAGGCAGTCTTCTGGGAATCTCCTGAATAGATGGTGAAAAATAGACTTACTATCACTGAGTGCTGAGCCAGGATGAACTTGTTCATAGTGCCCTCGCACAGCAGTAAACTAATACTTCCCCCAGTTGACCTTAAAAGGGTTGCTGGGACATAAAGCATTTCATTATCTTTAAGCTCCAGTTCCCTGCAATGAAACTCAGGGGAAGATGATGTCACAATCATCTGTCACAAAGATTTATATTCTAAATTAAAGTTAACTACAACATATGTATGATTTAACAGATTGTCTTTACTATATTATAATGTCAATGCTGGACATTCCATGCTTCATTTGTCTCTAGCTGGAAGATTTAAGGGGTAATAATCAGTGGCTGGAGAGGACTATAAATCATTCACTTTTTTAATTGGCATTTTTTTCAAACCAGAGGAAAAACTGAGTTTGAATATGTACTGTGGCTGACCTGGCCTGGCTGCCTTCCGATGTTGAAGAACAAATACTCCTCTCCCTTTACTATGGTCTAATACAAGTGAAAAATGTAATTGTACGTTATGAATTGAATATATTTGGGTAATTGTCGGAATGAAATCTTTCATGGGAGATTTTCACTCAATTTTTAGTGTCATTCAGAAGGAGGATGCATCAATAATTGTTGTTGATGTTTATTGAGCGAATATATCAATAACCCAAGTAACCATTAGATTCTGGTAAATATAATTTTGTTTGGAAGATGCTCAGAAACTGTATAAATTCTGGCACAAAATAGGCTGCTCTACTAAGGAACTCAGAATTATCTCCAACCTCTACGTGACACATAGATCACATCAGTCTTGCTCTTCGCTTGGCTGGTTTTCATTGTTTCCATCTGAGCCACTATACGAAAAACAGATATCCTAAGTCAGCAGTTTTCTCTCTATAAAGCAGACTCACACTCCAGAGGTTGAGGCGCGTTACTGAAAATGTTTTATGTTGTGAAGCAGTATACAATGTCCATAAAGAATGCAGGATCTGCGGCATTGGCTGCACACCAGAAATACCTTCACTGAAAAATTAATTCAAACTGGTTTTGATAGAAATGTTGGCACACAGGCAGAAAAGTTTATTTTGGGATATAAATGACAGGTAAAGATCTACACTTTGAGGTCTGGAGGGACATGCGAAAGAGACTGGGTTATACCTAGGTTCATTTAAACTTCTTTGTAAGTGATATGGCAGAGTCAATTACTCCATAAATTATACCAACCTTATAGGGGCTGTCATCTTGATAAAGCTGTCTAGTGGTACGTACATAAGTCACCACTATAAGACATTGGTGAATTTCCAAGATTTCAAGAAGAATGGAGCCAGGGACATGTCCAAAAGTTTTGGGAAGCTTACCAACTATTTCAGAATGGACTTTCCTCCAGGGGAAGTTTTCTCCATCATTGTTCATGCTGGAGTTTTTCATACTCGCTCTGGAGGCTTCCACCTGTGTGTTGGAGATAGGAAAATATCCAAGACAAACCACTGGTCTTCTCACCTACTCAGACTAATTTGGACTATGGGCAGGGAATAAAAAATCTATTTTGCTTGGGGGAAGGTTTTCACAAAGTAGTTATTCTACATTAGAAAATCATTTGGAAAAGTACTAGGGAATGGATATTATTAACATCCAGAATTCTGTTTTCTGCAAGAAGGTCATATCATCCAGAATAGACACATTACATTGCAATGCCCTTCAGATATTCAAATCCTTAATTATCCACGTGTTTTCAAGGTCCCCTGTGACATTTAGAAAGACAGGTTGTGCAGTAACTCCAAAACATGAACACTCGGGGTGAAAAAAAAATGGATTCAACACTTAAGGAGGTATAATAGCACATATTTTGTAGTGAAAGAAGTGAAAACAGTGGGCTTAGCCTGAGCATAGAATACTTAGTTGAATACAATTAGCCAGTGGAAGTAAACAGCCTTCCTTAAAATTAGAAGTTCCCATTTCTGCCATGGAAAATATGGCTCACTGGATACTTCCTAAGCTTTCACAGTAAAGAACATAATACATGACCCCACAGTAAATTCAACTCAATTATCATAAGGTAATAGCATTTTTTAAGTGCTATTTCACTCTTAAAATAACTAGTGCTAAAATCTCTAACCTGCAGCACATAGATATGATGTAGTGTAGACTAACAAAAGCCCTCACAAGGCAGTAATAGATGATAACTATCTAGGTGCAGGTGTTCATAAATGAAAACTCGCTCCCAATTAATTCCCATACCTGTGAGTAGGGTAGGATAATGACAAGTGTCATATTAGCTCAGCTGGTCCTTTGCCAGGACCTGGCACTGATATCCGATCTCTGTATTCCTTTCCATAGAGTGAGGTTTCTAATTATAATCTGTAATGATGAGAAAATTGTCATCGACAGTGTTTCCAGAAAAGTGCTTTGATTTTTATATTCAGGGAGGTGTAACGCCAGTCTACTTTTATAAAGAAATAAGATATACAGAAGTCTAAGAAAATATCCTGCTTTCTGCAGTCCTGCCTGTATTCCTTCATCGAAGAGTAATTGCAACAAATAAATCACCTTTTGGTCCAATGGATGTGTGATAGATAGATTCAACTTTGCAACTTAATTAATAGCTGGGAAGCGGAAAAAAGCAATTAATTCACTAAGTTCTCTAGAAGAAAGGATTCCTAATTATTTTGTGTTTAGTCAAATTATTGAGCCATGCTGCTTCCAATACTCACTGGTATGTCCATTTGTTTTGTACAGATGAAGTCTGAACAACCACAGTAACTCTGAATGCCAACATGAAACCCCCAAATGGAGGGATTTACGCAAGTGAAACAAAATCTCTCTTGTTTTGGTAGGAATGAGGTGATGACTCTAGATGGATACCCTAAAATATAGAATCATAGAAGTGCCTAGGTTGGAAGGGACCTTTAAGATCATCTAGTCCAACCATCAACACAACACTGACAAAAACCATCACTAAACCATATCGCTAAGCACTATGTCTACTTGTCTTTTAAATACCTCCAGGGATGGTGACTCAACCACTTCCCTGGGCAGCCTGTTCCAATGCTCAATAACCCTTTCAGTGTAAAAATTTTTCCTAATATCCAGTCTAAAGTTCCCCTGGTGCAACTTTTCCTCTTGTCCTATCGCCTGCTACTTGTGAGAAGAGACCAACACCCACCTCACTACAACCTCCTTTCAGGTAGTCGTAGAGAGCGATAAGGTCTCCCTCAGCCTCCTTTTCTCCAGGCTAAACAATCCCAGTTCCCTCAGCCACTCCTCATAAGACCTATTCTCCAGACTCCTCACCAGCTTCATTGCCCTTCTCTGGACATGCTCCAGCACCCCTGTGTCTTTTTTGTAGTTATATATGTGGTTCCCTTGTCTCTGTAATCCATTATTTTTCTCTCAAGACCCTGCTTTTCAGTGAAAAAATACCTTTGAAATAGAGATTACACTGGAACGTGTCAACAGCTGCTCCCACAAAACTGCAGCTGAGGCCTGGAGGCAGGGAAAGCCCATGTGATGGTGAGGAGCAGGCACCTACCTACCTTGAGATCTGCTAAATGCATCCCTATGAAATCTACTATAATTAATTTTAGAAAAAAATAACACATAGACTCCCAAAACTGATGTTTTGCTGTGCTCACAAAGGACTCCGCCTTTTCACTGCTGTAACAGTCTCTGTCCCTCCTGGAATGAATTCCCTTCTCTCAAAAAGCCTGAGAGACTCTCTTGTGCTCAATGAAGGCCAGGTGGCAGCTGGAGAGTGATGCCACAGCTTGGGTTTAGGTGTGTAAAATAAGACCAGATGCATATGAGCATATGTGTTAAATGAAGCTGGGAAATAAGTCTGACCCTGTTAAAGGGATTCAGCCTAAATCTCAACAACGAGCTAGTGGGACCTTAATTTTCAGACTGCCACTTCAGGGTCCTTTTACCACCAGTTCTATCAGCTTTCTCTGCTTTCTCTTGCAGATCCTATTCCTCATTCCCCCTCTTCCTGTACTGGCAACTGGTGCAGTGCCCACAGTACACAGCTGCCGGAGGGAATTGTAATACAATGTAATATAGTGTGATCTGGAAGCCAAGTTTGCCTGTGTGTTGTGTAACAGGGTGAGAAATTAACACAGTAGTTTTACTTACTTCTCCAGAGCTGCCATTAAGCACACTTCTGAGAGCAGAGACCATTAGTTTTAATAGAAAATCAGACAAGTGAACACTGCAAGTCTTGAGTATTATTGGTGGAGAACTCCTCGCAGCATCTAACACCCTTATTTTCCTCCCCAATGAACAGTGCTGATATTTTATTTCTAAAACATGCAACACTGACTTCAGCTCGTCACTATTTTACCATGTATA
The DNA here is from genome assembly GCA_013398915.1 of Dromas ardeola. Lineage (NCBI taxonomy): Eukaryota > Metazoa > Chordata > Aves > Charadriiformes > Dromadidae > Dromas > Dromas ardeola. Next base: position 228,084 of record VYZM01017352.1, on the reverse strand, counting down.
TCTTTTTAATGTGGCTACCAGACACTTAGGACGGCCGGTGGAAACACACTGCTTACGATTTTAGTCTGCAGTGAAGTTACTCAACCTTCTTTCAAATTGGTTTGTGTAATGGAGCAAAGATTTAACACATAGATTGGAATTCAAATCTGGACAACCAGCTGCTGATGGTTAGTCAAGAATTAATGGAAGAAGCAAAGAGGCACCTGTCGTTTAGGTAAAATTACTTACTGGCTGCTTCCACACTGTTAGTGCCTGCTCTGCTCTTGGAGAATGTTTTGAGTCTTTTGGCACATTGGACTGCTCAGATACTAAGTATGGCCACAAATTCATCTGTAAATCTGTACTGTGTAAACACAGTGCAAACATATTTTTTTTTCAAAGTAGTCCTTTCTGTCTCTGGAAAATAATACTATCATCTGCTGTGCATGAAGCTATACCTTGAAAATATTCAGAATACTAAGCAGGTGCAAAATATAATGGCTCGTTTAGTTCATTTCAAGAAACAATTCATGATTTCAGTTTCAACCTATAAATTTTTATGGCTAGCTGCTAATTTTTGGGGTCTCGCTGTGTTTGCTTTTGTGTGATGCCAAGTGACCTGTCAACAGTGCCAGAACCTGAGTTAATAGTCACCCTCTTTAAAAAAGAAAATATTTGTTCTAAGTATTTCCCTCAGTTTTTTGTTCCAGACCTTACTCTCACTTTGACTACATGCACATGTTCATTGGTGTGAAGTTAAATCACAAGGCTTCTCTTTTCAAGGTGATATTTTTTCAGAGGAACATCAATATAAAAACACTTTTAAATGGGTCAGCAGAGATTTAGGAACTAAACCCCCATTGCCTTTAAATACACTTTTGAAAATAAGACTGGAGTTTCTAGTTAATTTTAGTGATTTGAGAAATCTTACCTTAATTCTGTGTTTGTGTATACCATTTATCATCTTTGAAAGACCTGAACAGACTGTTCAATGCACCGGCACTTGCTTTAACATAGGTGAGGTGGCTTTCTGAGGCTTCTCTTCCCTGTTAATAAAGAAAAATACCTGCAGAGCATGATTCAGAGAAGCAGCCTAACTGTAAGTGCTCTGATTCATCTGCCGGAGGAGTGCATCTCTCTCCGGTGACTCCAGATGGAATTTACCACCCTGCCTCCCCAGTCTAAAGTTAGCCTGCATCGATCTTACCTGTTTATTTTTTTGGTGAGTTCAGTTCTTCTGGCTCCATAAAATATTTGACACTGATGAGATAACATCATCACTGCCCCCCCATTGCCAGGTTTTTGCTAGTGAAACTGAATTTTGCTTGAGGTTTTTTGGGGTGCAGTTCTGATAAATAGGAGTTATCACCACTTCAGATTGGAGGTTCTCTGGGGAGGCAAATAAATGATGCTCCCTTTTCGTTATAGCTTTGGAAATAGCTCTAACATGCTGTAGCCCTTGGTGTGGTGTGATTGATTTGCTTGTTGTCAGTTCGTAAGTGATGTTTGTGACGTGGCTTGCTGGGATGGTGGGAACCTCTTGGAGGGGAGAGGTTTACTCCTGCCCTTGGGAGCTTATTGCCGGCTGCAGAGGGAGAAAGTTCCCCTCTCAAGGACTACAGGGAAAGGATGGGAGAGAAGAATCATGGGAAAAATCAGGAAGCTTGCACAGGGCTCCTGGGATGTGCAGGGAAGAGTGAGCTGGGTCCAAGGGGGAGGAGGGGAATGGAAGCATGTCCTTTGTGTAATGCAAAAGCTTAGGCAGATCTTGGTCAAAACCTGCTTTGTGGTCTCAGCATATCGGTACATGCAGGTCTCATTAGATTATTCAGCTGGGGTATTCCAGTTAAGGTCCCCATAAAATAAAATTCCAGAAAAGCCATGTGAGAAAATTAAAGTAATGTATTTCTGGTAAATTCAGTTATGTGGTGCTTTCCTCAAGCAGAGGAGAACTTGCTTGAAAGTTCTCAGCAGTCACCTCTCAGACTTGGGGATGTAAGGGAAAAAGTGAAGATCACTGTGTGGCCATGAAACTGTCATACCCAGCTCTACAAGAAAGTAAAATATTATCCAGACCTGACAAGAAAAAAATACCTGTTTTCCTATAGCTTATAATTTTGAAAATGATGATAAAATAGTATGAGAGAAAGAAGGTAAAAACAACCCTACACATTATCAAAATAGGATTTAGCTCTTCAGATTCTTTAATTAGCATGCCCTGCCTGTTTTGTTTTCAGTTCTCTTGTTTCTTGTTCCATGATATATTATCACTACCAGTAGAAAGGAAATTAATTGCTCCTGAAGCTTTCATGGCAGAAGTTAAAGACAATGTATTCAAATTTAATGAAGTTGTCACTCAGGTGCTGCTTCTTCTTTCACCTAAAGACATAAACGAATATTTGCTCTCACCATAGTTATATGTGTGCTTTTTTGGTATGCAGTCTTCCCTGGCATAGTAAACTGTTCAAAAATAAAATTCTAGTCTAAAATTCTAGGCTTACTAATTGATATCTTTTAATGTATCTTGTCTAAGGTCTTTATTGTTCTCAGTGAACCGCTCTGAACTGTTTTGAAGTGTTCACTATGAGGAACAAACTTCATTTAGAAAAAAATGAGTTATGTGGGAAATAATTGTGGCTTATCTGAAAGGATGTCTCTAATTGCATGTTCTCTAGATAAATGGAAGTTCTAGGAAATTATGGTACAAAGAAAAATAAAGGTCAGAGCAACAAGTGAAACTGTCACATTCCATCGCCTGCAGTACTAAAATATTAACTATGCCTGCCAGGGGTACTGCTTGTGTGTTAATAAATCATTATGTTTGACTCTGGTGAAGTATCGCTGTAGAACAAAATGGACTATATCCTCAGAGAATGACATCATTCTCTTTCAGATCAGTGTATTATCACTTTCTTTGTTTTGTCTTAAACATATTTTATATAGGACATTTTGATATTGTCAGGTATTGGATAGAAATTAATTACTCTGACAGTTCAGTGACAGAGGCCACTGATACTTTGTTATACTGAATTCAATTGACTTTCCACTCTGTGCATTGTTCCTCTAAACACCACATGTCCCAAAGATCAAATTGCCATCTAAAATTCCCAGTTTACTAATTCGATTTTTTTTTCTTTTGCTGCTAAGATAATTGATCTCTTCATTGTTAGATCATTTCCTTCCTGAGCTGAAATTGATGATAATTAGATGCAGAAATGATGGAGAAAAGACCAGCTTTAGAGGAAAGTCAATTGCAAGTGTATGGGTGGATGATATATTTAGTTACATTATCACTATAATATGTATCTATTCAAAAGCTCTATATGCAAAAATAGTTTGAGAAAAGGACATTCTAGAGAAAACCTAGGTATTGGAATTTTGTAGGGGATCTGATAGAAGAGAACAAACTGAATAGAGAGCAATTTTATTCAGAAACCCTCCAAAACCTCCTTCATTTCAAAGCTAAGTAGAAATATTTTTGCTCAGCATCCTTTTTTTTTTTTTTTTCTCTATGACCATTAAAATTTTGTCAGCTACCCCTGGTTCCATGCAGCTGTTGGGGTTATACCCCATCTGTGTTCTTACAGCGCGCTTCTGTCAGCAGATTCCCAGAGCTGTCAAGCCTTGCATGCTGAGTGTGAGACTCAATATGGTTTACCCCCTTTCACAGTCCCCTGTAGCAGTGCATAGATTAAGCATGTTTTCCATGCAGGTCCCCAATCTCTGTCCCTCCTCAGGACCCCACAGATCAGACGTGTGTATTCAGCATGTCCCTGCCTGCCAGACCCTGGTACTGAGATCCCCAAATGAGAGTGATGGAACAGGGCTATGTTATAACCAGAATAAGGTACTGGTA